>CM044017.1:13828243-13968201 GCA_024085815.1 Flaveria linearis | reverse complement strand
TTTTGGGTTCTGCTATACCCTATACTTACACCACCCCTTAACTTAAATAGAGTAATAGACACCCCCAAACTCAAATGACATTTGCTTAAAATTCTGGGCGCCCATGAGATTTGACTTAACCTCCACATGACCATTTCACTTTATGCTTAGACGGTCGTTTAGCTTGCAGACGGCCCTTTTACATGTTCTCAAGCGGCTGTTTGCATGTGGTGTGTGATATATTGTGGGTGGCGTGGTATGGTTCCCTTCCTTTTTGATTATTTGAGATGATGACATAATGTTAAACTTATAGGTTTTAAATGATTTTGCTCTAAGCCTCTAAGTATTGGTTGATATATTCTCACAGGAGATTCTTATAGTTCTCATGCTAGGGTTTCAACATGTGTCTTTGTCTGCTTGTTTTCTATTTTTTTGGTATGTCTGCAATTTGTCATAACTATGTACTTGTTGGTGCAGCTAATTCAAATGCTGTGAAGCTTAGTTGTGAAGTACTTCGGCTATTGGTTACAGGTACACCCATCTTGATTGTATCCGCTAATGGTATAAAGTTAGGTGTCTGTTTCCAGTTGGTTCTGGAGATGGATGCATATTTTCTGCGTCACTTATGAAGCTATTGTTTTTGTTAATGCAGAAGCTGTTCAACGCGCTGCTACTATTGCTGATGCTGAAGGCGGAAACAAGATTGAAGCAACCCACCTGGAAAGGATACTTCCTCAGTTACTGTTAGATTTTTAAGGTACTACAGGAGAATCTTGCATTACTATTATTTGAATGTAGGTTTCGCTCATGGTCTTGATACTGCTTGTCATTGCATCTTGGTAGACCTAAGATCTCTTTTGAGCTTTAAAAATGTGTTAGCACAGTGTTAACCCTGATTAACATGCTTGTAATGTCTCTATCAAAGAAATATTAAAAATTAAAACTTCAATATCCTAGTATGAGTAATATATATATATATATATATATAATTATATATTCTATTATATATATATATATATATATAATATATATATATATATATATTTGTATAGCCTTTATGTAATTATGTCAATCTGATTTATTCTTCTACATACATTTGATATATTGGTGCATACAGTGGGATAATATTAGAATGTAGCTATAGTCCACTCAAGTTAAGTCGGTTCTTGAAAGGGAAAACAAACTGCCACTCTTGTACATTGCAAGTAAAAATAAGAATAACAGACGTCAGATAGTATTTAAAACAATGAACCAGTGTCACATATCTAACAACTCCCCACTGGTTCTAATACTGAAAAACAACGACAAACATCATTTTAGACTCAATTGGAACACAACGATCATTTTTCTTCTTAATCGGTACAACAACGAAACATAAGAACTTCTCCATTGTCCACCACATTCTGAACAAACCACTATCTCAGGAAATCCGCCACTAATCCCGGAAGGATAAGTCGGTTGCAATGTTGAGGTTTATGTAATTTGGCCAAGTAACCTTTTAATGCGGGAACAAAACCGTTTTCCTGTGCATCTCCTTCCCAGTTCTGATACTCTTCTAAACTCTTCAATGCCAATTCTCATTTGCCCTCGCCATCTCACCAGATCCCTTACATATCAAAGCCCACCCTTGATCACTCCCATCAAAGCTCATCACGGTCATAACCTCCTTCATAATAGGGTCATTTTCAAAACTTTTTCCATGTTGAATCTTTGAGTACAGCATGCTTTCAAGGCGGGTCCAAAAGTACCACACAGAAGTAGGTCTGGCCAAGTGTGACTAGTTTTCCTCACTGATCGTGGCACTTATTTTCCTTATTCTCTCTTTGTTCCACTCTTTCCACATAAACCATCTCCAGTGGGATTCCTGTAGTTTTAGCAAGATTTGATGCTATCTTTGTAAAATTCTTGATCCAATTTAGGTCATCTCCTCCATACAAGCATATGTATTTCTCTTCAGCAATCTAGCAATGTACATTTATGATAATAAACTAATAACATGTATTAATAACTAAAATATAAGAGCGTACTGTGCTACAGATTAAATAAGTACCAACGTATATATATAGTCTATCAATGTGTGGTCGACCAATAACTCTAGTGTCCCAAGATTCTTCCTTCCATAATGCGTCCTCTTTCATGCTAGTGAAAGGGTAAGCAATATTTCTCCACAATCCAGACCATGTGGAGTGACATTTGGTGACGTCACTCTCCCCTGTGGATCTAACGCTACCAAGATATGGCTTTTTTTCAAACTGCCACACTTGTTGATGTACTTGATGACTGCTGTTTCTAGTAAAGTAGGGGTGGTGCAGCATATGCCAAGTCATCATTGATTGAAGCTGTTGAAGCTTGTGTTGATGTGAATCATTCCATGTCATCAGATTGTCCACAACCGGGATCCACACAACTTCATAATGAAGATCTGGTTGTATTCTAGAGTCTTTGTATATTTGAGTAAGAACTAGAATCTCTTCATGGGAGATATGTAGGTCTGATATGAGCAGCAATACATAGTCTTTTTTCGTTAGAACATCCACATTAACCTGTTTTGATAATGGTGGAGGAATCACATCAATTTATAAAAGAAGAAGAATAATGAGAATAGTGTTATACTAAAAAGTATGTCGAATCTAAAAAGCCTAATTATTTTAAAGAGAATTGCATTTTGTTCATTGTGTCAAATACGTTAGGTCGTTGTATCTAATACGTTCATTGTGTTAAATATCAATTCATTGTGTCATATATTTACATCATTGTTATGTGTATTAATCATTATGTTTACATTTAGATAATTTTGGTATGTTTGTTATTGTTTTTATAGATTACAATTGTTATCTATTATTGTATTTACAATTAGAAGACACAATTATATATTTTCACCAATCTACTTTTTCAAAACTCGTAGTGTTAAAAAAACACAATGTCTTATTTTTATAGTTTATTAATAGATTATATAAATTTGTTATTATTCATTGAGTTTTACCATTAGAAGTACACAATGATTTTATTCAAAAGCGTATTTTTCAAAAAATCATTATTGAAGATAATATAACGACGATTAACAGACACAATGAGATATTATGTTATTTTATAATTGTTTTTAATATAATAGATTAATTACTTGTTAACTTATTATTGTATTTTATATATTAAAGATACACAACAATATTATTCCATTATTATATTTTAAATTTATCATTTTAGAATAAACCCAATAGTATTCAAAATTAACATAATAACCAATAAAAAGACACAATTAACTGCACTAAAAGATATAATAACGAGATATAAGTTTAAAATATCCATATTTTTATATTTTATATAACAATACTGTACTCATTTGAAAAAATATAAAAAAACGCTCGTTTTTATGGTGTAATTTTATAAAAAAAAATAAAGTCGTATATAAAGTTATGAACGTTTAAAAAAAATGGGAGAACTTACAAAACGTCAACAAAAGTGATTATTTTTAAAATACACCTCTAACAAACTTTTTCTACAATTTGATCTCACTAATTGATTAAAAAGTAGATTGTTAAGATTAGTTCATTAGACTTTTTAGTTTTAAATACCTTTCTATTTGAATCTTTCTCTGATAATAATAGTGGTTATGCTCGCACGTGATTTCAGCTCGATTTTAAATAAAATTTATATTGAAATGCGTAATAAAATATGCACGTCACCATAGTATTTCAGCTAGTTTGATTTTAGATAAATTTTATATCGATACGTAGATTATGATAATCATGCCGAAATGATATTCTTGAATTTAATTAGTATTAGAAAATTTAAATATATAGTATTTTAATACGTAATATATATGAAGCATATTATCTTGAATAACTGCAACGTGAGTTTATTAAAACATGTTATTATTCGAAATAACAAATATCCAATTTGCGTTACAGTGAGATTATATGTTGCAGACAAAAATGATTCTCCTATATATTAAAAACTAAGGTGAAGAAGCAGTACTTTTTTTTGCTTTAGATTTGACCATAACATATTTACACTTTGCTCCTCATATTTTCTTATATGTAGCTAGAAAAAGACATTAAAGACAGAAAGAGTGTAACGGTGGTTGGTGTCGCCAGATACCGCGGAGTCGGTGACCGCTCGGCTTGGCTGTTGATGCTATCCCCGTCGATGATGGCCGGTTCCGGTTGTCTAGCGAGAAAGGGTCCGTGGTGTTGTTATGTGTGACAACCCTAACTCTCAGGTTAACCTCATTCCCTTAACTTAACCTCTCCACATTATGTTGTGTTTATTAGATAATGCTAATTTTGTTATAAATAAATAAAGGTTATTGTTAATATCAAATTAAACATAACTAACTTTTACTAATTAAACCTATAATATCAAAAAATGTAATTTAAGTGAAATAAAGGGACCTAAGTGTCATTTCCGCAAACTTAAAACAATATATACATAATGCATGCAACAAACTCCCGTAACCTCCCGTAACCTACCCATATTCGCAAAACGCTACTACCGTCCCCGTCCTTCCTCCGTTTCGAAGTCACCATTGCCGCCACAATCGGAATCATCTCTGGCAGCCCTTTCATCTACAACGGCGAGAACTCGGTGACTATCACTAACCGTATATGACGACACCATTGATCCAATCAACTTCCGCTATTGTTTCTAGCCCCGGTAGACTCGGTCGGTGACCTAGCAGCGAACCGCACCCAAAACGGTTATTAGGAAATCTAATTTCCGCTCTCTGCATTATCTTATGCGTTGTGTAATCAAGGTGAGTTCTCAGCCCCACTTTTCATACTTTCATTGGGGGAAAGAAACATGTGATCAAACTTATTTTTATTTGATTCAGTATTACTGTAATAATGGCATGTCTACTAGTATTGTATCAATTTAAGTCCTCACATTTCAAAGCGTTAATATATGTTCTTCAGCGGGGTAATTCTGAGTAGATATACTGGGATTGACAAACCCTACCCAGGCTAGTCGTGCTAGCACGACCGGTGATCGAACGGATGTTTAATTGACCTAATTTTTTGTTACTGTGGTTTGGTAGCCACAGCCGAGGCACTGTGTTCATTGTCAGCGTCGATTGCGAACTTCATACACTATGTAACTTGTTAAGTAGGTTAGCTACCTACGGATATTACTTTGTTTACTGTATCGGTTATTACTTGTTCTGTTTATCAAAACCTGTGGACTCACCAACCTTGTGTTGACACTTTAGCATGTTGCGTCGGTTAAAGATTTAAGATTTATTTATGCTTCCGTAGCTTACTACTATGTTCACGTTAATAACTCGGTCTTTGGTAATTTCAAACATTAAAAATTAATATGTTTTATATTAACATGTCGTTTGGTGTAACTAGTGGCTGTGAACCTTGAAGTCACACGCCTGACGGTAATACCCCATTTGTGGAAATTGAGGGTGTGACAGATTGGTATCAGAGCCACTGGACATTGCATCTTATTTGCATTGCATTTAGACTATAGCTCGTTGCCTTAGTTACATGCATATAGACACGTGTAATTTTGTTAGCTGGCTTTGTTTGCTTGCCTTGCTAGTTGCTTACTGTTGCTCTTTCCTGTGAGCGGTTCCTTGCAGGAATGGCGTCTTCATCATAGAACCTATCTCTTCATCTTCTCGAGGAAAGAGGCCTATACATGACGATTGTATACCTCACATTACGGATCCGTATGATTGGCCGATGCGTCTTAATAGTAATGAGGTGGTTGACCTTGACTAGCCATTTGCCCTACCGAGTACCCACCAATTCACCAGTGGCAGTATTACCCCGTGTTTATAACCCGACTTATTTAGGAGAAGAACGTTCCTTCACCTCTGAAAACCGGCCCCGTACTAGGTCTGCATCGACTAGGGTCCCTGTTACCCCTATCCTACCTCCCTACACTGCCCCCCCGAGCAAGCCATGGCTGCTATGGCAGCTACCTTACACGTCAAGCATAAGCGCGTCGCTCAAGGAGCTAAAGTGACGGTTCAATGTACTAATGGAGTATCACAACAAGCATGTGGATCACGTCACTAGTTTGTTCGAGTGTGTGGTTAGCGACGAGGTGGATATCGCCGCTAACATTCAGCGACTTGATACCCTTGAGGGTCATGTCATTGCACTGAACGTAGTACCGGAGCCTGACGAGGAAGACCCAGAGGAAGAGCCAGAAGAGCAGCCAGAGGACGAGCCAGAAGAGCAGCCAGAGGATGAGCCTGAGGATAGCACCGGATCAGTCGATTCACATGATTTACTTTCTTTATTCAGTCTATTCGTTTATCAGACTTTTGTTCATTTCACACCTAGATGGGAAGGGTTGTTTCCCATCTGACTTATGTTTCTGAATTTTGATATTTGGTTTGATTAATTGTAGACGTACTTAAAATTTATTTTGCCAGAAATCATTATTTGATCATTTAGTTGTGTGTGCTAAATTCTTTAATTACCTATGCTTAAATGAAGTTGATATATTTCATATTTACATATTTTTGTATGTTGTGATTGTTAAGAATGTCTGGACGTGAACGTGGTCGTGGTTCCATCAATATGACTCCAGCGGAGTTGGCCGCCCTCATAAAGCAGCATGTGGCTGATGCATTGGCGAACCACAACCCTAATCCTCAACCCGCTCCTATCGGTAAGCAAAACCCAATCCATATCTGACGTTAACGTTCTGTCAGTCTCGTAGGTTGTAACATTCATTCCATACTTCCAAAGTTCTGATCTAAATTCATTACAGGTCAAGGAACTTGCACATACAAGTCCTTTATAGGCTGTAAACCAAATCCGTTCACCGGAGCGAAAGGAGCCGTAGGACTGATACGATGGTTCGAGAATCTAGAATCAGTGTTCGAGATGTGCAATTGTCCGGTGTAAAATCGGGTTAAATACGCCATCGGCACCCTGGACGGAGCTGCTTTATCCTTGTGGAACACCCAGGTACAAATGCTAGGAGTTGAGATTGCCAATCAGACAGGCTGGGAGCATTTTAAGACTTTGATGAAAAAAGAATACTGCCCTCGAGAAGAGGTACAGAATTTGGAGATGGAGTTCTGGAATCTCAAGATGGCAGGTTCCGAGATTGAGGCGTACACCACTCGATCTCATGAACTTGCTACTTTGTGCCCTAACATAGTCAACCCTCCTTCTCTAAGGATCGAAAGATATCTGCACGGATTATCTCCGGAAATCCAGGGAATGGTCACTTCTTCTCGACTAACTACCATACAGGAGGTAATTAGACTAGCTCATAAACTAACTGACTAGGCAGTAATACAAGGTAAACTACCTCCACGCGGTTCTACTTCTACCACTACTGATGGTCATAATACAAGAAAGTGGGAGTCTGGCCTCCATAACAAGCAAAACTCTTCCCAGCAGCAACCACAACAACAGCGGAGGTTCGACAACTTCCGCCAGTCCAACCAAGCTTCTGCATCTTCCCAACCTAGTAGTGGCTACACTAGGACATTACCCAAATGCAATAAATGCAACTATCACCACTACGGGCCTTGCGGCAGAAACACATGTGAAAGATGTGGCAAATTCGGTCATGTTGCCAAGAACTATCGGGTGAATCTAACTGCTAGGCTGATGACACGTCAAGGAGAACAAAAGGGTTGCTATGAATATGGTGAAGTGGGACATATCAAGCGAAACTGCCCAAAGCTGAGGAGGAACAATGGTGGTGGAAACAACTCTGACAACCGCAACAACAATGGAAATGGCTCAGGAAGTGGAAATGGTGGTGCTAAGGGCAAAGCGTTTGTCATGGGCTCAGGTGAGGCTCTTAATGATCCTACTGTAGTATTTGGTAGATTTCCTGTAAATGATTATTATGCCTTCGTTTTATTTGATTCTGGTGTCGATAAGAGTTATGTGTCCAACAAGTTTAGTAAAGTGCTAGGAATAGTACCTACTGACTTGAACCCTGAGCATGCCATAGAAATAGCTATCACTAAACCTTACATTCTTTTGTTTACGGTTTGTTCAGAACCCTTAGAGATCCTATCTTGCCTATGTTCCAGATAACTAATCAGCTTACTCACTGACCAGCTTGCTTACTAGTAGTTCGTTGACGTGTATATTCTAAATTTCTAGATGAAATTCCCTTAGCAAGGGATGATGTCGCAACTCTTGCAAAACCTTACGTTCCTTGTTTTGGGTTTCTTTGTTATTGATTCGTTTTAGAAATTTCAAAACCTTATCACGTGGTACTTTTCTTGAACCAGATGTTCTAATTTTCGGGACAAAAATTCCTTCAACAAGAGGATGATGTGACAACCCTAACTCTCAGGTTAACCTCGTTCTCTTAACTTAACCTCTCCACGTTATGTTATGTTTATTAAATAATGCTAAGTATTGTTATAAATAAATAAAGGTTATTGTTAATACCAAATTAAACATAACTAACTTTTACTAATTAAACCTATAAATATCAAAAAATGTAATTTAAGTGAAATAGAGGGACCTAAGTGTCATTTCTGCAAACTTAAAACAATATATACATAATGCATGCAACAAACTCCCGTAACCTCTCGTAACCTAACCATATTCGCAAAACCCTATTGTCGTCCCCGTCCTTCCTCCATTTCGAAGTCACCATTGCCGCCACAATCGGAGTCATCTCCAGCAGCCCCTTTCATTTGCAACGGAGAGAACTTGGTGACCATCGCTAACCGTACATGACGACACCATTGATCCGATTAACTTCCGTTATTGTTTCTAGCCCCGGTAGACTCGGTCGGTGACCTAGCAGCGAACCGCACCCAAAACGGTTATTCGAAAATCTAATTTTCCCGCTCTATGCATTATCTTATTCGTTGTGCAAACAAGGTGAGTTCTCAGCCTCACTTTTTCTACTTTCATTGGGGAAAGAAACATGTGATCAAACTTATTTTTATTTGATTTAGTATTACTGTAATAATGGCATGTTTACTAGTGTTGTACCAGTTTAAGTCCTCACATTTTGAAGCGTTAATATATGTTCTTCAGCGGAGTAATTCTGAGTAGATCTACTGGGTTTGACAGACCACACCCGAGCTAGTCGCGCTAGCATGACCGGTGGTCGAACGGGTGTCTAATTGACCTAATTTTCTGTTGCTGTGGTTTGGTAGCCACAGCCGAGGCACTGTGTTCATTGACGGTGTCGGTTGTGAACTTCATACACTATGTAACTTGTTAAGTAGGTTAGCTACCTACGGATATTACTTTGTTTACTGTATCGGTTATTACTTGTTCTGTTTATCAAAACCTGTGGACTCACCAACCTTGTGTTGACACTTTAGCATGTTTCTTTCAAGTTCACAAGATACGCACGCTTAGGAGCATTCCATTCATGCATTTATCATCTCACATGATTTATTTATAACTTCTAAATACGTTTCATAAATTTGGTTTGCGTGTGTTGCGCCGGTTAAAGATTAAGATTTATTTATGCTTCCGTAGCTTAGTACAATGTTTACATTAATAACTCGGTCTTTGGTAATTTCAAACATTAAAAATTAATTATGTTTTATAATTAATGTGTCGTTTGGTGTAACTAGTGGCTGAGATCCTGGAAGTCACACGCCCGATGGTAATACCCCGTTTGTGGAAATTGAGGGTGTGACACGACGCCATAGGCATGGCCGCTCCGGCTTGGCCACCGTCTCCTAGCCTCATGTCGACGATGTGATCCCGTTGCTCCTCTCTCTCTCCGTCATTTGATTGTGTTTCAAGCTTAGTTTGCTCTGCTGGGATTCTTGTCAGGTTCGACCCTACCTGCAAGGGTTTTAGGGGGTTGCCGCCTTGTGAGGCCCTTCGCCTCTTCACTATTGTGTTTCCAGCAAGGCGACCTTCCTATACCTCGGTGGTGTTCCTCTGATTTTGCATGCAGGCCAAGCGGCCACGATTACAATAGATGACGGTTGTTAGAGCTTCGATTGAACCCATATTCGGTTGGAGAAAGCCTTTTTTCTATTTAATTATTGATGATAAATATGAACCTATTTTAGATATGCTTTTTTGGGGTCTCAAACTCTCTGTTGTGGTGGATTGTCAAACACCGTGCACTTGGGTTTTTTCATGGTTTTCATGGCCCTTTTCAACACTACTTTTTGTTTGATCGATGAAGATGGGTGCCAACTCATCTGAGATCCGCATCTAATCCAGTTAAGACCATGATGCAGAAGGAATATAAGCCTTTTTTGTTGTTTCAGCGTGGCATCTGTGTAGGATGCAGCTACAATGGGGTCGCCTTCCTAAGTGTCCAAGCATCCTAACCGACAGTTGTTAGTGGCATGTGTTGCTGTTTGGTTTACTATGTTAAACTGTTTGTGTGTGTTCTTCATTCTATACCGGTCATGTTAAACTATTATGTTGGCAATATTAAATTTTTTGCTTGATGGTGATGTGCAAGCCCCGTCTAAGAGTTATTTTGGTTCTAAATCTAATTTTCGTGAGTCTTTGTTTTTTTAATAGCTTTATCCCATTAGGGTTATTTGGTTGTTTGGTTGCTTCTCTTGATGTATTGAGACAACTATGTTTTCTTCCTCCGCTTCTAATTTCTTAGGCCATGAAGTGTTTCCTGGTTGTTGTGCTGAGGTTATTTCTTCTTGCCCTTTGATTGTTCCTGTGCAATCCAAAAATTGATTTAAGTTAAGTGTGTATGTGCTCTGTTCTTGGTTATTTTATGAATGCATTGTGTTCTTGCTACTACCTTGAATCTTTCTTAGTATTACCTGTGCGCATTAGACTGTGCATTGCAATTAAGGTGTCTTTATGATGCATGTTCTTTGCTTGCTGCAAGTATGTGCTTCTGATTCCGATTTGGTTATGTGGTTGTATATACGGTTGTTGAGCTGCTTGTTGATCTTCTTTATTGATGTGTGTGTTTTGACTGACAATTCAATGGGGATGAAATTAGGTTCTGCTTGCTTCATTTACTGACTTGATTTCAAGTGCAGGTATAAGAAACTTTGATTATAGTTGTTCTAGTGATGTTGCAAATAGTTATATGAAAGTCCATTTGTGTGACTTTTGTGGCATTTGAAAATCAACTAATTTTGACAAACACAAATTTTTCAATCTTCTAAATGAATAGTTTGTTTACATCTCGAATGATTTGGTTTCTGGAATTTCATGTCACATTTAGGTTTTTATGTTTGCTCATATATGTGGTATGTGGGCTATTTTCCTATAAGTTTAGTTTTTGTATTTTATTAGTTACTTTGAATAACTCTTTTGATTGGATTTCTTTGTTTTTGCTTAACCGATATTTTCTATTAGTGCATCTTTCATGTTAGTTTTAAGGGCTTTGGTGTTTTCAAACATCTAAAGATTGCTTTTTACTTGGATTTTAATGTAGGTTTTGAGACTTTTCTGTTACTTACTTTTGATACATATATTTCAACTATTTATTATTCAAACTTGGATTTTGTTTTGAATTATTGCCAGCATTAAGAAATTTTTTGTTCTCGTTAGATCATCGCTTTCGATCCGACCTGTACCGTAATGTAAAAACCATGGAAAAACCAATCGCGCAACGCACGATCGGGAACATAACTAGTTTAATGAATAATGGAAATTGTTATTTTGTAGTTTTGGAAAGGTAATGGTTTAAATAAAAATATATTATAATTTAAAAGGTGTAATAACGAATCTTAACCATTAATTTTCTTAATTAATAGTTGAGGTCAAATTATAAAAAAGAAAATTAGTGTTCATAACTTTTCTTAACGTTTATAACTTTTATATACGAATTTATTTTTTTACAAAAATTACAGGAAAAAAAGAAGTGTTTTTCTATATTTAAAACAAGTACGGTATCATTATATTTTCAAAAACAAAAAAAATTGTTTTCAGCTAAGATGTTTTCATCATAATGTAATTTCTAGCGGTTCATTGTGTGTTTTCTTTCATTATTTTGTATTCCTAAACACTATTGGGTTTTCTAAAAGGCTGAATTCTAAAAACTATAATGGTAAAATAACATTATTGTATACTTTATTATGTAAAACATAATGATAAAATAACAACTACTTTATCTAGCATTAAAAACAATGATAAAATAATACAGAATATATATTGAGTTTTTCCTGCTCATAGTTATATTTTTCTAAACACTATTATGTTTTCCTAAAATAATAAGTTTTAAGTAACATATTGGTTAATAGCATCATTATCTATGTTTAATTGTAACATATAATGATATAATAACAACAAATTTATATAATATTTAAAAACAATGATAAAATGACAGACGTCTTAACACGTAAAAATATAATGATGAATAAATATAACAAAAGTAAAAATTAGTTAACACATTAAATTGTTGTATAAATATAACAAAATAAAAATTAGTTAACACAATAAACGGTTGTATTAGACACAATGACTTAGTTATTTTACACAATGATCAAAATTTCTCACACCTCTTTAAAAACAATAAAATAACACATTATATGTCAAGTTCACAATCATTTTTGTATTTTTAAATTATATACTTTTTTACTAAAACCATACCATGTTCAAATTTTTATTGTAATTTTTAAAACTTTTGAAAATTTTACTATATAGGAGGTACGTTGTGAGTGAAAAGATGGGTGGAAATGATGTACTAAACTATATATATTTTCTAAGAGTTATAAGTATTTCAATAACAAAGATAAAATGAAGCTAAAAATATGACGAAAGCCGCCTCGAAATGATGTGAAGTTGTAAAACTATCATACTTGGGCTTAGAACCGGTGTTCGATTGTGTCTGCTAACCATAATCGGTAGCCACGCCTAAGCAACGACACCACTCCGGTTACCCATCATCACCCTCGGAGTTCATCTAGTCAACAACATATTAGTAACAAACCGAAAAGACAGCCATCTACACCACGAAACCAACTCTATCAAACCATAGGCAAGTCTCGAATGAGGTGGTCCTTATCATCATCAACACTATGAAACCAATTCCATCAATGAAGGACACATCCCCAATCGAACCATCTAGCAAACAACACAAAAATGACATCCATGCATCAGGAAGTTATAGAATAAGCATCACAAACGGTACATACAATGAAAAAACCAAAAGATAAACACAAAAGCAAGTCTTAAATGGCCAGATCATCATCATCATCGACACCACGAACCAGACAAAGGGGATCAGATACCATAATGGCGAAAACATCAATCAGGGTACAACAGTAAAGGCACACCAATGGTGGTCACACCACCACTATCGCCAGCCTACGTTGCAGAACTAAAAACCCTAAATAGGTATTGGAGGGACATAAAGGCGAAGGGCAACAATGATGGTTGCACCACCATTGTCACCACCGCTCGCACTAAGGGGGCAACCGCCTGGTCCAACTAACCTACAAAAGGGTGGCGGATCGGTAACCGACCTTGCCACCGTCACCACCATCACAAACAAAATAGAAACCCACCTCTATCACAACCGCCATAACCAACATAACCCTCTTACAGGTAGAGGCACCGCTGGTGCGGCGGTATAACTAATGAGAGGCGGAGAAATGGCAACCAGGCCAGAGCGGTGATGTGTATGGGTTTTCACTATTTTAAAATGTTTAATAATGTGTTTGTATGTGTTTAATATAGTTAAACACAATTACTTTGAGAGTTAATTGATTTTCAGGCTTGAGGAGCTAAAACGGACACATTTCAGGTGTTTTAGGAAGTTAGAATGGAAGCCGAAAGCTCACGAATAAGGAAACGCTTGAGAAAAAGAAAAGTGAAAAAAAGTGAAGGGGGACGTAAGTTACGTCCCTAAGGACGTAAATTACGTTCTATGTATGATTAGGATGCACGCAAACTAGGAGGCAAACTAGGAGGAAAAAGTGCTGATTCAGGGGGGCTAGTAAATTACGTCCCTGAGGATATAAATTACGTCCCTGGGCTGACCGATACGAATTTTTAGGGTTTTGTACCCTAATTAAATGTTAAAAGGGGCCTGCGAATTAAGCCTTCACCAAGTCGTTTTTGGCCATCCAAGGAGCAATTTTAAGAGCAAATAACACCTGCGGATCCATCCTTTCGTGCAATCGATTCCATCGACATCGATTTTGATTCCATGACAACCATAAGCGGCTAAATCACCCATGATTAGGGTTTATGTTTATGATATTTGTTTAACTTTAGTTGTTCTTAGATTGGGTTGAAGTTTTGATTGGAACGTTAAGTCATATGATTTTATTTATTGATTGATTACTTTAAACTGTTTTTCTTTGTTTTGAATTTTAATCTAACACTTATTGGATTTTGGTTTCTTTAATCTAACCTGAAGTTGAAACTTTAGTTGTTCTTAGATTGGTTTCTTTACATCATTAACTTTGTTCTACAAACCTGAAACCCGAAGTGGATCATTCTTCTTATTATTGTTTTCAAAACCAATCAAGTTTATTACTTTGCAATTTTGTTTTCTAAATCAATCATAAATTTAAAGTTACTTTCTAATTTAAATTAACTTTAGTGAACTACAGATACACTTTCCATATATTTCTCATGGAGACGATCTTACTTACTTGTACTAGTATAGGTGAACAAAATATAATTTATTTTTGAGTATACCACGTAAATCTACATCAAAATGATGTCGTTGCCAGGGAATTAATACGCAAAGTGTATCAGATCCGGCAAAAATCTCTCTTTCTCTGTTCATATTCCGGTTAAAAAAACAAGCATTTCCCTATTTCTATCTCTAAATTATGATGAGAAGGAGAAAACCCGTCTTTCTCTCTATGTTCCAGCAAAAATGATAGGCTTTAAGCCAAAAAAATGGGGCCAAAATACTATATAAAAAAAAAAGAAAGAAAGAAAACTGATGTGAAAGATATGTAAAGCACCACAACCACCCTGTTTCTTTCATTTGCTTTATAAACATACAGGGCAATTGAATAATACTATTATTGTTGTTATTGTAGCTATTGTTGTTATTAACTCACATTTCTTCAATTCTATTTTATTGTATTTGTTCTATTTTTACTGTGATGTTCTGGTGTTTAAGATTGAAAAATGCATAATTAAATGGTCAAGTAGTTCATATGCAAGAGCCGAAGAGCTAAAGTTGAATAAGAATACCTTAGGGTTTAAGCTCGACAATTGAAATAGTTGTTGGGCTATATAATCATCACTACAAGAACGCCCGCATTCTTGACGAGTGTTCTAAGGCTTTCGGAGTTCTTCCATGTCATCTTTCATACTTCCATTTGTCGCTTCATCATCTTGATGTTTAATTCAAGTGAATCCGTGATCACTAGCAACATATTGTACTTGCCTAGTGATATATTGAGTCATTCATTCCTTGTTGATGTTTTGTCATAAGATTTAGAGATTTTGAGCAGCAATCATACCATTGAACGTTTGTCTTTGTTATTCTCACAAATACACTGTGTTATAAGTGGAAATTGCTTTCATACCTCGCGAGTAATCTTATTAATCATGTATCTAGTTTTTGAAAGGGTGTCGCAGTTTGTATGTTTGAGTGCTTTTTTTGTTTGGTTATTTATTATGTGATTGTTAATCAACTTTTTTTATATCATGGTTGTTGTTAATCCTCCTATTACATCGATTTGTAATCTGGATTTTAGGATCCTTTATATCTAAATGCTACTGGCATTGGAATGTGAACTATTGTTAGCACAAAACTAAAAAGTACTAAAGAAATACAATGTGAGGTTTACTGCAATGAAACTTGTTTTAAATGTTAAAAAAAGGTTAAAAGCATATTTCCCCCTCTAAAACCTTTAATGGCATATATACCCAAGAAAAAATTTCAATGCATATATCCCCTTATAAAACCTCATAATTAGCAAATTTACCCATTTTCATTAAAAGTAGTTTATGTAATGACTAATTTGCTCTTATTTTTACTAAAACTTCATAATTGATAAATTTCCCCTTACAAACCTTATAATTGGCAAATGAATTAAAAACATATTTCCCCCCTCTAAAACTCTTTAATGGCATATATATCCATATGTAAGTGTTTAATAAATTTTTTTTTTGAAGGGTAATATTGTCATAATAATAAAGTCGGTATATATGCAATTAAAGTTTTTGTTTGGTGCATTTAAAGGATGTTTACAAGAGTATATATGCAATTGATCCTTAAAAAAAGTTGGTTTCCTTGATAAGTCATGTGTCAAGTTTATTACAAATCAAGTTTTTTTTCACTAAAAATGTTTCAGATGTGTGGAATAAGTTAAAGGGAAACTTATTCAAAAGCAGATGGGTGGTTATCTTTATGATTTTACTTATAAGATCAATAGTAGATGGGTGGTTATCTTTAACAAATCGAACATTCAGCTAACAGTTCGTTTAATAAATGAATGAACACGAATAAAAAAATTATGTTTGATTAGTTAAACGAATGAAAATGAACTGTGTTCGTTCACTTATATTTGTGAACATTCAAAAATATGTTCATTAACGTTCATTTGTGTTCGTTCATTTAAAATTATGTTTGAGATAACTATGTTAATTAATTATTTATATTTGGTAGATATTACATAATCTTTATGATTGTACTTATAAGATCAATATATGATGGTTTGTATTTATTTGTAATAAGAAATTTCGTTTGTGTTCATTAATATTTATGAATATTTGTGTGTGTTCGTTTATGTTCGTAAACAATTCATGAACAGATTTATTTCCTAAATGAACAAACACGAACAACGCATTGTTCGTGTTCATTCGATTCGTTTACAGTCCTAATTAGAAGTGCACAATGACATTATTTCACCAATGTACTTTTTAAAACTCATAGTGTTTATGATAATACAATAACAATAAAAAAACACAATGAGATATTGTGTTATTTTATCATTGTTTTTAATGTATTAGATTATTTAGTTGTTAATTTATTATTATATTTAACATATTAGATATATACAACAATGTTATTCAACCATTATATTTTTTTCAAATTCATCATTTTAAAAAAACACAATAACTAACAAAAATACATAATGAACTACATGAAAGACATAATGACGAGATGAGTTTAAAAATATAAAAAAATTATTATATTTTATATAACAATACTTTACTTGTTTTAAAGATAGAAAACGCTCCTTTTATATGGTGTAATTTTTATAAAAAATAATATTGTACATAAAAGATATAAGTTTTTAAAAATAGAGGAACTTACAAAAAATTTACAAAAGTGATATTCCTAAAATACACATCTAACAAATTTTTTCTATAATTTAATCTTAATTATTGTTTGAGATTGTTGATGATTAAAATTACTTTTTATAGTTTCTAGTTTGATCTACCAACATGCTAGTTCTTTTTCTGAAGCAGCAACAAAAGAATTCCTCCTAAAATTGATTTATCTTTCTTTTTGAACATCTCCCTAAAAGAATCAGGTTTCATCATTACCACATGTCAAACTTTTAACCAATATTGTCACTTGGTAATATTTTTTTATTTTCATTTTTCAAATCAATGTTTCAAATTTTAATTTGTATAACAAATTAACAAATTGAACCACATTTTTAAAAAACAGGCATTACCATTATCTAAAATAAAATGATATTAGAAAATCATAAAATATAAATCTCTGTTTTTTACGCTTAGGTTTAAAAATATATTTTTTAAAAAACAATAACGTAAGATTATTTATCTAAATTAGTTTGAAAAAATATAAAAAACAAACAATTACTAAACTCAAGAAATTATATTTACAATTTTAATTTGTAAAACAAATTTACAAATTGAAATATTCTTTCAATCAATGAGAACAATTATTTTCAGAATGAAAATAAATTTATGAACTAAAAGCATTTATAGTGGATTTCTTATCTTTATCCATGTAATTACACTAAAAAACATTTTTTTCTCTATCATTTTAATTAAATAATATTTTTATATCCTTATCATTACTTTTTTTCTCTCTTCTCCACTCATAATCATTTTAAAAAATATTGAAAAAATTATAGGAATTGAAGAGTAATTCTTCAAATATATCAATCAACGATAATATTTTCTCTATCATTCATTCACAAACACTCAAAAACATTTCATATAATATAGAAAACACACTCATATTTTTTAGAGATTCCATCGTAAATGCTCTAAGTATATACTATAACAAAGAACAACTTGATGTACAGTGACATCAATTACTTTATGCATGATGTACATCATGCTAATTGCATTTACAATAACTTAGGCTAAAGGTCAGAATTTTATTGCAACTCTCTTTCTGTCTCTCAATTTATCATCTCTTAAATATAGCGCCACCATCGCTCATGGATTTACGGCCAACAGCACTGCCTTAGTCCATAGTTGCATATCATTGGTTGAAATAAACACACAAATAAACAATTTAAGATTTATAATTATAATTACTCAAAACTAATAACCCTTCCCCACAAGGTTTTCTTTATGTAAGAACAGTAGAGCCGACAATTAATTTCTTTTAAAAGAATTCGAAGTGATTTAAAATGATTACAATGGCAAATCAACAAACAAAAAGCAAATAAGGGTATAAGTTTTTATACCTTATATGTTAAAAACATAATGTAATTTACATTATGATGTAAAAGTTCATTTCATGAATTATATAATTGTCAAATATTATTTTAAAAATAAAAAAGTTTTTGAAAGTAATTAAACAACATTATGTAATTAACAAATTTAATTTATAATAAGGGTATACGTTTTTATACCTTATATGTATGATTTTTATATATTATTTGTTAAACATGTGTGAAACACATGTATATAAGTTAGTACGTTATAAAACAATATACATGTATTCGGTGTAATAATGATTAAATAACAAATAAGATTCAAGACACACTAAATAAGTTATAATCAAAACAATCATATGGTTTAGACCTGATATCTAGACACCCACATTATAAATCAACACCTCAGATTCTATACGGATCGTATAGTTTTATACGTGTCATATAGCTCTATACGTGTCATATAGGGTGTCTTAGGTGTATAACTCCTCTAACAACCTCCTTCATTTTACCTCATTTAGTGTCAAATTTTGATATATGTGTCGTATAAGGCTATATGGGGCGCATAGCCTGCTGATAGCCCCTCCTGAATTTTCCTCGTTATTAGTGTTGTCGACCCTATACGTCGCGTATTGGGAGTGTCGATTTATAATAGTGAGTATTAAACCGGATTGGTTTCCTTGTCTTATGATCAAATCGGTTTTTTTTCCAATCTGTTTCGATTTTTAAACCGGTTTTTCTAATTGAATATCGAAGCCCCCCAACCGGTTTTGAAACCTACTTTTATAAATCCGATTTTTACCGGTTTAATTGATTTTTTTATTTTAACCGGTTTTAGGTGTCGGGCTTCCAAACCGGCTGTTGAATTCGGGTTGGAAACAGTTTGGCTAAAACTGTTTTTTTTTAAACCGGATTGATTATTTTGACCGACTTTTTTTTCCCAAATAGGTATTTATGCCCATCTCCACTTATTGATATCAATTTTACTATTTGGATTTAGGTTTGCTCGGCCCATACACCATATTTATTATAAAGCCTACCGGTTTAATCAGTTTTTTTTATATTTGAATCGATTTTAAAACTGGCTTTGAATGTCAGGCTATCAAACCGGTATACAAACCGGCTAATCGAATTGGACCGGAGTCAGATTGACTAAAATCG
The DNA here is from genome assembly GCA_024085815.1 of Flaveria linearis. Classification (NCBI taxonomy): domain Eukaryota; kingdom Viridiplantae; phylum Streptophyta; class Magnoliopsida; order Asterales; family Asteraceae; genus Flaveria; species Flaveria linearis. The sequence continues at coordinate 13,948,598 of CM044017.1, read as the reverse complement.
GTTTTTTAACCGACTGGTATTTTAGACCAGTTTTTTTTCCGAACCGTTTTTTTCAACTATTGAATTTAGGCTCGGCCCATAATTTATTATAAAGCCCAATAATAATCTCAAGCCCCATTCAAAACACATGAAATTATCAAAAACACCATTCCCCCAATATTATTATTATTATTGTTATTATTATATTATTATTATTATATTATTATTATTATTATTATTATTATTATTATTATTATTATTATTATTATTATTATTATTATTATTATTATTATTAGATGCAGGATCGGATTTCGGGTGGTTTTTCTCTCAACTCACTGTGAATCAACACTCGGCAAGCAGTCTATGAAGAGTTGATCACAATATAACAAGTAACAAGCAGTAAGAAAATTTAACAGCAGGTAAATTTTCAAGGTACTTTTATATATTGCTTCTCAACTCAAAGGATTACAAGACACTTGGACTCAAATCACTTACATAAAGAGTTACAGGGAGAAGATATATATAATACTACCTACAGCCGGATATACTTTGATACCAGCTGGACACCTCTAACCTTACATCTATACTACAAGACTCTAGGTGAGGTCTTTCAGACATTGTGCCTGAGAGTTGGTAGTCAGGACATGTCCCTGACTTACCTTTTGTCACCAACTAAAGTTGGTAACATGTACTATCATAAAAAGGTGAACAGTAGAATAAAGTATGGTCAACAACATGGCTCTTTAGAAAGATGCCATGCTGTATCAGAGGTCTGCAGCGGACTGTCAGGGACCATACTTTTATCTGCTGGACATAGCAATGTCTTCCGAAGGATAAAGTGCTTCGGAAGAATAACTTCTTCCGAAGGCACTTATACTTCGGAAGACTGCTTCTTCCGAAGCTTGGAGTCTTCTTTGTCTTCGGAAGCAGACTTTGTCTTCAGCTCTTTCATCAGACTTTGTCTTCGGAAGCTCTTTCAGACTTTGTCTTCGGAAGCTCTTTCAGACTTTGTCTTCGGAAGCTCTTTCAGACTTTGTCTTCGGAAGCTCTTTCATCAGACTTTGTCTTCGGAAGTTCTTTCAGACTTTGTCTTCGGAAGCTCTTTCAGACTTTGTCTTCGGAAGCTCTTTGAATGTAGTACCAAAAGATGACTATGAAGTGATTTTGGTTGCACCAGCCTTATCATGATCCAACAAACTCCCCCTAGGCTGATGCTACCAAAACTTCACTTCCCTCTTCTTCTCAAAGCTCTCAGCACCAAGGAGAGCAGGTGTTTATCAGTGTCTTCATTCTTTCCTGCTGTGATGCTGAGAATCTTGTACAAAGCTTTGGTGGACAGAACCTCTACTCTGTCACCTTGGATTATGTGTACCCTCTGTTGTGGCCCTCTAAAAAGAGTTAGTTGATGGGAAGTATAGTCATATTCCCATCGAACTATTGGTTCCAATTCAGGACCTTCCACCATCTGTAGAAAGGCTGTGCCTTTGGTGGTTGATCTTTCCTTGTCTTCCACTCTTTTCAGCTTCAACTCTTCTTCAATCTTGGCTCTTCTACTTCGTTCAGCCAAGTGGAGACCGCTGATGTGGTTTCTGATGTGTGCAGTAGTCTCAGAGTTGGAGGGATTGGAGAATGGCTTTTCTGCAAGCTCAGCAAGATCAAATCTGCTGAGATGCAGTAGAGAAGTGGCATTGAGCCTGTTGGTTTCACCATTCTCCCTTTCCACAACAAAGTTGTGAGAAGGTTCATCGAACCTCCACTGGATTATTGCATTTCTAGGTCCAGGAGATTGACCAGAAATCCTATCCTCTTTCCTGGTATCCAGCAGAGTCACCAGTCTTCTTCTTAGTCTCTTCTCCTCAGCATTGAGGGTATCGGAGTTGAGACCAAGAAGTCTTGCAGCCTGGCCCAAGGTGTCTCTAGGCAATTCAAGAAATTTGCCTAGGGTGAGGGAGTTTGAAGAGTCATCAACATAGGTGATGTTGATAAGCTCTCCCTCACAGGAGATACTGCTCAAGGTAGTGCAGTTAATGAGCCTCGTCTTGAACTCCTTCATTTCCTCAAAGGAGAGATGTTTAGGAGGCTGAGGGGATGGTCTTGGTTGTTGTTGGGTAGGCTTAGGTTTAGTGGTTTTGGGTTGAGTCTTGGGTTTTAGGATGAGTAGTTTGGGTGGTTGAGGTGATGTGGTAGGTTTGGGTAGAGTTGTGGGTTGAGGGGTGAAGGTTTCATCAGTGGGTTCGGGTTTAATGGGAAAAGGGGTTGGTTTTGGTGTGGGTTATGGCTGTGGTTGAGTGGCTGGGGTGAAGACCGTTCCCTTTACCCTCCTATACATCTCCCTTCTCTTCCCCAAGCGGATGTCAGCCTTTATTTCACTGACTATCCGCTGGAGTGTCCTTTCGGACATAGGTCCCACCTGCCTACCAGAGAAGCCATGAGCCCGGAGGTAGTCCTTCATCCAGGCTTTGTCAGTTGACTTCTTGGCAGCAGTGACCTCCTTCTTTTCCTCCCTCTTCCTCTTCACCTTCAACTTCTCCCTAGCAGCCTTCTTCCTTTCCTTCTCCATTTGATCCTGCTCTTTGTTGTGGAGCAGCAGGATCATATCATCATCATGTGGAGACAGTTCAGAAAGACTGAAGCCTCTTGAGAGTAGGAATTTGATCCTCTCCTCTCTCAGCTTCAGGGCTGCCTCCCTCTGCTCTTCTTCTGCCTTCTCCAAGGCCAACCTGGCTTCCCTTTCTTGTTGTAGCCTGGTTGACCTCTCCAAAGTCACCAACTCCTCTAGTGGTAGCAGGAGTATTTCCTCATTGACAGCTCCTAGGCTGATGAGCTGGTCAATTAGTGCTGTTCTTCTCTTTAGGTTGATTTCTTCCTGATTGGCTGCAGCTGCCTTAGAACTAGCAGCTAACAGCTTCTCAGTAGGAAACCGACCTTTCTTTTTGGCCTTCTCAATCTTCTCCTCCTCCTGAAGCTCTTCCGCAGTCAACTTTCTTTTGCCTTTGTCTTTGATTGTGCTTGACTGTGGTGGTTCTTGGATGGAGGGTTGTGATTGAGAGAGAAGTTCAGCTGGTGCTTGGGACTGATGGCCCAGCAACTAAAACAGATGGGACAGAATCTGCACCAGTCTCATCTTCCAAAGCTCTAGCTGAGGCTTCCGAAGTTTACATGGAAGCCTCGAAAGAACAAGACAAGTCTTCCGAGGCCGAAATAGAAGCTGCGGAAGGCCTATTTCAAATGTCCTCCCTGCTCACCTCAGATGCAATTTCAGCAATGACATCAGTGATGGTCAGTTCCTCGGACATCTGAAATAGGCCTTCCGCAGCTTCTATTTCGGCCTCGGAAGACTTGTCTTGTTCTTCCGAGGCTTCCATGTAAACTTCGGAAGCCTCAGCTAGAGCTTCGGAAGATGAGACTGGTGCAGATTCTGTCCCATCTGTTTTAGTTGCTGGGCCATCAGTCCCCATTTCCCCTTCGAAGCTAATCTCAGGTTCCATGAAGACCTTAGGTTGACCAACTTCCTCCACAGTGGTAAAAGGTGCAGTCAGTCTTTGAAGCTCCTCAGCCCCAAAGTATGCGAGTGTGGTGTCGGGGCTGGGCTGTTCTATGGATGATCTCAATACAAACTTTGTGAAAAGTCTGTAGAGATCTTGAAGCATCCTTGAGTCAATCTCCAGAAAGGATTGAGATGACTCAGGTGGTGTAATGATTTGTTGAGTGGAAATGAGTTGGGTCTGTGGTTCCATAGGTGTTTGTCTCTGAACTTTCTCCCCCTTTTTGGTAGCATCATCTTGAGAGCTAGATGAGCTAGAGGAAGAAGTCATTGAGACCTGGATTGGTACATGCCTAACAGACCTCTCCGTCTGTTTCTCAGCTAGTTGAGCCTTGAGAGAGTTAATCTCAAGTTGCTGAGTGGCAGTCCTTGATTCTAAGATCTTCACCTGTGATTCCAGGTTGGAGACCTTAGAAAGCAAGTACTGAAGTGTTAGTTGCATACTTCCCTCATCTTCATAGGAAGAATCACGGGGAGATGAGATAACATACCTAGTATGCTCACTCTCACCACCAGATGTGGTTTCTTGGCACCCTGGTTTCCTTTGCTCAGAGTCATCTCTTTCAGAGATGTCAATGGGCAAAGTTGCCGTAGACTCAGTCCTAATTATGTTACCACTGTCCTGAGAGCTCAATGAGAGACTCTGAGTAGTGGCAGCTGAGTCTACATGAGTCCCCTCCACATCAGTGGGACTCACCTCAGTAGCAGGCTTCTGATGGGGGCTAGAGACAAGGGATCCCTCTTGGCTCTGTTGATCTCTCAGTGGGTGTTGTAGATCAACTTCATGGCCATGGAGAGATGTAATCTCTTCATCAGTTCGGAGTAAAAGGTCAGTGAAAGAGAGGGTGGTTAGTCCTACTGACCCGGGACCTTGATCAATGTCTACAGGCATTGAGCCTATGGTGGGGCTGTCCCTAGAAGGCTGCACAGGGAAGTGTAGAGACTCACCCTGTGGGCTAAAGGCTTGGGGTTCGGGCTCAGGGGTTTGAGACTGAGGAGACTCAAAATCCACATTGAGGTCAATTGTGAAGGATGGTGTGACCTCAGACTGAGTGGGAGCCCATGATTCCACTCTAGTCCTTTGGGTGTGAACAGAAGGAGCTTGTTCAATCAGAGTAGATTGAACAAGGGTTCGTTTGGGGCGTCTCTGATATGTGGCTTTGATGGGTAAAGAAGGTTTTGGTATTGTGGTGGATGTTGCTGGTGTGGGTTCATCACCTGTGGGGAGAACAGGGATGTCACCAGGAGCTATGCGCTCAGTCATCTCTGGAGGTAATGGAGTGTACCGTCCAGTGAAGTTGGTGGACATCTTCTTCAGTGTCTTGAAGATGGTAGGCCTCATGTGTGGAACAGGAAGAGCAGCTGCGCAGACAAGCTTGCTTGGTTCCATCTCACAGTTGATTATGTGTTGAAGAAATCAGGGATACATGAAGAATGTATCCCTGCTGAGATTGGCGATTAGGTTGTTCAACACAAATCGTGAGTAGTTGAATCTGAGGCCTCTCACCAACCTATGAACTAGGCATCCTAGTTCATATGGGATTTGATCCCAACCCCCTGATTTGTTGGAGAGGCAGTGCAAAACAATGTGCAGCAGGAATTTCCAATGGTAAGAGAAGTTGAACTTGTATACTGTGGACCTGCTGACATCGCCTCCATATCCCATGAGGATATAGGTGCCTTCCAAGTCTTCCTTGGGAAACTCAGTAGGAGCCCCATCATCGTGAAGCTCGAGATGCTCCCTGATGATCTGTTCATTGATGACCAACTCTTGGCCACAAACTCTGGTTCTCAGGACTCGAACCCCATTCAGCACTGTAGTTTCTCCGTTGCTCCAAAATTCTGACATATGGTTGGAGTATACGGTTGGGTTAACTGTGAGTGCAGTGAGATAGGTGGATTCGGTGAGAAAGGTGATGATTTGGGTGAAGTCAGCATCCCTTGACGAGTCAAGTAACGCGACTTGGTTGTGCTGAGGGTTTAGCGCCATCGGAGAAAAGGTAAGCTTGAAATTTTGAGTGAGATTTATGGTTTGACAGTGAAGGGAACAATTTGGGCTGTAAAGTGGTAAAAGAAGATGAAATTGATAAGTCAAGATTATTTAAAAAGGGGTGAATAGTGGTATGGTGGTGGTAATAGGGTAACTGTTTTGGGGTTACTGTGGGTGGTATGGTGGTTTACGGCGGAGAAATGATGTTGGCGGCAAGGATAATTTTAAATAATCTGACATTATCAACAAAATCTTTACTTTTTACAGAGTGGGGCCCAAAAGATATCCGTTACATATAAAAACCTTTACTTCCGAGGGTAAAACATTTCCGAAGGTATTTTCTTCCGAGGGCAATTTCTCTTCCGAAGCATGATATTGCTTCCGAAGGTAAAATTGTCCTTTGAAGGCACTTTATCTTCCGAAGCAAGGCATTGCTTCCGAAGGTAAAGCTGTCTTTCCGAATGGAGAGTTGTATAAGTTTCGGAAGTAGATCTGATATAAAATCAATCGCTTCTTCCGAGACCAAAAACTCTTCCGAGAAGAAAATTTCCATTGAGGAATTTAGCTTCGGAAGATATTCAAGAATATCTTCCGAGAGTTAGTTCCTCTTCGGAAGGAATTTACACTTGGAATAGTTTAAAGATCTTTTGTAACAGGGCTTAAATTGTATTGACACAAGACATTACTCATTTAAAAAGGTCTTCAAAAGAGGTAGTTATTCAATGTTTATCATCCCAATTGCTGATATGAGATACTTAAATCTTTGTTCATCAAATGCCTTTGTGAACAAATCAGCATATTATTCATTTGAGTCAACTTTGATTAACTTTATCAGTTGTTTCTCATGAATATCTCTAATGAAATGATACCTGATATCAATGTGTTTTGTCTTGGAGTGCTTCACCGGATTCTCAGTAATGGAGATAGCACTGTTGTTGTCAATATGGATAGGAGTAGTCATGAAGTTGAACCCATAGTCTAACATCTGATTTTGAATCCATAGCAGTTGAGCACAACAGCTAGCAGCAGCAATGTATTCAGCTTCAGCAGTTGATGTAGAGACACAGGATTGTTTCTTGCATTGCCATGAGATAATCCTTCCACCAAGAAATTGACATCCTCCTGATGTTGATTTCTCGTCAATGTTGCAGCCACCATAGTCACTGTCAGAGTATCCATAGAGATTGAAATCACTATTTCTTGGATACCAGAGACCTAGTTTAGGTGCTCCTTTGAGGTATCTGAGGATTCTCTTCGCAGCAGCTAGGTGAGACACCTTTGGAGCAGCCTGATATCTTGCACAAATGCATGTGGCAAACATGATATCTGGTCTACTTGCAGTGAGATACATCAGAGAACCAATAATTGCTCTATACTGATGTTGATCAGTATCCTCCCCCTCAAGGTCAGGGCAAAGATTATGGTTTCTGGGTATGGGTGTCTTGGCTGGTTTACAGTCCTTCATTTCAAATCTTTCTAAGATGTCTGAGACATACTTAGATTGACTTATGAAGAACCCTTCCTTCATCTGTTTCACCTGGATTCCTAGGAAAAAGTCCATTTTTCCCATGGAACTCATCTCAAACTTCTGCTTCATAATGCTTTCAAAGTCTTTGCACATTTGGTCGTTTGAAGAACCAAATATGATGTCATCAACATAGACTTGTACAAGCAAAATGTCTTCTCCACTCTTTCTGATGAAAAGAGTCTTGTCAATGGTACCTCTAGTGTATCCATTCTTCAGGAGAAACTGAGACAAGGTCTCATACCACAGCCTAGGTGCTTGGTGCAGCCCATATAGAGCTTTGTCCAGCTTGCACACATAGTTGGGGTGTTGTGGGTCTTCAAATCCTGGAGGTTGACACACATAGATTTCCCTATCTATATCCCCATATAGAAAAGCACACTTGACATCAAGTTGGTAGACTGTGAAGTTCTTGGATGCAGCATAAGCAAGGAAGATCCTAACTGCCACAAGTCTTGCAACAGGTGCAAAGACATCAGTATAATCAATTCCTTCCTCCTGGGTGTACCCTTGAACTACTAGTCTTGTCTTGTTCTTGATAATCAAGCCTCTATCATCTTTCTTGTTCCTGAAGACCCATTTAGTGCCTATGGGTACTTGACCAGATGGTAGTAGGCATAGATTCCAGACCTTTTGTCTTTTGAATTGAAGCAGCTCCTCCTGCATCGATTCAACCCAACTACTATCCTTTAAGGAATCTTCCACCTTCTTTGGTTCCATCTGAGACAGGAAGCATGAGTACAAGCAGACATTCCCATGATGAGTTTGTCCTCTTGTTCTCACACCTTCAGAGACATTCCCTATGATGTTCTCAGTTGGATGAGTGTTGTGAATCCTAAGACGAGGAATCACTTCCAATTGCAGAGATAAGTCTAGGTTAGACATATTCTGATCAGGAATTGGATCACTCTGTCCAACTCTGTTTCAGAGTCATTCAATGAGGACTGATTGAATGATTGAGAAACATCATCAATGGTTGGTTGTGAAGTAGTATTAACAGTTGCCTGTTCCTTCAGAATACCACTTCCCTCAACCTGGTGTTGTAGTGGATCACCTGAGGAACTTTGAGGTTGATCAAGTGATTCACTTGTTGAAGCTTCACTATTTCTGGAGATAGTTACACTGTCAGATCTGTGAATAGTTGAAGCTTGTTGCCCTTCAGCTCTTGGAGAATTTGGAATAGGTCTGGGAAGCTCATATAGTTGACCTGCATCAGCATCAGCATCACTTTGAGCACCTGTTCTAGCTGAAACATTCTCACAAGATGGTTTAGAATAGTTTGGAAACAATTCTAAATCAAAGATATACTCAGGTCCATTCCCCCTAACACAAGGAGTGTGCTCATTAACAACTATGTTGGATGACTCCTCAAATTGTTGATTCTTAATATTGTATACTCTATAAGCTTTGGAGCTAGAAGAGTATCCAATAAAGATAGCATCATCCGACTTCTCAGCAAACTTTGCCAAGTTGTCCTTTGTGTTAAGTATGGTACACCTGCAGCCAAAGGACCTTAGAAAGCCAATGAACGGTGGCCTCTTGTTCCATAACTCATAAGGGGTTTTTCCATGGGGCTTAACTACAAGAACCCTGTTCTGCACATAGCATGCAGTGCTGACTGCCTCTGCCCAGAATGTTAGAGGCAGCTTTGAATCAGCTAACATGGTCCGAGCAGCCTCAATAAGTGTCCTGTTCCTCCTCTCAGCAACACCGTTTTGTTGAGGAGTTCTGGGAGCACTATATTGTCTGGCAATCCCTTTTGAGTCACAGAATAAGTCAAGAACGAAGTTCTTAAACTCAGTCCCTTGATCACTTCTAATGATCTTAACCTTGTGGTCAATTTGATTTTCTATTTTAAGAATAAAAGATTTTAAAGTTTCAGCAGTTTCATCTTTACTTCTTAAAAAGAATACCCATGTAAATCTTGTAAAATCATCAACGATCATAAGGCAGTATGATTTCCTTCCAATGCTCATTATACTTGTGGGACCAAAAAGATCCATGTGCAATAAGTGTAATGGAGTAGTGATAGAGTTAACACATTTGGATTTATGAGATGATCTGTGTTGTTTCCCTTTCAGGCATGCAACACAGTTATCTTTGCAGAAAAATTCCTTTTTAGGCAAACCATGTACCAAGTTATTTTTAGCCAATTTATTCATTGTTTTAAAATTCACATGACACATACGTTTATGCCATAGTGTTGACTCATCACTATCAGCTTTGGAAAGAAAGCATGATACTTCACCCATAGGAGAAGCATTGTTCATATCCAGCTTGTACATATATATCCAGCTTGTACATATCCCTTTCCTGGGAGATCTGAGAAGCACCAATTCCGGAGGAATTGTCATCCCTGGTTTGAGGATAATGCACTCATGTTCTGTGAAAAGCATCTGATGCTTCTGATCACAGAATTGAGAAACACTTAACAGATTGTGTTCAAGCTGTTTGACAAAGTGAACTTTGTCAATGTTTATTTTGCCATTGGATATACTTCCTCTGCCAGAAATATATCCTCCGGCCTCACCTCCAAATTGGACAGGCCCTCCATCAAAGTTCTGGAATTGTTGAAGGAGAGATCTGTTCCCTGTCATGTGCCTGGAGCATCCACTATCTACAATCCAGATATTGTTGTTCTTGTCAAATGGATGTCCCTGCACATAAGATGAGATGGTTAGTTTTGTTTGGAAGCCCAAGCCTTGCAGGTCTCGGGCTCTTCCAAAGATAGTGACATAATTGAACCAAAAGATATGCAATGGGGTTCAATAGAGGTCATTGTTGAAGAAGAGGTTTGGGCTGCAGCATCTTCCTTGATCTTCCAATCCATCCTTTGGTTGATCTTTAGGATGAGCTTGTTGAAGCTTTTGCAGCAATGTCTTCTTCCGAAGCTTCTCTCTTTTCGGAAGAAGCCTTCACCACCTTTTCTTCCGAAGTAGTCTTCTTCTGAGATGGTTTCAAGGGAGCCTTCTTGTTCTTCCGAACCTTAGAAGGTTTGGCTTCCGAAGCCATTTTCCCTTCGGAAGAAGCAGTTTCTTCCGAAAGCAACTTGGCTTCCGAGACCAACTTTCCCTTTTTCATCATTTGGACCTTTTGAAGTGGTCCAACTGAGAAACCTTCTCTGATTACTTCTTTTCTAACATTATTTGCATAATGTGTGCTTGCTGGATTGTAGTAACAATCTTTAGCCATGTGGTTGTGCAGACCACACATTATGCATGCAATGTTAGTCTTCTGGGAACTTGCAGGTTGCTGTTTCTTGGGTTTCTTCTCTTTATCAGCAACTTTCCCTTTCGACTTCTGATCCTTCAGTAGGACAGGAGTGCTGGTACTACACTCCTTTCCTGAATCAGGAGTACCTACCACTTGAAACCCGGCAGAAATGAAGACACCCTTTTGCTTAGGGTCAAACTTAAGCTTGGACTCTGCAACCTTCTTAGCAGTCCTTCTAGCAGCTTTAGCTCTGCTTCTTCTTGCCTTGGTGGTCAGGATTTGGTCATCACAGGTGGAGATGGGTGTATCCTCCTGTTTCTCCCCTGTGGAGGCCACTATTCTTACTTCATCCTCTAGTTCCAATGGAGAAGGGTCAGCAGTTGGAACCTCTTGCTCTTCAGTACCACATCTAGGTAGTCTAATAGACTCATAAGAGTGTGGTGAAGCTATTTCACTGGTTCCCAACCCTTCTTTGTTTTGATAAAACATTTTGGAATGGGAGGTTGATGCAAGAATAGTTTGGAAGCTTTGCTCAGCAATAGCTTGCTTCCTGGCCTGAGCCTCAGCTGTGACTAACTGGGCTTGAACTTCAGAAAGTTTGGAGATCAGATCTTTGATTTGAGTCTTGTAGTTAGTCTTTTCATATTTCAAAAGAGACACAGTTTTCTCTAACTCATCAATTTTCCTTTGATAGTCAGATTCAGCTCTTTTAAAGTCAGATTTTAGCACATTTAAAGACTCAACCTCAGATATGATTTCCGAAATGTAATCCTTATACAATTTAACTTTAGCAATACAGGCAGCAGTACAAAGATGTTCATATACCTGATCATCATCTGTTCCGACCATGAGTGCTTGAGCGGGAGTCACATCCTGTACCATGAAGCTCCAGTCAACTTCCTGAGCAACAGCAGCTGTTTCAGTTGACTTTTCTTCATACTTGGGAGCAGTGGGATGTGTGGAGGCCTGTGGGGTTCCCGGGTTGTTCTTGGGAGCCTTGCATTCCCTAGCAAAGTGACCAAGTTGGTTGCAGTTGTAGCACCTTGCTTTGCTCTTATCAAACCCAAACTTGCTGTTGACTGGGTTTTGAGGGAATTGCCTTCCAGTTCTCTTGAAGAACTTCTTCGCTCTGTAAGTTAAAAGAGCCATCTGCTGGACAATGTCCATGTACTCCACATCATCTAGATTGAAGCACTCAAGATCATCAAAGCAGTATTGAAAATCACCAGAGTGTCCACTTCCAGAGACAAAGGCACAACTATCCTGAAAGGAGTTGTGTTGAACCTTTTGAGACTTTGGAGTCTCAGGTAGAGTGATGAAGGGTCCAGTATGTGAGTTGTCAGGGTAGCATAGCAACTGATGTTGTGGTTCCATGCTTTCCCTTTCAACCACATGAAGGGCTGAACTCTGTTGGTTATTGGAGTGGTCAGAGGAGTTCTGCATGTTCATCTCCATCTGAAATGCACTTAGGATACCATACAACTCTGTGAGAGAAAGAGTCTTAAGGTCCGAAGTTCTCTTGATGACAACACAGTAGTGAGTCCATAGTTTAGGAAGAGAGGACATGAACTTCCTAACTATGTCTCTGTTCTCAAGAGCTACTCCAATATCCGCCAGAGTATCTACTAGCTCAACATACTTGAAGTATTGTTGAGTCAAGGTCTCACCAGCCTTGAAAGTAAAGTTCTCAAACTGCTGCTTCAAGAGATCTTTCTTGTTCTCTTGAGTTTCCTTGGATCCCTCATACATCAGCTTCAAAGCTTCCCATAAGTCTTTAGCAGTCTTGCACTTCTTGAAGCGTCTGTAGACGGAGTTGGGGAGAGCAGTTTGGAGACAAGTCATAGCCCTTTGGTCTAGCTCTATTCTCTTCCTATCTTCCTCTGAGTAATCATCAACATCTTTTGGAATGATGCGATTACCAGTGGCAGATGTAGTGCTTGGTATGAAAGGACCATTGACAATGGAGTCCCACATCCTTGAGTCTTGACACTTGATGAAGCCTTCCATCCTGATACACCATGTGTCAAAGTCTTCAGGGGTGATCATAGGGGACTTGGTCAAGGTACTAGTTTCCATATCAGCCTTGGAGAGAGCAACCATTTGAGTGAGTGGATTGTGGTGAGGAGTGAAAAACAGGTTGATTAGGATGGTAAGATCTCACAATCAAGAGCCTGGAGCTCTGATACCAATTGCAGGATCGGATTTCGGGTGGTTTTTCTCTCAACTCACTGTGAATCAACACACGGCAAGCAGTCTATGAAGAGTTGATCACAATATAACAAGTAACAAGCAGTAAGAAAATTTAACAGCAGGTAAATTTTCAAGGTACTTTTATATATTGCTTCTCAACTCAAAGGATTACAAGACACTTGGACTCAAATCACTTACATAAAGAGTTACAGGGAGAAGATATATATAATACTACCTACAGCCGGATATACTTTGATACCAGCTGGACACCTCTAACCTTACATCTATACTACAAGACTCTAGGTGAGGTCTTTCAGACATTGTGCCTGAGAGTTGGTAGTCAGGACATGTCCCTGACTTACCTTTTGTCACCAACTAAAGTTGGTAACATGTACTATCATAAAAAGGTGAACAGTAGAATAAAGTATGGTCAACAACATGGCTCTTTAGGAAGATGCCATGCTGTATCAGAGGTCTGCAGCGGACTGTCAGGGACCATACTTTTATCTGCTGGACATAGCAATGTCTTCCGAAGGATAAAGTGCTTCGTAAGAATAACTTCTTCCGAAGGCACTTATACTTCGGAAGACTGCTTCTTCCGAAGCTTGGAGTCTTCTTTGTCTTCGGAAGCAGACTTTGTCTTCAGCTCTTTCATCAGACTTTGTCTTCGGAAGCTCTTTCAGACTTTGTCTTCGGAAGCTCTTTCAGACTTTGTCTTCGGAAGCTCTTTCAGACTTTGTCTTCGAAAGCTCTTTCATCAGACTTTGTCTTCGGAAGTTCTTTCAGACTTTGTCTTCGGAAGCTCTTTCAGACTTTGTCTTCGGAAGCTCTTTGAATGTAGTACCAAAAGATGACTATGAAGTGATTTTGGTTGCACCAGCCTTATCATGATCCAACATTAGAGTAAATTACACTGATGGTCCCTGTGGTTTTATACAAATTTTAGATTTGGTCCCTGAAACATTTTTCTTATTGATTTGGTCCCTATTTGCAATTTTGATTTACATATTTGGTCCCCACCCCTAACTCTAGTTAGTATAGTAAATTAGTCAGGGACTTTTTAGTAATTTTGCATCACGTAAGGAATGTATGCGCATGTTCGGTCGAATGTAACAAACCCTGAAACATTCTCACGTCAGTTGATCTCCAATACCGCTAGTTGCATATCCAAAACCGCAATCTAGGTTGCAAAATCGTGAGTAATCAAGAACAATGGTGATTATGGTCTGGAGTATTCGAAAAAGCAATGATGATTTTGATCCTCTTGAAGTCTATGGTAAGTTTTGATTCTACTGTTGTATTCCTTTGATTGTATTCTTTTTTATTCTAAAACTAAGTTAATAAACAGGGAATGATTCTGTGTTCTTCTCATTACAAATCAATCATGGTGGGATGTTTACGAACGTTACTCGTAGAAGCTATGTGAATGGAAAGGTTACTTATGTTGATTTAGTAGATATGGATCAGTTTTCAGTGCCAATCTTAGATGAAATTATCCAGGGTTTAGGTTATTCGGATGAAAAGATAATTTACTATTCTTATAAGATTCCTGATTGTGACCTTGATTCTGGTGTGAGACCACTTGCAAATGATAAAGATGTCATAAGCATGTTACAATATGTTACTAAGCATAAGGTCATTGAGTTATACCTCGAGCATGGAACTTCAATATTGGATAATAGTCTTGTTCAACCAATGTTTATTAAATGGCGTGATAAGCAATCAATTCTTTCCAATGAAGTTGATGATTTTGACCCTTTTTTGGAAGATGAGCATGAGAATAATGATGACAGTGATTTTATGGTTGATGAAGATAATATGGTTGAAAATATTGAAGTAGACATGGAAAATTATATGTTCAACATTGATATAGATGAAGAATGGGTTAGAAACAATCAAGAACAAGAAGATGACTATGTACCTGGAAATGATGATGATACTTATATTGATCCTGATGATTTTGAAAGTGGATCAGATTCTGACAATGATGAGCAAACAAGAGCATTGAAGAAGCTTAGAAAAGAAAAACAAGCACAAATGGGTGGTAATTTAGGGAGGATTAATTTCTATGTTGGTCAAGTTTTTCCAAATAAAGAAGTTGTGAAGGATATGATTTCAACTCATGCAATAAAGACTAGAAGGCAGCTGCAAATTATAAGGAATGACAAGATAAGATTTAGGGTTATTTGTAAAGGAAATATCCCCACTTTTGAGAATGACCAAAATAGTAGTGGGAGTGGGACAAAGAACAATGAGGTAAATGGGTCAAAAAGGGTGTTGGATGGTGCAATAAAGTCAAAAGATAAAGCCAAACCCACTTGTCCATGGGTCTTGTATCTTTCCAAGGGAAATAAAGATGAAACTTGGACCTTGAAAACTTATGTGAATGTTCACCATTGTCTACAAACAAGGTCGGTAAAGCAATGCACAACTACTTACCTTTCTAAAGAAGTACAAGAAACAATACAACCCAACCCTGATATACCAGTCTAAGCACTTCAAGAACAACTGCAACGGAAGTATGAGGTACATGTCTCTGAGATGAAAATATTTAGGGCAAAGGTTATGGCAACTAAGAAGATCCAAGGAGAATACACAAAGCAGTATGCACTATTGCGGGATTATTGTTTGGAGTTACAAAGAACCAACGTAGACACCACGGTCAAGATAGAGGTGGAACCATGTTGTGATCCGGCTAGTGATACAAGGATGTTTAGAAGGATTTACATCTGCCTAGGTCCTTTGAAAAAAGGATTTGAATCAGGTATGAGACCAATATTAGGGTTGGATGGGTTATTCATGAAGGGGCCATTGCCTGGTCAGATATTAACAGTTGTGGGTATTGATGCTAACAATGGCATATATCCAGTTGCATATGCGATTGTTGAAGCTGAAAACACATCCTCATGGACATGGTTCTTGGAATGTTTGGGTGAAGATATGAGATTGACTTTAAATTCAAACTTCACTTTTATAAGTGATAGACAAAAGGTTTGTATTTTTTCCTTATTTATTACATGCATAACCTGATTAGAATCTAAGTATTGCATAACCTGATTAGAATGTAAGTATTTTTATTCTTTAAATCTAGGGCATAATACCTGCTTTGGCAAAGATATTTCCTTGTGCTGAGCATAGATTTTGTTTAAGACATATACATGAAAACATGAAACAAAGTTGGAAGGAAGAATTGTATAAAGATTTCTTGTGGAGAGCTGCAACAGCAACAACTATCCCACAGTTTCAAAAGGTTATGGAGGAGTTGAGGAAGATCAGTCAAGGTGCATATGATTGGCTAATTAAGATACCTCCAAGACATTGGTCTAGGTCTCATTTTAATGGTTAGTTATGCTTCTTTTTTTTTTAATTTCTAATATACTTATGGCCTAAAAAAATTTGTTATATACTATGAAAACAGGTAGATGCAAAAGTGATGTTTTGTTGAAAAACATGTGTGAGGTATTTAACAAGCAACTTATACAAGGAAGAGACAAACCAATTATAACTTGTTTGGAGTACATAAGGGAGTATATTATGAGGAAGATTGTGAATGTACAGAAGGTTATTGATAAGAGTGAAGGACCTCTTTCACCTACAACCACTAAACTTTTCAATCAAATCAAATCAGAGGCTTCAAAATGTAAAGTGTCTTGGAATGGTCTACACAAGTATCAAGTTAGTGTTTGGGAAGACCAATATGTTGTTGATATGCAACAAAAAATATGTTCGTGTAGAAAATGGGAATTAACTGGAATCCCATGTAAACACGCAGTGGCATGTATGTACAACATGGCTGCTAATGGAATATCAGTTGGGATTCTAGAATCTTGGGTTGATCCAGTGTATTGGGTAGATACATGGAAAAAGGTGTATATGAAGAAAGTTGATCCAATCAATGGCAGACAGCTATGGCCTAAATCTTCTTGTCCAACAATTTTAACTCCACCTAAGCATCACACTCCAATTGGAAGACCAAAAAAGAAAAGGACCAAAACAGTTGATGAAGTTGAACGTAATGGTAAGATTACCAAGCAAGGAAAGTCGGTCACGTGCTCTAAATGTAACAAACCAGGGCATAATAAAAAAACATGCAAAGGTCAAGAAGTTATTCGTACAAAAGGGGTGTCTTCTCATGGGAGTTCAAGAGCAAAAGGGAAGCAACATGTTACTAAGTAATTGATTGGGTTTGGTTTTTTGTTTAAATGCTACTTTGGAATCGTTTTTTGATTTGTTATGGATTTGGTTTTTTGTTAGTTTTTAATGTATGGTGTTATGGATTTATGGATTTGTTATGTTTTTGTTTAAATGCTACTATGGATGCTGCTGTTTTGATAGCAACATTTTTAATGTATGGATGCTGCTGTTTTGGCACTATGTATGCTTGCACAATGTATGTTTGCTGTTGTTTTAATGTATGGATTTGTATGCTGGTGATATGCACTATGTATGTATGCTTGCACAAAGCAGTTTGCACAATGGTGAATGGACAATTGCAACTGTTTTGTCAGCAGCATTTTGAATGGATGCAACTGTTTTGCACAATGTATTTTTGCTGCTGTTTTAATGTATGGATTTGTGCTGTTTTGCACAATGGTTAATGGACAATTGCAACTGGTTTGATACCAGCATTTTGAATGGATGCTGCTGTTTTGATAGATGTTGTTTTGATAGCACAATGGTGAATGGACAATTGCAACTTCATATTTTCACAATCGACAATTGCAACTTCATATTTTCACAACCATTAAACATACCAGTCCACAATTGACAATTGCAACTTCATATTTTCATAGATACATCCATCAATCGACAATTGCAACTGCTGTCCTAACACCCTCTTAACATACCAACTTGCAATCAAGTACTGCAATATTTTCACAACCATTAAACATACCAGTCAACAATTGCAACTGCTACTCAACTTAACACACCAAAATGCAAAACATTAAACTTTTCATAACCATTAAACATACATACCAAAATCCCAGATACATAAACTACTGATTACATTGGATATACTTCAATCTTCACTTAAAAAATAACAAAAAATGAAAAACAACCAACTAATTTAACATATACTTCAATCTTCTCTTATCAACTTCACTTGAGCTTGCCTTTTCTTTGTAACTCTCGATGGACATCAACAATCCGGGATGATTTGCGTAGCTCTTGCACACATTGGTGGTCAACCCACCCAACAAAACCGCAATTTTTCCCCCTTCTTGCACAACAATAGAAGCGTCGACCCGGGTTTGTTTTGGTCCAAGACGTAACGACTGATGTTTAGTAGCCGCATGAACAAATCACCATCTTCGAATCTTTCAAGGGTTTCACAACAACTGATGCTTGCTCGTCGACCTGGTGTTTTCTCCGATCGAAGGTTTCAAGGATTCGATGCGAATGGGTCAGCTTCAACAGAGAGAATGGTGGGTGGGTTTCTAGGGCTCAAAATGAAGAAAAGAGGGATATAAAGAGAATGGGTCAGCTACGAAATGACCAAAATGTCCCTTTTTACAAATCATCTAACTTGTGTAACGATAATACACTAAGAGCATTCATAACCCATGCTTTATATTTATGTGAGAGCATTCACAGTCCATTCCTTATCTTTATCCATATAATTACACTAAAAATCACTACTTCTTCTTTCTCCTTTCAATTAAATAATATATTTTTATACTTTTTCATTACCTTTTCTCTCTCCTTCACTCACAACCACTTTCAAAATATTAAAAAATTTATAAGGATTGTACAGTGATTCTTCAAATATACCAATCCACAATAACATTTTCTCTCTCCTTCACTCACAACCACTCAAAATCATTCCATATAATATACCAAACACACTCACATGATTATAGGGCACGGGTTGTGAATGCTCTGAGTGTGTTTGGTATATTATATGGAATGATTTTGAGTGGTTGTGAGTGAAGGAGAGAGAAAATGTTATTGTGGATTGGTATATTTGAAGAATCACTGTACAATCCTTATAAATTTTTTAATATTTTTTAAAGTGGTTGTGAGTGAATGAGAGAGAAAGAAGTAATGATAAGGGTATAAAAAGTATTATTTAATTGAAAGGAGAGAGAAGAAGTAGTGATTTTTAGTGTAATATATAGATAAAGATAAGGAATGGGATGTGAATGCTCTAACTATAGTTAGTTTCAGGGACCAAATATATAAATCAAATTGTAAATAGGGACCAAATTCATAAAAAAATATTTCAGGGACCAAATATATAAATCAAAATTGCAAATAGGGACCAAATCCATAAGAAAAATATTTCAGGGACCAAATCCAAAATTTGTATAAAACAACAGGAACCATCAGTGTAATTTCTATTCTTATTAATCCAAAATGTCGGTGGTTTCTTTTGATTTTTTTTATTTTTTAATTTATTTGTATATTGTATATTGTATATATATGTATTTGATTTTTTTATTTTTTAATTTTTTTGTATATTGTATATTATATATATGTCGGTGGGGATTTTTTTATTTTATTTTTTTATATTATATATATATATTATATATAGCAAAATTAAGACATGCAAGAGCATTTAGCTTGTTGGCTTGTGAGCTCTTTCACTATACATAAGACCCGGGTTCAAGTCTAACATTCACTATACTTTGCATGCTTTCTTAATTAACTTATATTTTAGTTTCTCATATAATAGTAGTAGTGGTTTAAATTATATCTATCTTAAAAACTTTATTATATAATATTACGTGTTTATTTTTATGTGTAAATTTTGTTTGGAACGAGTTGGGTCAAATATTATAATTTTATTTCGTAGGTATAAGTTCGAGTTACTCTATGTTTTGATGTAAATTTTGCTAGAAAATGTGTTAGAGCGAATGTAATCTATGTTTTATCATGTCGCCCATGTCTTTCCCGCACTTGCTTATTTTGATGTATATTTTGAGTTGTTTTACGTAAATTGTGTTTTAAATATAGTTGATTTAAATAAAATATATTTTCATTTTATGGTACAAATTCGTGTTACTCCATGTTTTACGTAAATTTAGTTCGGAAACAAGTTAAGTCAATTATATTTTATATTTTATCATGACACGTATGTTCGCCGCCGTCTCAACGCGCGACGAGTTAATCACTAGTTTACTCTTATTATTATTATCATACATACACATACCAACCGATAACATTATCCTCCTCTAAACCCTTAACAATGGCTAATTTCTTGCTTTCATCGTCTCCGGCGACCTTCGCCGGAAAAACCCACCACATCTCCATACCCTTCAAACCCATCAACCTCCAATTATCTTCTTCCTTCAAACCCTTTTCTCTACGAAAAACCCCTAATTTTTCACGACTTGTGACCTTTGTTGCATCTCAAGAAGATGACAACACAATGGTCCTTCAAGCAGATGAAGAATTGAGTTGGGGGAACGAAAGTCCGCCGCCGGAATCCGCCGCCGACGCCGGAGATTCTGAAGATTCCGGCGCCGGTGCGGCGGCGGAGTTCTCGGAGCCACCGGAGGATGCGAAGGTGTTTGTTGGGAATTTGCCGTATGATGTTGATAGTGAGCAGTTGGCTCAGTTGTTTCAGCAAGCTGGTGTTGTTGAGATTTCTGAGGTATTGTTGTTGTTGTTGTTGTTGTTGTTGTTGTTGTTGTTATTGTTGATTTTGTGTTTTGTAGATGAATGTGGTTTTGATTGTTGTGGTAATGATTAATGAGGGTTGATTGATGATGTGTGTTTGTTTGTTGGATTAGGTTATTTACAATAGAGAGACTGATCAAAGTAGGGGCTTTGGGTTTGTGACTATGAGTACGGTTGAAGAAGCGGAGAAGGCGGTTGAAATGCTCCACCGTTATGTAAGTTTTTGATGATGAATTCATACATTTGTTATATGTTTGCTAGATTAAGGTTTTTATGATATGGTTAGAGATTATATTCGTTGCATAATGCATATCATGGTTGCTTTGAAAGTTTATGATTGGTTATTTTTATGGTGAAATGGGTTGGTTCAAATGAGAACTACTATATATTTGGGAATGGTTTGGAAGTTGTTTCATTGGTTGTTGAATACATACTATTTGTTGACTCGTTAGAATTATAGTGCCGGTGAATGCACTTTTGTAAAAGTATTATGGTGTATTCATCAGTGAATAAATGGTTTCTAATGGTTCGTTAATAGGGTGGTTCTCATTTGAACCCAACACATGGTGAGGTTATGTTCTGACGTTAACTAAAGAGTTGTGAAAGGAAGTTTAGTTCTTATGTAATGATACCAAATTAGTTTTGTTTTAATGTTTACATTTTTTACACTTGTTTCTATCAATAGTTGGATATGTAATTTGGGAGTGTTTTGATGTGCATTTTGAAAGCGATTATTAGATGAGGAAATCCCGTAGTTGGATACATGCATGACACTTAATCTAAACCCTTCGATTATAATGAAGATGTCGTTTGAAAGTTTTGACTTGTTGGATGTGTCCGTGACATTTGGATAGTTGGCTTATTAGGAGAGGAGGTGAATGTGAAAGTAGACTTTTTGTGTGAAAGTGTGTAAGATAACACCATGATGATGTGTCATATGCGTTTGCGTTTTGACATGCTAGATCAGTGTGGGGCTTATGATAACCGACTCTTTGGGTCATGTTGGCTTTGTAATGGGAAAGAATGTGTGGAGTTGTGGGAAAATGTCACTCAACTAGCCAAGACAGAGTGTCAAATTCGCAAGAGTATTTGGTACCTCGTCTGACCACAAATATGAACAGATGGTTGATGAGCCGCCAATAAGTCAAAACGCAAGTGTATTTGGCACTTTGTCTTGGCTAGACGAGTGGTAATTCATACAACATTGTTTCCTATTGCAAAGCTTTCTTTTAACTCACCTTTGTGATTGGAAAAGTTGGTTATCCAGATATCACATAGATCTGACATAAATGTATACAACACACTATGTGGCATTCATCTCACACACCTCCGCATGTTATTTCACACCGCAAGTCTACCTTCGAACTCACCGAAGTCACCTAATAAGCCGGCTATCTAGACGTCCTAGACACATCCAACAAGTCAGACCTTTCAGATGTCGTCTGCACCACCTTTGGCTTTGATTATTATCGAAGGATTGTGGCTAGAGTGCCATGCATGCATGAAACTCCGGGAAATCTTCATTTATCAATAGTTAAAGATAAGCCAAGGCAAATTATGTAAAATGGTTTTATTATCTCCCACACATACACACAAATCCAATTGTGGATTTGTCAGCGTTCTAGTTTGCATCGTTCTAGTTTGCATCGTTCTAACCTATAACTTGTTATGTTTCTTTTTAGTCTACTCTTTTTTCGTGTGTCTTGTCATCGTTTCTTGGATCTATCATCACATATTTATTTATTCTCTTGTGAATGTAAACAAGACTCATGGAGCGAAAATGTAAAGTTGTGAAGAATTAAAAATAATTGTGTTGTGTTTGAAATAGGAACTAGGAGGAAGGTATTTAACTGTAAACAAGGCTGCACCAAGGGGATCAAGGCCAGAACGTGTAGAACGCTCACCTCAGAACAGTGGGCCATCATACAGAGTGTATGTTGGCAACCTGCCATGGGATGTTGACGATGTTCGTCTTGAACAAGTATTTAGTGAACACGGGAAAGTTGTGTCTGCAAGAGTTGTCTATGATAGGGAAAGCAGTCGATCACGAGGTTTTGGTTTTGTGACCATGTCGTCGGAAAGTGAGCTCAATGACGCCATTGAAAATCTCGATGGACAGGTACATGTCTTAACTATTGCTATAAATTATCTCAGTATTTACTTCTTTTTAGTTTAAAAAATAAACCTAGAGATGGTAAATTGAGTGAGTTGTGTTGCAGATCAAAATTGGCAATTTTTTGTAGGAATATTTTGTCTAAGGCGTGTCAAAATCTTATTTTTACCTCTGTAATTAAATTTTAAGTGGATTAAAATAGTGATATATGGTGTGACATGTCACTATTATATCTGAAGGTTGCTTGCATAGAATAGTAAATAATTGAAAATATATAAGAATCGGAATAAAGAAATTTTTTATGTACTTTGACAAAAGGGAAAGATTGCAATTTGGTGTAATAGACTCTTACCAATATTATGTTGTTTCATTGATAATCTAATTTTTAATAAAATGAATTAGGAGGTTTTTTATGCATTAAAAATACAGTTTGCCTTTTCATGGCTTTAATAGATTTTAACCATTTGCATGTTATCTATGCCGTAGAGCTTGGGCGGGAGAGCAATCAGAGTAAATGTAGCCGAGGACAAACCAAGGCGTTTCTGATTCGATATTTTGAGTGAGGAGGACCCCGCACGGTGGCTTGGTTGTAATTGTACCAAGATGGTATTTTTATTCGTGTGATTTTGAACATTTATGTAGGAGTTTACCTCGACGTTCTTTGAGCAATTGAGTTGCAAATTTGCAAGGCTGATTACAGGCATAAAAGGGTTCTTTGGTTCTCTATTATCGCCATTATTGCACATCAATTAGAAGTATTATACGCCTCAAAAATTAATGAGATCTGTTACAATACGCAGGGCTATTGATACGAAAGAATCTTGTTTCTCGGGTGAGGGTTGATGAACCTTGGTACTCAATTAAGGACGCCAATGGCCTAGTGAAATTAGTGATTGCGGTTCATAAATGTTTACATGGGTTTAAATTAATTTTCCCAATTACAAGACTAGTTGGAAAATCCTGTAACAAAAAACAAGTTTTGTTGGTGGTGGATTAGAGACATTGTTTTATTGGGATCCCATCAAGTGTTTTTCATCTATGAACTTTTGAGATGGTAACTATAAGTTGCCAAATGGTTGAAGGCTCGAACCCCTTTAGTAGCTTATCAAGTGTCATCTACTAAGGCTGTGACCCCCTCTATTGCCTAAGGGCCAACCATTCAATCTCCACTTATTGATGTGAGTTCGTAGTCTCTTTCAACCATGGACTCATTAATGGAGTCCTCAACTCCCGACCTGTATGCAGGAGACTTCCCTTGTACGTATTTTTCACTCATTAAACAAATATATGCAGGAGCAGCCAGTAAACTTAAGGATTCAACATAAACTAAGTAGATGCGATCTTTAAAGATTTGACGCATAACAATGTTGCCATGTATATAGATATCTAACTCGGAATGAGGATCGCTCCGCTTGCTATGCTCACTCTACTTATTTGCTAAGGGAAAGCGAATCATGAAGCAAAACACTTTCCCCATAGGACCAAACTCCAAATCTCGCTTTCACTCCACATCACCGCATCTTCTCTTGAACTTGTAAGTTGCCAAGGATTTGTTAGAAATCAAGCGGCGCAGCGGAACCAACACACGAACACGCACAAATGAATATCACGCAGAAGAAACAGAACAATAAACGACACAAGGATTTAACGTGGTTCGGTCGGTGTGACCTACGTCCACAGGCTGTAACTAGGTTTTCTTTATTTGCTCAGTCCAAGATTACAATACATGACATTGATATATATAGAGACTAATTAGGGTTAACTATTTAATTAACAAAAAAACTAAACATGGGCCCAAGCCCAAAGCCTTCACAAACCCAACAATCTCCCACTTGAAGGCTTTGCGATAAATTCTAGCCCGTCATTCAAGTACAAAGCAACCCAGTCGTCCAGTAACTTCAATAATCTTTAAATAAGTTTTCCAAGCCTCCAGTTCCCTGAGAACAAGCTAAGACTTTATCACATCTCCTAGTTGCAGCGACCCATCATCATCAAGTACCAGAAGGGTCAGTTGAAGCTCCCCCGAGCTCCAACTCAGTCTTGGCTAGTGCTGCCAACGACTCATCCTCCATCTTAACCGGTTTGGACATTCCATCGGATTCAAAGACACACCGAGGATCACCATCACTCTCCAAATTCAGCAAACAATAACCAGGAGAGAATTTTTCAGTCGCAGTCTTTAAAACCCAACGGTTCTTTCTAACTGTACCCGGAACACGTCCCGTGCTCCCACTGTCACCGAATCCCCTGAATGGTTTAGACTTCTGAAGTCGTTCACCTAACATCCTTGCTCCAGACTTCATGTTTGCAAAATAAACTCTCTTATCACCAGATTTAGTGAACCGGATTTTGTCGTGCTTAACCGGGACGGTCATACATCCCTCAGCAGGTACCTTAACCATATACAATGACCCACGCTTCATACCACGAGCAATAACCAGATTACCATTGATCAACCTCCATTTACCACTACTAAACCTCACTTCCAGTCCTTGTTCATCCAGCTGACCAACTGAAATCAGTTCTTCTTCAGCCCCGGAATCACCCTGACATTCTTTAGGTTCCATGTAGTACCCAATGAAGTAACCAGATTAATATCACCCATTCCCGTTACCTCAAGTATCTCGTCATTGGCTAATCGTACCTTTCTAAAATCACCATATTTCAGATTCACCATCGTTTCCCCGTTGTCCATGGCGTGAAACAAAGCCCCTGAATCCATGACCCAAGAGTCCACACTATTTTCCACACTGAGTATCAATGCATCATCATCAGAAACATCCCCAGCAGCAGTGTTCAATTCTTTCTTATTCGGACATTGACTCTTAATATGCCCCACCTCATTGCAGCTCCAACACTTCACATTCTTCCTAGTTTTAAATGAACTTCTTTCCCGACTCCCACTGTTCCTGTTATTACCCCGACCCCTCCCAACATTTAGTAGTTCACTATTAGATGACTCACCCGAGTTCCTTCGTCTGACTTCTTCACCCATAACTAGATCTTGAATACCATTAAGAGTGAAACCCTTAGTCCCTACAGAACTTGAAATTACAGTCACAGTTCCAGACCAACTATCAGGCAGAGACGACAACAGCAGTAGAGCCTGAACTTCATCATCAAACTTAATTCAAACAGATACAAGTCTTGTTAATATTGAATTGAGATTGTTAATGTGAGAAATCACTGAGCTTCCTTCTTTCATCCTTGTGTTTACCAGCTCCCGAATCAAGAACACCTTATTCGCCGTAGACTGTTTCTCATACATATTTGACAAGGCAGTCATCATACCACGAGCCGTGGTTTCCTTAATGACATTAAAAGCAACGTTTTTCGTCAAAGCCAATGTAATAACCGCACGAGCCTTCTTGTCCTTTGATTCCCAATCAGCCTGTTCTATTTTCGCAGATTTTTCTTCTAGTACCATATCCAAGTCCTTTTGACATAACAATGCTTCTATTTGCATTTTTCACCAACTGAAATCAGAACTGTTAAATTTCTCGATCACAACCTTTCCGTCTTCAGCCATCACAAACAGCAAACAAGAAGCAAATCGAAACAGTGAACAGACACAACAATGGCACGGGCCTGAACTTGACGATTGTTCTACTGAACACTGTCAATGACCGATTTGCTCCTACAAAAAAAAACCTTTGCAGACAAATCTAAATCCGAATATACTTTTCTTTCACAAAACACGGTTCTCCAGAAAATGGTGATAATAATCCGTCAGTTAAAAAAAATAACTTGAAACACAAAACCTAACATTTGCCCGACGAATCCAAAAGTTCTTTACCAAACCCTAATCGACGGCTTCAAAGAGTTTTAACCCGGTATTTGATCTCGATCAAAACCAATCGAACAATCACAAAAAAAACAATATTGTTTTCTTTCCTTTTTTTCTTATTGATCGGAATAATCACCCAAAATAGAATGAGTCCTTCTTATCAACAAAGTCAACATAAAAACAATCTGATTTGCTTTCTTTCAAAACCCAATTGAAATCATTCTCCTTTTTTTGTGCGTAGATTCAAAAAAAAAAAGACAACTTAACTTCTTCTTTTTCTTCTTCTTGTAGAATGTGAACACAAAAAAAAAACGGCAATCGAGCATGGGTAATCAAAATAGCTTCAAATAAGATCTCCGAGATAATTAACCAACAATCTGCGATCGTTTCTTCAGTGTCTTCCGTGTGTACAACGAGCCAAAGCTGTGATACCACTTGTTAGGAATCAAGCGGCGCAGCGGAACCAACACACGAACACGCACAAACGAATATCACGCAAAAGAAACAGAACAATAAACGACACAAGGATTTAACGTGGTTCGGTCGGTGTGACCTACGTCCACGGGCTGCAACTAGGGTTTTCTTTATTTGCTCAGTCCAAAAGATTACAATACATGATATGGATATATATAGAGACTAATTAGGGTTAACTATTTAATTAATAAGAAAACTAAACATGGGCCCAAACCCAAAGACTTCACAAATCCAACAGGATTAAGTTGCACTTTTGTTGTTTGGTATGTTTGTATGTTAGGGTTGCTAGCTATGCGTTAAATGGAGGATTATAATGTTAAGCCTAACTAGAGTGGCATGTAGTTTGTACTTTCTAATAATTTCAGTTGTCTTCATCAATCTTACAATTAGTATACCCCGTTATAAAATGTCAAAAACTTTTGGTATCAAAGTGACTTTCTCTAGTAGCATCCTAGTGAGTCGAACATTACATGTCCTCATGAGAAGATTAAGGGTTCCAAGTCTCGGCAACCAATAATATAGTATTAAGAGCAAATAAGATTGCAAGTATAAATGATTAAACAATTGGTTCTAAAGGTCTATTTTTAACACTACAAAGTTCTAAACAAATTGGACTGAAGGTCAACTTCTTAAAGATAGGTAGGTTAACTTCAAATTTTGTACAACTACAAGTTTGTGAAGGCAAAGAACAAACAAAAGTACATTGATTTAAAAGTTAAAATGTTGTACACTTCAGCTAAATCCAACACAAGGTCTACACAGGAAAATTAAGTGGTTCTTGTGCTCAAAAAGAACAAAAGCACCATCCTCAATGAGGTAACTATAGAGCAAAACATCGTCTTCTAATTCGATAGAAACAATGATAGATGCCTGATCATCAACAAATATATAAGACTTGATCTAATGTATAAGGCCTAGAAGATCTCCTAATGATTACATCCCAACGTGCCGATATATTACCATCATCCAGCTGAATTTTCGTGCAGAAGTACATATTCCCGGCTGCAAAACCATTTTAAGACCACTTTCATGTTTCATATAATAAAGAACATGTGTTCTATGACAGAGAAGTCATAAAATGCTCTAAAAACATAAGACAGATGAAACAAAGATAAAAGAATACGAGTGGTATTATTTTGGGATCGTTAGCATTTTTAGATAAACTAAGGCATGTCTTCACCGTTTTGCATGATTAAAGAATCAGATACTGCAAAACTTCATGCAGCTGGATTGATAAAAGTATACAAAACTGATTTACGACCGTCTGATAAACGTACGCAAAACTGTTTTAAGACGATCTAGCCAATAAAAAGCAGAAATTGTTCTTTAAATGAAATAATCACACATGATGAGTATAACAAAGCGCATAACAGCATACCTACTATTGCCGAACTTAATAGTGTCTTTTTCCATAAGTTCATAATAGCGTTCAGGTTCAATACGATTATCCTGCAATTGCAAAATTGTACATTACATCACATAACAAGTAACACCAAGATCCGGCATCATCTTAAAGAATAGAGGTGGAAAAGGTGGGGTTGTGCAACGGGTCAGAACATGTATATTCAGTAATGATCGGATCAAGTCCAGATAGGGTTTGACCCAAACCACTTCTTGTAAAAAATTTATTTAAATAGATTACACTTCTCCAATAATAATCTAAACTGTTTTAAATGATGTGAGCCGTGCAATAGGTCAGAACAGGTATACTTGGTACAATCGGATCAAGACTGATCGGGTGGACCCAAACCACTTATTGTCCAAATTTTTTTAGACTTATAAATAACTAGCCTGCTAAAATTAAATTGCACAAATTACAGCTATCTGACAATAGTTCAGTTTTAATAATGATTTGGGTGATCTTCAGCCTTTTGATTCAAACCATTTGATCCATTTCTTTCTTAACCCAATAAGCACCAATCATAAGTGTCATCTCTATTAAATATCATGATGTGCACTTACATTTATGAAAGTCCCATTTGTGCTTCCAAGATCCATTATGTAAGGCCTAAAATTGAGAACAAGTGAATACATACATATATCACTATATATAATTTCATGCTCAAAAGATTCCAATTGCCTTTTGAGGTGAAACAAAGTTTACCTTACTTCCTTCTTTAACATGCCATCTGGTTGCTCCTTCTCAACTTGCCTGAGAACGAACAGAAATTATAAGCCAATGAAGATATTTTGTCCATTAACAGAAAGATCAATGCAACTGATTTCACATGGATATTATATTTATACCGATACTGAAGAACAGCATGCTGTTTGCTGCATGATGGATGATCTGTAGGGATGTCTGCTACTCTTCTCTCTCTCCCAAAAAGATAGCAGGTTTGCCGATGCACATACAAGGGGTCTGTTAAAATAGAAAAATAAACACAAAAAAGCATACTAAGCACACAAGTCTGGCACAAGAACATTTACCAACATTTAGTGAAATTGGACTTGAAGTTGCCATTTCTACCCTTTTACCTAGAAGTGGGTTGATTCAGGATGTATTTGAATCAAATGGGTAAACTCTTAAAACTTGGTCAGTAACAAAAAGACAGTCAATAGTGACCCAAAGTGAACATTATTCAAACAAATTGAATTAGTATTTTAACAATATAGTTGTCGTAATTATATTTAATAATCTAATTTTTATATTCACAAGAAAAAAGGGTAAAAAATTATTTGTCAATCATTACAGATTGGTCAACCTGCTATTAAGATGTGGTTGTACTGTCACATTTATCTCTTTTACATATTTGATGTGAATTTTGTCATAACAGCTGAAATATAAAAAGGGCCAATATGTTATATATTTTTTCTACAAAACATGATGCCTTCTAACTCCAGCCAGAATATGCCAATTTAAACCTTTCAACAGTTGTCAAGTATCCAACCAAACATTGTAAAGCATAAAGATGGCAACTTCAACCCATGTATATAGTCGATTAAGTTATGGCAATTTCAACCCATGTATACAGTCCAATTAGTTATGTTTTATTTATAATGGGTCAGCTGAGTTAAGGTCAATTAGAACACGCACTTGGAGGGCTAAAAGAAGCAAGGGAAGATATCTTAAAACATAATACTGAACTTATATGGGGAAAACACATTAGAAAACTGTGCAAGCCTACCATTAAGGACTTCACCACCCTTGAAAACATAGAGTCTCCATCTTATTTCTGGTTTCCTTGCATCTGGCGGCTCCGTGAACAATAATGTCACACCTACCATCAAAAATATCTACTCTTAAATTTATGAACATTATTATAAATTATACTTTTTTCAAAACTGTGTTTCTAAAGAAATATATTATATAAGATCGTTTTTATAAAGCAGAACAGATTCTCATGTACCAATGATAATCTCGCTCCTTTAGTCCTTTAATATTAGTTATCGTGAATTGCCATGTTCTAGATCAAAATCTACACCTTCTATCAATTACAGAAAAATCTGAGCAAATATGGAGGTGAGGGAAGTCGCAAGAAGACTCACCTTTTACCCGATTGGTCTCAGCAGCAAGCTTTCCAGACAACTCAAACGATGGCTTTTGCTGTAACCCGTGTTGAAAAGTCAAGTTAACAGTATAAAAAAGAGATCAGAATTATAATTCAATAGTCACATTTGCACATGTTATTGCTCAACCTCGGATGAGAAAAGGACAAGATGCATACTAAAATGAAATTCAAACATATAATCTTGAGCTTAAGAGTTTAAAGATATAATAGTGAGTTATCCGAGCTTAATCTGTAGCTATTTGCAATAAAGATAAATGATTAATTGACCAAGCAATTATCAAGAAGCTAGAATCACCTTTTCCTTGGTTTCAAGAGCCTCTTCAGCTGCCTTCATCTGTGCAACTGAATCATCATTGCCATTCCTGATCACATTTATATAACATCTAATCAGAGCCCGTATCAAATTAAATAAGTGGTACTGAAGTGTGAGCAAATTACGACAATGTCGTACTGAAGTACTCAAATGCTACCTCTGATTTAAAGAGAATGAAAAATTAAGGATCATAAAAGAGATAATCAGAACACAAGATTCAATATGGTTCAACTAGAACTAAATGTGAGGAAGTTACAAAATGCCATATGGAAGTACTCAAATGATACCTCTGATTTAAGGAGAATGAAAAAGGGTAAAAATAATAAACAAGATAATCAGAACACAGGTTCAGGATGGTTTAACTACAACTAACTTCCAACATATGGATGGATGATCATATACCTTCTGATGTATAGTTGGGCGTTACTAAACTAGCTTTGTGAAAAAAAAATTAACTATTCATTAAACAAGAGAACGGAAGTTCCTGTAGCAGTAAGGTCATATTATTCAAATCATGTCGTCTAATGACTCACAATACTACAACAATAAGTATGGCAGGGGAACGGGGTACACGGAGTCTGGTGAAAGATATGAATGCAAATAAAGTTAAGATGATAGATATACAATATAAGATATATTGGCTTCCTATCAAGCTACAAGGTTCAAAGTGAAAGCTTCGTGCATAAAACTTAATCTGCCATGTAAAGTTAAAGAGTTCAGATATGTGCTCACCGATGATCGTCTCTTGATTTATGTCCCTGAAAAGACAAAATAATATAAAAGTTAATAACATTATTCATGAGTTGTAAAATCAAAAAACTTAGCCAAAATGAAAACAGAGCAAAATTCACCAAAGGGTAAGCACAGCTTGTGTGTACATATTTGAGAAACTAATAAATTGGTGAAGTCAAAAAGTAACATTCTGCATGTTGTTGTAATTCTTTGTATTAATGTAGTATTGAAAGTTTAGAGTTGTTATGTAGTTTTAGTATAGTGCAAGGACTAAAGATGTAATTAGTTAGTTAGTTAAGTCTAACTGCTATAAATAGGTGTGTGTAGTGTGTAATTAGGTATCACTTTCAAATAAGAAATCAGACGATCTTCATGTTCTAATTCTATCAGTTGGTATCAGAGCTCAATAGGCTCTCGATCCGAAATTCAGAACTCCTCCCTGAATCGATCGGCGGTCGTATTCTTGAAGAACCCTAAATCGACTGTCGAATTCTTGAAGAACCCCAAATCGACTGTCGAATCCTCTCCAATTGATCATCGCACTATCGATCGAACTCCAATTTCAATCATCGAACGCCAATTTCGATTGTCGATCAATTCCGATACTCGAATTGATTGAGAGCAGACCTCCTACCGATCGAACGTGATCATTCAACCGATCTTGGCAACCAATTCAACTCCCACACTCGATTCAATGGCCAATCAAGATAGGCAACTGGTGCAGAGAGACCCCAGCGATTCAATTCAGTTCAAGATTCCAATTCTCACTCCTTCGACCTACACTTCTTGGGCGATCAAGATGGAGGCCTTCATGGATGCCCAGGGATCTGGGATGCCATTGAACCTCCCACCGAAGATACTGTAGATGTCAATTGGGAAAGAAGGCAAAGGCCTTCATATTCCAAGCCCTGCCTGAAGATGTTCTTATGCAGGTGGCCGGATTTAAATCGGCAAAAGACATCTGGGATGCGTTAAAGAAACGGTATGTAGGTGAAGACAGAGTTAAGCAAGCCAGGATTCAAACTCTTGATCAAGAGTTTGAATTGCTGCGTATGGGAGAAAATGAATCTGTCGATGAATTCGCGGGAAAGATGGGTGAATTAGTGTCGAGATATAGAGCCTTGGGGACGACAGTACCATCCTCCAACAAGTTAGTCGATTCTTGAAAGCTGCTCCTGATAGATTCTTGCCGATTGTGGCTGCCATAGAGCAGTTTTCAGATTTGGAGACAATGTCCTTCGAAGAACTAGTAGGGAGACTCAAAGCCTACGAAGAAAGACTGAAGCCAGTGACCCATGGTAAGACTACCTCTGGGCAGTTACTCTTGACTAAAACTGAATGGGAACAAAAGTCAAGGAGTGATGCTCATCAAGATCTCAAGAGCAGAGGGAGAGGTAGAGGTAAGTATGCCAAGGGAAGGGAGGGAAGACAAACCAAGAATCTGGTAATAAAGACAAGCACCCCAACAAGAAGGACAAGAAGACATTGAGGTGTTACAACTGCGACAAGTTGGGCCACTTTGCAAATGAATGCAGGGCTCCAAGAAGGACAGATCAAGAAGCTAATTTGGCCCAAGCACAAGAGGATCAAGAATCTACCCTGCTGATGGCAGAGATAACAATGGATCTGGGCCTGTTAGAAGAACAGGGGGTGTTCCCCAGAACCCTGTCACAAGGAGAAGATTCTATCTGTTGTTGGTACTTAGACAATGGGGCCAGCAATCACATGACAGGAATAAGAGATCACTTCACTGAACTAGATGAAGCCATTAGTGGCAAAGTCAAGTTTGGTGATGGATCTGTAGTTGCTATAAAGGGCAGAGGTTCTATATGTTTTCAATGCAAAAATGGGGAGCATAGAGTAGTAACCAATGTTTACTACATACCAGCCCTGAAGAGCAACATTCTAAGCCTGGGTCAATTGGATGAAACAGGGTGTAAAATCCTGATGAAAGATGGACAGCTGTGGATATATGAGAGGGGGGAAAGCTCTCATGAATGTGAAAAAGTCTCATAACAGACTGTACAAAATCTGTCTGCAAGTCACCACTCCAAAATGTCTATTGGCTGCTATGAGTGAGACTGCTTGGATGTGGCATGCAAGATTGGGTCATCTAAGCTTTGATTCAATTAATAAAATGTCCAAGCACATATGGTTAGAGGTATGCCAAAGATAGAGCACAAATCACAGCTGTGTGAAAGTTGTTTGGTTGGAAAACATAGAAGTCAACCACACTCCAGAGTAAGCAGCTACAGGGCTAAATCACCACTTGAATTAGTGCATGCTGATCTATGTGGGCCCTTGACCCCACCCCAACTGCTGGGAACAGGTATTTCATGCTCCTAGTGGATGATTATTCAAGATATATGTGGGTGTTTATGTTGAGATCTAAAGATCAGGCTCTTGAAGTCTTTAGAGATTTCCAAACTCAAGTCCAAGTGGAAACCTCTCATAGACTGAAGGCATTGAGAACTGACAGAGGTGGTGAGTTTACATCAAAGAGTTTTGAACAGCTCTGCAGCTTGGAGGGTGTGAAAAGGTTTCTAACAGCTCCTTACTCCCCACAGCAAAATGTGTGGTGGAGAGGAGAAATCAGACTGTCATGGGGATGACAAGTCTATCTTGAAGGCTATGAAGGTTCCTTTGGAGTTTTGGGCCGAAGCAGTGAGGCATTCAGTGTTTCTGCTGAATAGATGTTCTACTAGGCATTGGAGGGAATGACTCCATATGAGAGGTTGTTTCAAAAGAAACCTAAGGTGAAACACTTGAGGGTGTTTGGGTGCAAAGCTTTTGTAAAGATTCCAAGTCATCAAGTGACAAAGCTTGATGATAGGAGCACTCCTATGGTGCATCTAGGCATTGAACCCAGAACAAAAGCATATAGAATGTACAATCCTTGTACTGGTAAGATTGTGGTAAGCAAGGATGTGAAATTTGAAGAAGAGAAGCCTTGGAATTGGAACAGCAGTGAACAGGAGAAATCTTATAAATCATAACTATGCCAATTTTGGTGTGTTTGTGAACTCATCTGATCATACTCAGATGTCTCCTAGTGCACAACCATTTGAGTCTGGTGTTCTAGAACAGGATAGAAGTCCTGCACATACAGCAAATCAAGAAGGAGGTGTAGATGATTCAGGGGGTGGTAGCTAAGCATTAAATCGGTGAAATATCGGATATCGGTCACTGACCGATATTTGATATATCGGTTCTCGCGGTGATATATCGGTGATATATCGGTAATTGCATAGAACACTAAAACCCATAATATTAATAAGATCTAAGATAGTCAAGTAAATAGTCAAATACTCAAAACTAAAAGTCAATAGTTACAATAATCTCAGTCCATCATTCCATCATCAAGTGCAATAACAGCTTCTCTAAATTTCAGTCCATCAGTCCAAAATCAAAATCCAAAATCAAAATCTAAACAACATTACAATAATCAAAATTCAAAATCAAACTCTAGAACAGCTTCTTTATTGCAATAATGCAATCAAATAACACCTAAAAGCAAAGAAATAAGCAAAATTAGACCCACCCGAGTGCCACCCGAGCTTGTTCACCAATCACTCACCGAAATCAGACCCACCCGAGCGAGCCCAACGATAAATCGTGATATGGCCGATATTTAGAGGCCAAAATATCGGCGATATATCGGTCATATCGGCCGATATTATCGCTACCGATATAATGACCGATTTTTTGGACCGATATATGTGTCGGGGACCGATAACCGATATATCGGTGATATATCACCGATATATCGGCCGATTTAACTGCATAGGGTGTAGTGAATGTGATCAAGGTAATAATGGTGAACTGCCTAGGGACTGTTATGATGATACTCCACCGAAGGGGTTCACAAGTCTTGATGATGTATTCAGTAGGACAGAGGTCCTTGAACAAATCCCCTTTGACCCTCCTGTCTTTAATGATGAGTTATTGCTGATCAAAGAACCGACAAACTATGATCAGGCAAAGACAAGATTGAGTGGAAGAAGGCTATGCAAGAAGAGATAGAAAGCATAGAGAAAAATGGGACTTGGAAACTTGTTGAGTGTCCAGAAGGTGTGAGACCTATTGGGTTGAAATGGCTCTACAAGTTGAAGAAAGATGCACAAGGAAAAGTGGTAAGACACAAAGCTAGATGGTGGTAAAGGTTATGTGCAGAAGTATGGCATAGACTATGAGGAGGTATTTGCTCCCGTAGCTAGGCTTGAAACAGTGAGACTGATACTATCTGTAGCTGCTGTTAAGAGTGGGAAGTTCATCATTTGGATGTGAAAACAGCCTTCTTGTATGGGGATCTAAAGGAAGAGGTATATGTATCACAACCGAAGTTTTGTCAAGAAAGGTAAGAGAGATTGGTTTACAAGCTCATTAAGGCTTTGTATGGCCTGAAACAGGCACCTAGGGCCTGGACTGAGAAGTTACATCTTACCCTGTTGCAGTTTGGGTTTGAAAGGTGCCCCCAAGAACATGCTGTGTATAAGAAGATGGATGGTAATGAAGCTGTGATTTTGGGAGTATATGTTGATGATTTAATTGTGACAGGATCTAGCTTGAGAAAATTGATGATTTTAAAGCTATGATGAGATCCAATTTGAGATGACTGATCTAGGATTGTTGAAATATTACCTAGGCATCGAAGTCAAGCAAGATGATAGTGGAATTTTCTTGTGCCAGTCTGGTTATGCAAAGAAAATTTTGGAGGAGCATAATATGTGGGGTTGTAATCCAACTAGGGTTCCTATGGATCCTGGTTTGAAATTGGGAAAAGATGAAGAATTGGAGACTGTGGATGCTACCTTGTATAGGAGGTTGATTGGGTGTTTGAGATATCTAACCCAAACTAGGCCTGATCTATGTTATTCTGTGGGAATAGTTAGCAGATTCATGGAATCACCTAGATTGTCTCATTGACAGGCTGTGAAACATATACTAAGGTATCTCAAGGGTACTGTGGAGTATGGTGTATGGTATAAAAAGGGTGGTATGGCTGAGTTGATTGGCTATAGTGATAGCTCACATGCTCCTACAAAGCTGATGGAAAGAGTACTACAGGGGTAGTATTTTATTATGGTGGTGGACCAGTGAGTTGGGTTAGTCAAAAACAAGAGATAGTTGCATTATCTTCTTGTGAGGCTGAGTTTGTAGCTGCAACTGCGGCTGCACAGCAAGCAGTGTGGCTAAAAGGTGTGCTGGAAACCCTGATTGATTCTAATATAGGTCCTATTCTGCTTAATGTTGATAATAAATCAGCTATTCATCTTGTAAAGAATCCAGTTTTTCATGGAAGGTCAAAACATATCGATGTAAGGTACCACTACATAAGAAGCTGTGTTGACAAAGGTCTTGTGAATGTAAGGCACATATGTGGTGAAGAACAAAAGGCATATATTACTAAAGCCCTTCCTAGGCTGAAGTTCATGGAGATGAGAAGTTGCTTGGTGTGGGAACTATACAAGAATTAAGGGGGTGAATGTTGTTGTAATTCTTTGTATTAATGTAGTATTGAAAGTTTAGAGTTGTTATGTAGTTTTAGTATAGTGCAAGGACTAAAGATGTAATTAGTTAGTTAGTTAAGTCTAACTGCTATAAATAGGTGTGTGTAGTGTGTAATTAGGTATCACTTTCAAATAAGAAATCAGACGATCTTCATGTTCTAATTCTATCACTGCAATGTACTCAAAACAACTCGTTTTAACGAGACCCATTTTAACCCATTACACAAAAAGCCAACCCACCCATGTTGTCATGTCTATATTGCAGGCATCAGTCACTAGACAAACAATCTTATTCAAGAATTTACAATAACATGCATGAAAAATAAGCGAAGGTGCAGTTATAGGAATGGATATCACCAGACACCTCATCACGTGGAGGCGAGCGAGATCTGCGTCTAGTCCTATGATGTTCCACTTGCCTTGACTTGTAGGACCCACTGTCATCTGCATCCCTTCCAGACAGTCTATCCCTTCTCTCACTTTCTAAATCCTTCTCCTTACGTGTACCCTTGTCACTCACTTATCATCCATATCAGCTTGAGCTCTCCTCAACCTTCTCGTTCGTGGTGAGGGAGACCGAGATTCAGGGGACCTAGTTTTTTTGTGATTCTTTTCATTTACTCTTTCACTTGATTTATCATTACGATTAGATCGATCATTCTTTAATCTTTTACTCCTCGTGATGGTGATTGAGATCCAGGCGATCTTAAAGGTTGTTCTTTCACCGGTAAACGATCTGATGGAGACCTAGATCGTGTGTGTTTGGAAGATTTGGTGTAGCTTGAATCTCTATCTCTCAGTGGTGAACGAGAAATAGGAGACTTCGGGCGTTTTGGGGATTTGGTGCGACTTGAAGGCTTGTCTCTAGGTGGTGATTTTGTAGAGTATGAACTCCTGCGGCGAGCAGGAGATCTCTCTCTTCTTGACGGGCTCCTATGTGAAGACCTGTAATTCCTAACTGGAGATTCTGAGCGATCAAAGGAATCACGTCCCATGAGGTACTCCAACTTGCAGGTTGAATTTCCTGAACAAAAAAAAAATACATATGTTAAAATATCTAAAAGCAGATGCGCATAAGGATATAAGCATGACTCTTAAGTTTTTGTTAACAATTACCAAGTACCTAAGAAGCCAATAACTAGAACAGCAGAAATTACACTATACTTCCAGAAGATATACCTGCACATTACCAATTAAGATAGTAACCGCATGCATAACTATAACAGCAAAAATTACAAAACTTCCAGAAGGAAATAAACATATGATGCTTGTCTTATAAACCCTAAACTTAATATCACCCAACAACAACGACCAACAATAGCTTGCCACAAATCCCATTCAACTGACACTTACCCAACAGAGAGGCTTCATAATCTAACAACCTGAACCATAATCAGTAAGTTCTATCCTTAAAATCTCAATGTAGAGGCATCACTAAATATTTTCTAATGTCAAAATATTTCTTATACAAGTAGGGCATTACTTTTAACCACTCAGATTTTCACATTCCGAACATCAAATTCAATAAAACAATCATACTTCACACATGTCAATCGCAATGCTAACTTGAATACTTGAAAAAAAAACTCTTCATTCTTATTCTTATGCTTTAATGTTAAATGTCGGTTACAGTTATCCATTATAAACCATCTACACTGACAGTTAACACAGTTAAAATAAAAACTCCCTACAAATTCATATCAATACTAACAGAAGCCAAAAATCACCTCCTCTTAAAACAGATAACTAAAAGACCACCTCTTCATGTATCATTTTCCCTTCTCTACGAAAAATCAGAAATCTATAGAAAGAGTGTAAGCCACTAACACAAACCACAACAAACAGCAATGATACTTAATAACTAACGAAAGCACATACAGCAACGAGAGCTCATTAAATCAAGCACTAACGTAGATTCGAACAATCGACAACTAATAACCCTAGAAGAGCGAAATGAAGGTACCTGAAGCAGAGAAGACAAAAGTTGTTGAAATTCCGGTGCCGGAGACGGTGGCCGGAGTATAGTGAACCGCCGGAGGTTATGCGGTGGAGTGAATGGTGGTGGTGGACGATGCCGTCGTCTCTGGTTTCTGGTGAAGATTTGAGAAGGTGAAGGGGATTGTACGTTTGGTTTGGGTTGGGTCGTTTGATTTTATGGGCTGGGCCAGAACAGGCCCGGACTGGGCTTTTAAATCAGTTATGATAGAGGGAATTAGGGAAACACCCACCGGAAAGTTAAACCGGGATTATCGAAGTCCGGGATCGGTTTTGGTTTGGTTCAACGAAAGTCAAAACTGGTTTTGATGGATTGATAGAGGTAAGAAACCGCTTTGGAGAGGGTGACGGGTTAGTTTGGTTTTTTCCGGGTTTAGTTGGTTTAGTTTGGTTAGATATCGAAAAAGTTTTATATCAAAGCAGTTTGTTCACATGTGTTTGGACATGTGTTTTTTTGGACATGTGTTTTTTTTTCACATCTACATGTGGGTATTAGATGTTCAAGCATGTGTTTTTTTTCACATCTGCTAATGGATATTAGATTATATGGTTATATCCCTATAACAAAAAATGACACTCACTCATCATTGACGTCTTTATTGAATTATACCGTATAATAAAACCAACAATATGAAACTTAATTTCATGTTATTAATGGATTTGGACTGCCAGCCAGCTAACAACTTGTCTTTATTGTAAATCATGTTATTAATGAATTTGGCAAGTTGCTCGGACATTTTATTGTAAATCCTAAGATTTATAAAGTTTATAAAGGATGAAGATGGATAGGTTTTGGTGAGGGTCGGGACATCGATGTGAGATGACAAACATATTTTCACAATTTTTTAATGGTGCTAGGGTAATTAAGAAGAAAGTGATAATTCGATTACCTAACAAAGAATACAAAAAATTGTTAATCTCACAATATCACTAAAGAAGAAGTGAGGAGAGCCTTTAGGAATTTAGAAAGGGCTTAGGCAGTGGCATGAATAACATCCCCATTTGAGATGTAAAGTGTATGATGGAGGAAGGAGTTCAGTAGTTAACAATTTGTTCAATATTATCTTCAAACAAAAGAGATATCAAATCAATGGAGAAGTAGTGTCGTAGTTTTGCACTATAAAACAAAGGACACGCTCAATGTTGTGGTGGATAAAGACGGTTTAAGCTCTTAAGTTATACTACGAAGTGCAGTTGAGGAAACTAGACATGAATGTGAAGTTACAATAAACCAATTTGGTTTATGCTATGATGGTTTTACTAAGGAAGTGGTACAGATTGATGGAAAAGTATAAGGTTACGAAGCGAGAGTCGTATATGATACCCATCTACTTTAAAAAGACAATGTGCCCTGTCAAGTGATTTGGGATGCGCTTAAGAGAAAAAGGATTCCATGGTGGTATATCTAGAATATAAGGGATATATATTCATGTTGTTAATGACCCATTAGTGATTCAAATCACCAGGAAGTGCAGCACCTCCAGCAAATGTGAACACCATGGTGGTCTTCGGGACTGAAGTTGCGTACTTGAGTAATGGAGATGATCGGGTGGGCCAATGACCCATCGTTGATGCAATTAGCCGTTTTAAAAAATAGGGATTAAGAAAGTTAGACCCTTACCTCATTCTTTTAGACCCTATTATTGAACAAATTTACTAGACATGTTTGTTTGTTTAGTACTAATAGACTCAAGTGCATTTTTATAGCTAGAAAACACTAAACTTTTAATCTCACCCTAGCATATAAATGACAACCATGAGTGCAACTTGTCTCCCAAACAACGATAATTCATAAAGATAGACCTATCGATGGCTATCACAACATGTATAAGCAACTGATCCTTATACTATAAACCAACCACGTACATCAGTTGATCTTGTGGTTTAGAAAAGTTCTGCTATTGTTCCAATGACTTCTAAGTCTTACATAAGTTATATGATTTAAAAGTTGTTCTTAAACAACGTCGTTATGCTTATGTAGCATACGTAGTGATGCTATTCCAAGGCCATAAAACCACTTGTTTAACCTTAAGAATCTTTTTTACTAAAATCGTTACCTTGATGATAAAAACTATGAAATCTGGATCAAAAATGAAACTTACACTTTCATCTTTGTTTATTCCCACTAAAGGTTAGAGTGGAGCTTACATGTTGTCATCGTATCTCGAAGGTGTTCGCTACCCGTTGATAATCTATCGGTGAATCGCACCGAGTCACTATGGTATTATCGTCAATGTGGCTAGTTTCGTTAAATCACATCATACATCGATTGTAGATCTTCCTTGCTCCATCGATGCCTCAACGTTCTAACTCACCTTGGCACCAACAGAGCTCTTCAAATGCGTTTCTTCGAGATAACATTCAAACATAATCATATACATATGTTTATATGGCGTATGTTATATATTCAATCTTTTTAATAACAAACTTATTAAACAACCTAGATCAGTGAAACATCGAGCCCGACACCCAAAACGTAGTTAATGACATGTATCTTTATACTAATTATTCAAAATTCATTGTCTTATAAACTAATTATAAATGTTCTTGTGACATCCAAGTTAATTACCTAGCATATAGCATTATAGCATAATGACATTGATAATTATTCTTTTCTATAAAAGTGTTATGGGTTCAAATCTTAATACTAAAACAATTTCATTTTAAACCCTTGAATTTCTTTATATACACAAAACCACCTAGTTATTTATATATTATAGTGGGTTACACCCGCGCTACACGGCGGAGCAAACCGTTTTCAACATCAAAATGGAAACATTGACGCAATGATTAATGTAACGTGAATAGAAGAAGAACCCAAATCTAAAATTAAGAACAATTAAGTGTAAACTAAATAAACTTTAAACTAATTTTTTTAGAGTAAATTACGCTTTTCGTCCCTTTGGTTTGGTGGTTATAACCATTTTCATCCAATATTTTAAAAACGCCCGGTTTAACCGCTGTGGTTTAAAATCTGTCACAATTAAGTCCAAACCATTAACTCCATCCAATTTCTCCGTTAAATTATTTTAAATGACCAAAATACCCTTGACTGAAATTGTTATTATATTATAAAAAATAAAATAAATATAATAGATCTCACCAAATTCACCCCCCACATTCCGATTCAATCTTTATCCTTCAACCCTTCAAACCCTCTTTCAATTCGATCCACCGTACCCCTCCGTCACTCTTTCATTCTCAAACACAACACCCATCATGATAAAGTTCCGATCTTTGCCTTATCCGGCGACGGTGGCGACGGCGTTGGAAAGGGAACAGCGGCGGAGGCGGTGGTGGTGGTGGCGGCGGTGGTGGCGATGGGAACGAGGAGGAGGCGTTGATGGTACTGGCGGAGGTGGGGCGGACGGTGGACGGCGTTCCGGCGGACTTGGCGGCGGCAATTAGGGCTAGGAGGATACCGGGATCTGTGGTGAAGAGGCAAGCAGCGTTGGTGGCGTCGGAGCACCAGAACTCGATGTGGTGGAAGCTTTTGACGGTGAATTTGTCGGAAATGGGGTTGTGGCAGATGAAGTTCTTGAAGCCCACGAGCTTGAAGGCGGAGCCAGAGCGGCCGCCGGCGACGGTGGCTCTGGTGATGATGTTAGCTTCCATCCCCATTTGGATTTTGATTCATGTTGTTTGTTGCAGTAGGTGAGAATGAAAGTTCAAAGAGATAGCGATGGTGGTGGTTTTCAAGTGGTGTATGGCGGTGCCTGTGAGGCGGTTCCGGTGGTGTGACTGTGGGTGCGATGGCTATCTGGTGATGGTTGTACGGTTGTGCTTAGGGTGGGAAGTGGCTATGGTTTTAGAGAGAGAGAGAGATAGAGAGAGAGAGAGAATAGAGATATTGAAGTAATAGTTTAAGTCCAAGGGTATTTTAGTCTTTTTACATATACTTAACGGAAAAAATAAATGGGAGTTAGTGTCCTGGACTTAATTGTGACAGATTTTAAACCATAGTGGTTAAACCGGGCGTTTTTAAACTATTGGATAAAAATAGTTATAACCACCAAACCACAGGGACGAAAAGCGTAATTTACTCTTTTTTTAAAAGAAAACCAAAATCAACAAAATAAATTCAAAGAAAATAAGAAATTCACTAGGTCCGGAGAAAAAACAAAAAAGAGAAGAGATAACGAGTAGGAAAAGCTAGAAACATCACCCCTCTGTTTTGAAGAAAATTAAAAATATCATAAAATCACAACCACTTCGTGTTTTCTAAAGGGGTAACTTTATAAAATAATAACCAATTTTCAAAAAGTACTCCAATTAGGCCACTCAATTTTTTTATATTTTATATAAATTAAATGCTTAACATGTTTTTTTAACATGTTATACTTTTGGTTTCAATTAGAATATCTTTTGATGCTGTTATGAAAAATTGACATAAACTTTAGGTATTTTTTATATTTTTTTCATAATTAACATTTTTTTTATTTTTTAATATAATTTTATATATTGAAAATTCTGACCCCCACGTCATCTTCACCGTTACTTTCTTAACATAAGAAAATCTAATGATGACTCGATTTGATCATTTGGTGGTCCAATTTAAGAAAAATGTGTATGAGTGAATAAATTTAA
Source organism: Flaveria linearis (assembly GCA_024085815.1). NCBI lineage: Eukaryota > Viridiplantae > Streptophyta > Magnoliopsida > Asterales > Asteraceae > Flaveria > Flaveria linearis. The sequence goes on along the minus strand of CM044017.1, from coordinate 13,905,511 downwards.
ACATTTTTGAAACTTGGTTATTATTATGTGACATTTTCGTATCAAAGTTTATAATTGTTATATAGAATACTGTTGGTTGGCTTTGTTATCAATTTCACATCCTTTCGCTTTAGGGAGAGATTAAGAAAAGCAAAAGAAACACCAATGATTTGATTACTATTTTTTAATCTTATAACCGAAGTTCGCATGTATATCATGTGTTTCTTTTTCCATATTTTATTTAACTTTTCATACAAGCAACGTTGTGGAGTATCGTCACTCGTCAGATAGAAGATTAAAACAAGTGACCCTTTACATTATTATAATAGGAAAATTATTTTTTCTCATTAAACAATTTAAGAGTTTGTAAACTTTAATTCTAGCATAGTGACCAAATCAGAGGTGTTTATTGTTCAGTTACAAACTATTTGAACCGAGTACTAACCAAACTAAAAGCGTTTAAAACTGAACTTGATTACATATTCGGCTTCAGTTTAGGTTTACAACTAAATTGAGTTATTAAATGTGGTCTTTGGTTCGATTTTAAGAAACTCAGTATATTGGACTATGGAATTTTCTATCTGTACGACTGTTGAACATTTAGCCATTACAAAACTGAGGAACCCGAAATCGAGCTAATGAACACCCATCTTTTTTTATTTGAAAGCAAACCGGACTAAATTCATATTTGGTTCTAGTTTCAGTTTTGGCCATTTGAATTTGTTTAGTTTTCCGTTTGACGAAGACAAAACTGATGAAACCGGCCGAGATATCCAAAACCTGAACCTTAACATCCTAACTGAAATCATTATCGGTTTCAGTTTCTTTTTGTATGAGTAGAAACCTTTGTACATAGTTAAGGTCAAGAAGATGGGTTTGACGGACTTCAGTGATCTAGGATCATGGGACTTACAAGTTCGATGAAATTAAAAAGTCAACCTCCCAAACCCATGTCGGGTTTATGGTAACCCGATAAGAAACCGTAGCTTATAAGAGAGATAACTATGTTTAAATCACATGCTTATGCATTCTAATTAGAGGTCACAACTTCTACCCATTTGATTACAAACGGGTTGATTTGGGTAATGTTATTGACAAAAAGATTTCACGAAATGGAATCTAGTCAAACTGAGCAAGTCAAACGGATTGAAAGTCATCCAAATGTGACCAGATGTTCAACTAAAATAACAGTTTTTTGACTCATCAAAACGATAGCACATCCATTTTGCCACCCTAGATGTTACGACACCAATAATGTCACAACGACCATCTACCACCTCCAACACCCGCTACCGATGACCACATCTATGTTTTTCTTAGAACCCAAAAATGAATCAAATCCAAATCCTCATTCATTCATTCCATTTTTATGAATCTCAAAGTCATTTCTTCCGTATTAAGTAAATGCTAAACTATGCCTAATGTATATAGGGGTCCACCAGCTTCAAAATGCTTATCCATATGAAACCAGCTTTACTTTAAAGGGGTTAACACCTACATTCAAGTAAGGTACTTGATCCAATAGTAACTTTGAAATATTCCTCATCCTTTTCCAGTATTATATATTGCCTAGGTATCGCGTAATCAGAAAACCACACACCAAACTGACCTTTGTCTTGACATTTTCATGTTTGAGCCCAAAGAGTCCGACAGCAACCTGAAAATGCAGCAGCAGCAGCAGCGGGTAGTTAAGAAGGATCACCGCATGTTCAGTTCCTCTGATGACAATGCAATGATGAAGCAGGTTTTGGGGACCCATTCACCCGATGGTCGTGATGTTGAGTTGGAGGGCATTTTTGATGTCATTGAACAACACTCCATCTTGCAGTTCCTGTAAATATTGATGGTGTTATCAGTGTATGTATAATCTTTTATGTCTTAATTTGTAAAAGTGACATTCTGACTCGTTTTATTGTGAATGGGTCAATTTGGGTTATGTTTAATCCTTGACAGGTCAACCGGATCGAACCAGTCAAGTGGGTCAAAAGTTGACTAAATTGTATTTTTATGTATCAACTCCTAACACACTTTATTTAAAAAATGGAAATTTTTTATTGTAATGATATAGATATTGTAATCACATAATCATATTTGAAATAACTATGATTCGTTGCCCAACCTATCTATTTTGCCACCTTTACGTTTTTGTGCTGATTACCATGTCATTGTAGGGCACACATGATGGGCATACTGATCCATTGGTTGCACAAGAGAAGGCCGCTTTCTCTAGCATTGAAGATGTTGATGGGATCCCAGATGGATTGGCTCATGTGATCCATAAAATTTCCTGTGAGGTTAGTATGCAAATTACTATGTCTTGATAAATTAGAGGTGGTCCATTCTAAATAATGGGTTGATTCAGGTTATGTTTAATCTCTACGGGGCCAAACGGGTAGTATAAGAAATTATCTTAGAAGGAAACAGGTCAGTCAAATGGGTGGCAAGTCAACCAAAGTTTATATTTAATGCATAAAAACTTTTAAATCATTATTGAAATAATGTTTGAACTTTCTAAACAGGCTGACACCACTATTTATAGTATATAATGTGCTTGGATTAACCAATCTGTCCAACCTGCAACTAAAATTACACATTTTGACCCGGTCCCTTTTGGACTCTTTGACCACTCTGCTGACCTGCAACTAATATTACACATTTTGACCTGAATCCTTTTGGACTCTTTACCCAGCCCAACCAACCTATAACTGATATTACACATTTTGACCCAAACCCATTTAGAATCTTTACTTAGCCCACGCATGCAACCAACTCAACCATCTCTAACTGATATGGTACAAGCAAGAAAATCTTATTAACAGAAGTATGAATGTGCGAAGTACCACCTGCAATGCAAGCCTAATTAATGCTTTTGTCAGCAGTTTTCTTGCAAGTGCTCGGGTGGAGCAGATGCTCATGCATCAACAATGGCAATCCTCAACATACTATCGAGCTACACATGGGAAGCCAAAGTGATCATATCATTAGGAGCCTTTGCAGTAAACTTCGGAGAGTTTTGGCTCGTGGCTCAACTATTTGCCACTAATCCACTTGCTAAATCAGTAGCAGTGCTTAAGCAATTACCAAACATCATAGAACATTATAAATCAATCAAACCTCGGTTTGATGCCATCAATAACCTCATTAAGGCTATGTTGGATGTGACTAAATGTATCATTGCATTCAAAAACCTGCCTTATCAATATCTCCAAGATGACACACCACCCAAGTCAACAGCGTTATCTCATATTCCCACTGCGGCTTATTGGTCCATCAAGAGTATGGTGGCTTGTGCCTCTCAGCTAACAAGCCTTTTAGGCATGAATTACGAGTAAGTTTCATACATTATTTTTCTTCTTTTAATCGAGAACATGCCCATTGTTGACTTTATACATTATTTTTCTTCTTTTAATCGAGAACATGCCCATTGTTGACTCTTGACCTCTAAGGGTGTTTGGATTTGAGTTTTGGATCGGATTATATAACTAGTATCAAAGGTTGGATAAGCAAAATATTGCTTCTGATTAGGCAGGGGTCAAATAATTACTTTCAGATATTAATATCTTGCCAACTGCAACAAAACTGATTATCAGGAGATATACTCAAATGGCATAATTACCGGTCTTTTAACCTAATTGAGGGACTTTTACTCCCGTTATTTTAACAAGAATGTGTACGTTCTAATTATCAGAATTTGTCCAACACTTGAACAGTTAATTATCTGATCATTAGAACTTCAAACAACAAAAGCACATCCAAACACCTTATCCCTACAACCCGTTCTATTACAGCTTATTATCATATATAATTTCATTTCTGTTTGCCCAAATTATGATAAATATATCATGTGGCATATGATAAATGCAGGTACATCTCAGCTACCTCAGAGGCATGGGAACTTTCAAGCTTAGCTCACAAGGTTAACAATATTCACGAACACCTTAAAGAACTTCTCCTCCTTTGCATGCAAAACATAGGTAAGTCTAACCTTTTTCGTAGTTTAAAATTCTAATGATCCAAAACTATGAAAAAAGAGTTAATGCTCATAAATTACATCGCTGCAGAGGAGAAGCAACATGATGAATATTTTATCATGCTTAAGCGAATCTTTGATGTGCCTCACTTAGACAACTTGAAGATTCTCAAGGCTTTGTTTTGTGCCAAGGATGACATTCATCCACTTCTTGATGGCTCAACGAAGACAAGGGTTGATTTTTAAATTCTGTTTTTAACTTTACTGGACCTAATTAACTTTTCATTAACAAATAAATTGATGTGATTCCTCCACCATTATCAAAACAGGTTAATGTGGATGTTCTACGAAAAAAGACTGTATTGCTGCTCATATCAGACCTAAATATCTCCCATGAAGAGATTCTAGTTCTTACTCAAATATACAAAGACTCTAGAATACAACCAGATCTTCATTATGAAGTTGTGTGGATCCCGGTTGTGGACAATCTGATGACATGGAATGATTCACATCAACACAAGCTTCAACAGCTTCAATCAATGATGACTTGGCATATGCTGCACCACCCTACTTTACTAGAAACAGCAGTCATCAAGTACATCAAACAAGTGTGGCAGTTTGAAAAAAAGCCAATCTTGGTAGCGTTAGATCCACAGGGAGAGTGACGTCACCAAATGCACTCCACATGGTCTGGATTTGGAGAAATATTGCTTACCCTTTCACTAGCATGAAAGAGGACGCATTATGGAAGGAAGAATCTTGGACACTAGAGTTATTGGTCGACCACATTGATAGATATATATTACGTTGGGTAACTTATTTAATCTGTAGCACAGTACGCTCTTATATTTTAGTTATTAATAACCATGTTAATTAGTTTATTATCATAAATGTACATTGCTAGATTGCTGAAGAGAAATACATATGCTTGTATGGAGGAGATGACCTAAATTGGATCAAGAATTTTACAAAGATAGCATCAAATCTTGCTAAAACTACAGGAATCCCACTGGAGATGGTTTATGTGGGAAAGAGTGGAACCAAAGAGAGAATAAGGAAAATAAGTGCCACGATCAGTGAGGAGAAACTAAGTCACACTTGGCCAGACCCTACTTCTGTGTGGTACTTTTGGACCCGCCTTGAAAGCATGCTGTACTCAAAGATTCAACATGGAAAAAGTTTTGAAAATGACCCTATTATGAAGGAGGTTATGACCGTGATGAGCTTTGATGGGAGTGATCAAGGGTGGGCTTTGATATGTAAGGGATCTGGTGAGATGGCGAGGGCAAATGCAGAATTGGCATTGAAGAGTTTAGAAGAGTATCAGAACTGGGAAGGAGATGCACAGGAAAACGGTTTTGTTCCCGCATTAAAAGGTTACTTGGCCAAATTACATAAACCTCAACATTGCAACCGACTTATCCTTCCGGGGATTAGTGGCGGGATTCCTGAGATAGTGGTTTGTTCAGAATGTGGTAGGACAATGGAGAAGTTCTTAATGTTTCGTTGTTGTACCGATTAAGAAGAAAAATGATCGTTGTGTTCCAATTGAGTCTAAAATGATGTTTGTCGGTTGTTTCAGTATTAGAACCAGTGGGGAGGTGTTAGATATGTGACACTGGTTCATTGTTTTAAATAACTATCTGACGTCTGTTATTCTTATTTTTACTTGCAATGTACAAGAGTGGCAGTTTGTTTTCCCTTTCAAGAACCGACTTAACTTGAGTGTGACTATAGCTACATTCTAATATTATCCCACTGTATGCACCAATATATCAAATGTATGTAGAAGAATAAATCAGATTGACATAATTACATAAAAGGCTACACAAATATATATATATATATATATATATATATATATATATATATATATATATATATATATATATATATATATATATATATATATATATATATACTCATACTAGGATATTGAAGTTTTAATTTTTAATATTTCTTTGATAGAGAACATTACAAGCATGTTAATCAGGGTTAACAACTGTGCTAACACATTTTTAAAGCTCAAAAGAGATCTTAGGTCTACCAAGATGCAATGACAAGCAGTATCAAGACCATGAGCGAAACCTACATTCAAATAATAGTAATGCAAGATTCTTCTGTAGTACCTTAAAAATCTAACAGTAACTGAGGAAGTATCCTTTCCAGGTGGGTTGCTTCAATCTTGTTTCCGCCTTCAGCATCAGCAATAGTAGCAGCGCGTTGAACAGCTTCTGCATTAACAAAAACAATAGCTTCATAAGTGACGCAGAAAATATGCATCCATCTCCAGAACCAACTGGAAACAGACACCTAACTTTATACCATTAGCGGATACAATCAAGATGGGTTTACCTGTAACAAATAGCCGAAGTACTTCACAACTAAGCTTCACAGCATTTGAATTAGCTGCACCAACAAGTACATAGTTATGACAAATTGCAGACATACCAAAAAAAATAGAAAACAAAGCAGACAAAGACACATGTTGAAACCCTAGCATGAGAAACTATAAGAATCTCCTGTGAGAATATATCAACCAATACTTAGAGGCTTAGAGCAAAATCATTTAAAACCTATAAGTTTAACATTATGTCATCATCTCAAAATAATCAAAAAGGAAGGGGCGAACCATACCACGCCACCCACAATATAATCACACACCACATGCAAACAGCCGCTTGAGAACATGTAAAAGGGCCGTCTGCAAGCTAAACGACCGTCTAAGCATAAAGTGAAATGGTCATGTGGAGGTTAAGTCAAATCTCATGGGCGCCCAGAATTTTAAGCAAATGTCATTTGAGTTTGGGGGTGTCTATTACTCTATTTAAGTTAAGGGGTGGTGTAAGTATAGGGTATAGCAGAACCCAAAAGAAACAAATGATGCTGATTTTGCATCTAATTTGAACTCACACCAACAGCAAACGCATTAATTTGAAGTATCAGACATACTCCTTACCAGAAGTAGGTCGGTTTTTCTTCGAGGTTCCTGCTCGTTCCTGCATTGCAAAATCGTAAACAATTAAAAAAAACAGAAACGATCGTTCATAGCAAAACTAGATTTCCATATCAATTTTCACAAAAATTACACACTGAAATCGCAAAATTAGATGATTAAACGTGCCTAACCTCGCCTTTTGAACTCTCAGCATCATCATTCTTCTCTCGCTCTGAAACGAAAACGAATCAATGAATGTAGTTCGATAAGCGCAAAATTTGAACAGGAAAACGAAGGTTAATCGGAAATGTGAGAGAAATCTAACCGATTGCCTTCTTGCTCCAAACCGATTTGAAAATTTCATATATCAGATCCTGTTAGTTTCACGGATTACAACGAAATAAATCAAAACATCATATAGTTGAAAACATATGTTGTGGAGAAATCTAAACATGAAATTAGGGTTCTACCTGATCAAAATTGGTCTCCATCGTGCAACAATGTTTGTCGAAAGCAAAATCCACTGATTTTGTTAACAGTAACGAAGAACAGAGATAATCAGATATAAAGATACTTAACTTTCGTTGACGAGCACAATGGGGTGGTGGCGCAGTTGGCTAGCGCGTAGGTCTCATAGCTACTGAGTAATCCTGAGGTCGAGAGTTCGAGCCTCTCTCACCCCATTCTGTTTTGTGTATGTAGGATTTGTTTTTCTTTTAATGGTTTTTTTAGTCTCTTACAAATCTGACAAACAGAATAGTGTGACGACTCAAAATTGGTCCGGTTTAAAATAGACCCTCCTAGAAAATAGTTATTTTAATCGCATCCGATCAAAAATTTGTGCGGTTTAAAATAAACCCTCCTAAAAAATAATTATTTTAATCGCATACTATGATGATATTAGTATATTACTAAAACCTATTGCATTAGATATATATTTTTTTGGTTTAAAGTTGCAAATATTGTCTTGTAATATACCCAAGAAGAATTTGATCGTCCAGTCCATCAATGTGGAATCACTAGAGGAGGGTTATGTGGTCAAGAATATTAACTGATATAATGCTTAACTAAAACATATAAATATCACTGAACAACACTGGTACTTGTGTTGCTTATAGCTTCTATTATGCGACATAAGTAGTGTTTGTTTCTCTTTTAATAGTTCTTGACTACACTGACAAAGACGGGTCGGATGGTATGACGGGTCAAAATTAGTTCAGGTATGTGATATTACCAATGCTGTTAGGACCGGATCGGACTGGCCGGTAGGACCGGATCGGACTGGCCGGTAGGACCGATCGGACTGGCCGGTCCAACCGGTCCGACCGGGGATCGGCTAGATGGTCGGTCCGGTCCGCTATGATTCGTTTTGAATTGGTCGAACCAGCCGGTTTGTTCCGAACCAGTGGTCGGACCGGGAAACCGGACCGAATTTGATTTTTTTATTTTAATGGATAAAAACGGGGCGTTGGACCATAAATTAGTGTGTTGGATATATAAATATAGTTAAGTTTTATATATAACTATAAAATATATATATAAATCATATATAAATTACTTATATTTAATTATATATATATATATAACTATATATAATATACTATATATAAGTATGACGTCCTCCGGTTCTTAAATCCGCTCCTACCGGTCCGACCACCAAACCAATAAGACATCCGGTTCTTAAAACATTGGATATTACTATGGTGATATTACTAAAACTATTAACATTAGAGATATTTTGGTTAATGTTGCAAATGTTGTCAACTATATGGTTAAGAATATTACTTGATATAATACTTAACTAAAACAAGTGAATACCACTAAACAACGTTAGTACTTGTGTTACTCATAGCATTAGTTTTTGATTATGTGACATGGTCGGCTTGATCATGTGATTTTTATACCTACATGTGGTTTGATAAAATTGATATGCATACTATTTCTACATCTCATTTTGGGCCGGGTATCAACGCCGAATATCGCTGAGCATAGCCTCCGTGATTCATTCCCAAGTTTGGAACCTGGTTGGAACCACAAAAAATATATATAAGATAAATGAACAGACAAGTATAAGAGATGAGAGAATAGAGATAGCTAAAGCGATATCGAAGTTGAATGAAGGGAATCCAACTGAGATGATTGATGTGGGAAGAGCTAGCGCTTTGGAGGGAGAAGAGATTAGATGCCAAGTGTGGGTGGTTTCACATGCAAATGGGATGGATCAAACATGTTCTACGATCTTGTATTTATAGTGCGAGCTTTATACTTGGAGATTCTTTTGTGATCCTGCTCCTTTTCTAGGCAGGTTTATCTTTATGTGTTCCTTTACTTTTCCTTTCCTTAAATGGTTCCTTTTTTTGTATGACAGGTTGACATTTGCCATAACATCTTTCAGACTTTTACGTTGTGTATGGCTTTATCCAGATAGGTAGGTGTTGACCTTTCCTTATTATGATAAAAGGAAAAGATTGTGCTTTGTAAAGTTAACTCTGACACTTCCTCTTTTGCAGAGGTTTATGTCGTGCCTAGGTATTCTTGCCACGACACTTCTTTTGTACTGGTAAGATTTTGATAAAAAAGTTGTTATCCTTATCGTGTGGAATGACTTCCTTACCAATGACAAGGCTGATTTCATAGCCAAAGACTTGGGCGTTACATTTTCCTTGTGTTGTTGTTGGTCTGTCCTTGCCATATGACTTTAGCAAGGACGTTATATTGTATTCCTTGCCGACTTTAATACGACTTTAGCAAGGATGTTATATTGTATTCCTTGCCGACTTTAATACGACTTTAGCAAGGATGTTATATTGTATTCCTTGTCAACTTTAATACAAGTATAAATGTCATAAATCTCGCGAACCCGTACGTTCTGTGTTTTGGATTTATCTCAGAAACTCTAGAAACCTTATTCAATGCAAGATTTTGAACACTCTTCTGTTGTCGCTGTTAAATCTGGTGCCATGCGTTAAACCGATATTTTAATTTTGGAGACAAAAATTCTTTCAACAAGGGGATGATGTGACACCCCGTATTTCCAGGTGAACGCCGTCAATTCAACATCCGTTATTTCAACATTTTTAGATGTGATCTATTTAAGTAGATTACCTAATCTTGTTATGTGATTAAAATTAAATTAAGGTAGTGATTATTAAATTTATTTAACCTTGTTATATAGTTAATCTAAATAAAGTAATTTAAATAGAGGGATCATTGTGTGCAATGGAACAAAGTTGAGGGACCATAATGCAATTGATAACCTCTATTCCTAACATTCAGCGGGCTATAACAGACTCCCCACCCTCCCCACATATATCATCACTTTCATCTTGCAACCCCATTCGGATCCTTCTTCAAACGATACAACTCAAGCTTCTTCGACGGCAGCCCTTCTGCGATCCCTTTCCATCACCGGCAGCCTTCCGCGATCTCTCCCCATAACTGGTAGTATTGCCGGCAGCCCTTGCATTCGTGTGACGCTTCCCTAGCGACGGTTTTCCCCGTGATCGAACGACAACACAACCAAACATCCCTCTTTTCGTTCTCTATTACGAGCACCTGACGATGGTGAACGGTGCTCAAAACAACCCGCATCTCGTTCGGTATGTTCCTCGACCCTTTACTCGTGTTCGTACGGTTACGGTTTCGGGTTGGGGACATAGGTGTATGTGTGTTTCTTTGCTTCGGATTTAATCGAATTAGAGGTGTGGTTATGTGGTTCTATGTACATGTATGTATATATATGTAAGACCCTGTTCCCGGGACGCTTACAGCTGGTCAATCATCGCCCATAAAACATATATTTTCATCATCTTACACAAAAGCGTTGCAACGGAAGCATTCAAAAATGACATTTCATTTGATTATAAAGGCTTTTGCAAAATAATACATCGTTAATCAGTTACAAAATACACTATTGCATTACATCACAAAAGCATTATATGAATGGATGCCATCCAAAAGAGCTGATTAGCCGCCCCGTGCCATCCTCAGCAACCATTACCTGCCAACTGAAAACACATAAAAAGTCAGCGTTGCTGAGTGAGTTCTAGTTTTATACGTAAAACATACTTTTCTTTCGTTAAAACCGTTTCTTTACTTTCATGCGATCATACATCATACGTACACATAGATAATATCATTATTATCTTCATCATTCATTCTTTAATTCATTTATTCTTTAACTTTCGTTTATTTATCGTACTTTCTTGTCATTCTTACTCTTTCATCATTACCTCTTTTCTTTACATCAACCATAAACCTTACCCTTCTGTTTCATGGTACTGGACCTAGGCCTATCATAGACCTTCTATAACGGTGCACCGCACCTCTTGCCACAGTACCTAAGGTAAAGTTTAGGTGTACCATTTCCGTGTGCAATACCTTTCTGTTCCTGGTACTGGACCTAGGCCTATCATAGACCTTCTATAACGGTGAACCACACCTTTGGCCACAGTACCTAAGGTATGCAACAATGGTTCTATACAAATGGTCAATCATAAAGAAAGACCCCGATGTGTATCCTTCCGGGGTAGCAAACCTACACACCGTTGGGCTAACACCTTTCAATGGCGTGTCCCTTTCGAGTCTGTTGCGACAGCAGGGTCGCTCACCTCATACATTTGCTTGCAAGCCTTTCATTCGTTCATTCATTCATTAATGCATGAATTCTTTCATTACGTTCCTCTTTTCATTATCTTCCACTTTACGTTACATAATACTTTTCTTTCATTCATTAACGTAACACGTAAAGCCACGGGAAAGATAAACATACGTCATGATAAGGAACATCATCATACACAGATAGCATCATCATACAGGGCAACATCATACATACGTAACATACATCATGCATAATTATGCAACATCATCATCATCATGCCCAACATAACCACTAAGGCCTCAACAATCATCTTACATGAACTTACTGGAACTTCTACGTCAAAACTTACATCTTCACTTTCCCCCGAAAGTTAGTAATTAAACTACGCTTTTCCTCGGGTACACAAGCCCTACATGGGCGTATGGGCACCCTTCAGTCGCAGGGCCTCCCATGCGACTGAACCCCATACGAATGGACACCAGGCAATTGTGCCTCGTGCGAATGGACATCCATGCGAATGAACACTATGCGAATAGACCTCATGCGAATAGACTCAATGCGAATGAGTACTTATGCGAATGGGCTCTCAATCGCATGACTCCCCATGCGACTGCCCCCCTAGTCGTGCGACTGAACCTCAGTCGTGCGAATGAACTCCAATCGCACTTCAATTGGTCGAATGGCCTCTAGTCGATCGCCTAGCCCTAGCTGATGCAGAATGGAGTTCATCCCGAACCCAATCTGCCATTTTCGACCTCCAAGCTCATCCAAACCCATTCTAGACCCAAATCAACCATGCTAAACCTTTGGAATGCATACCACAACACCATTCAAGCACACACAAGCTCGGAAACAAACTCCAAACACATCACACGCAAACACATCCAAATGGGTCAAACACACACACATACAAAAACAGGTTTACTATGTGTTCCAGCCCCAAATCAGTTGAAAACCATTAAAATAGGGGTCCTAGAACTCACACAAACAACCCCGTCGAGTAGAGCTTCGATTTGACCCACTACACGACAATTTTACACACTTGAATCCACCCGAACCAACTTTTCTCCCCTATCTCTCTTCTCCTCTCTTTTGCTGAATTTTCACAAGTGTGGGGAGGGTGTGGGCTGCGCTCCCCTCTTAATCCCCCACTCTTCCAAACTTTCTCCTGTTTTGGCAAGTTTGGTCCTCCGATTTGGACTTTATTTCTTTTTCTTCTTTCGTCGGCTTCAAGGAAAATATCCGGCCGTTACAAGTCCACCCCCTTATATAGGTTTCATCCCCGAAACCTGTCATTCCTCGAATAAACGTGGGTAATAATGTTTCATCTCTTCTTCGGTCTCCTATGTTGACTCGGATCCCTTCCTGTGCTTCCACTGTACACGCACAAGAGGAACCACTTTATTTCTCAGCCTCTTCTCTTTTCGATCGATGATTGCCATTGGTTGCTCCACATAATTGAGCCGTTCGTATACTTCAATATCCTCGAGTGGAACAATCATATCCTCATCTGCCAGGCACTTCCTTAGATAAGATACGTGGAATGTCGGGTGAATTCCAATTAACTCATCTGGTAACTCCAATCTATAGGCCACCTCTCCTACTCGAGCAATGATTCAGCAAGGGCCTTTGTATCTCAGGCTCAACGTGCCCCGCTTTCGGAAATGAATGATACCCTTCCAAGGTGAGACCTTCAACATAACCCGGTCACCCACCTGGAACTCAATCGGCTTACGTCGTTTATCAGCATACGACTTCTGTCTATATTTGGCTGCCGTCATTAAGGCTTTGATCCTTTCAAACTTTTCATTCGTAGCCTCGATCACCTTGACGCTGCCTAACTCTTTATGACCAATATCACCCCAACAAATGTCCTTTAATGTCTGAATGGTCCTTTCTGACTGACCATCAGTCTGGGGATGATAAGCCGTGCTAATATGTAACCTCGTCCCCATGGCGTCATGGAATTTCTTCCAGAATTTGGATGTAAACCGGGTGTCACGATCAGACACAATAGACACCGGCACACCATGACGAGTTACAATTTCCTTGATGAACAGTCAGCCAACCTCTCCGATAAATATGTCTCGCGGATCGGTAGGAAGTGAGCACTCTTCGTCAAGAGGTCAACAATCACCCATATAGCATCATACCCTTTCAGGGTACGAAATAGCTTCGTAATGAAATCCATGGTGATGTGCTCCCACTTCCATTCCGGTATATCCAACAGTTGGATCTTTCCATATGGCTTTTGATGCTCGGCCTTCACTTGCAAGCAAGTAAGACACTTACTCACATACTCCACTACGTCACGCTTCATACCCGGCCACCAATAATCTTTCTTCATTTCTTGGTACATCTTTATAGCACCGGGATGAATAGAGTATCGAGTCTTATGAGCTTTATCCTAATATTCACCCGTAGATCCACAAGATGAGGAATCCACATCCGTCCAAACCGGGTTCTAACACCAAATGTGTTTTCACCCAACTCCGCGACCAGACCTCTCATTCTTTCAGAGTTAACATGATCTTCTTTTAATGCCTCCACTTGAAACTCTTTGACTTTCTTCATTACATCAGAGGTCATAATCAGCTGGTACGCCTTCACCCGAATCGGCTCGGGTCTTTCCTTTCGGCTAAAGGCATCCGCCACCACGTTGGCTTTGCCCGGATGATAATGGATCTCACAATCAAATCCTTTATGAGCTCCAACCATCTTCTCTGCCTCATGTTCAAGTCCTTTTTCTCGAAAAAGTACTTCAAGCTCTTGTGGTCAGTGAATATTGTGCACTTCGTCCTGTATACGTAGTGCCTCCAAATCTTTAACGCAAAGACCACGGCTGCTAGCTCCAAATCATGAGTAGGATAGTTAACCTCATGAACCTTCAACTGTCGGGATGCGTAGGCTATAACTTTTCCCCTCTGCATTAACACACACCCCAACCCCGAGTAGGAAGCATCAAAATAAACCACCAGATCTTCACTTCCATTAGGTAATGACAAAACAGGAGCTTGAGTCAGCCTCACCTTTAACTCCTCGAACGCCTTCTCTTGATCTGGACCCCATACAAACTTTACATCCTTACGGGTCAATTTGGTTAGTGGAGAAGCGATCTTAGAGAAGTCTTGAATGAATCTTCTGTAATAGCCCGCCAAACCCAAGAAACTACGGATCTCGGATGGCGTCTTTGGAGACTTCCATTGCATCACCGCTTCCACCTTTGTCGGATCCACCATAATCCCCTCCGGATTCACCACGTGACCCAAGAATTGAACCTCGCGCAACCAAAACGCGCATTTGGAGAACTTGGCATACAACTTCTCCCTCCTTAACATCTCCAACACTTCTCGAATGTGACCGACATGCTCTATCTTGCTCTTTGAATAAATCAGGATATCATCAATAAACACAATCACTGATTTATCCAACATCAGCCGACACACTCGGTTCATCAAGTTCATAAAAGCAGCTGGCGCGTTGGTAAACCCAAATGACATAACGAGGAACACGTACGCTGTGTTCCCGAGTCTCATTTAAGGAGAGAAAAGAAAAGAAATGGAAGGAAAGAAGAAATAGTTGTGTTCTGGAGTTTTTTTAATGGAAGGAAATGAAAGGATTGTTATAAATTCATGTTCCTGAGTTTACTTAAGGAGGGAAAAGAAAAGAAATGGAAGGAAATGGAAGGAAAAAGAAGGCTAAAAACAATCCTTCCAAAATGGAAGGAAATGGAGAGAAAGGAAAAGAAAGAAAAGAAGAGAAAAGAAAAGAAGAGAAAAGAAAAGAAGAGAAAGGAAAAGAAAAGAAAGTGTTTCCTTTCTTTTCTTTCGTTAAGTAAACTCGGGAACACAACGGTAGTGATCATAACGTGTGCGAAAAGCTGTTTTAGGAATGTCCTGCTCTATCACCTTTAGCTGATGGTACCCGAATCGAAGATCTATCCTTGAAAACCAACTGGCATCTTGAAGCTGATCAAACAAATCATCAATACTCGGTAACGGGTACCGATTCTTCACCGTCAACTTGTTCAGCTCACGGTAGTCTATGCACATTCACATACTACCGTCTTTCTTCTTTACAAATAAGACCGGAGCACCCCAAGGAGAGATACTCGGTCTAATAAACCCCTTATCAAGCAGTTCTTGCAATTTCTCCATCAACTCTTTCATCTCAGTCGGAGCTAACCGATACGGTGCCTTGGCAACAGGTTGAGCACCCGGTATCAGATCAATCTGAAACTCAATATCTCGGTCAGGTGGCACTCCTGATAAATCTTCTGGGAACACGTCTGGAAAGTCACACACGACTGGAACATCGGATAGTTGTGGTGTTGGCGTATCCACATCCTTCACATAAGCCAAGTAGGCGCCACATCCACGTCTCATACACTTTCCCTCCACCGCCATTGAGATTACTTTCGGGATCATCGTGACTCGATCCCCATAAATAGTTACCAAACTCCCGTCAGGCACTGTCAAACGAATCATCTTCTTGCGACACATAATGTTCGCCTCGAAGTCCGCTAACCAATCCATCCCAAGAACCAAATCGAAACCACCTAAGGTCATCACGAACGGTCTAACCGGAAACTTATGACCTTCTAGTTCCACATCACAGTTCTCTATCATCTCAGAAATCCTGGTAGACTTACCTATGGCAGTTTCTACATCAAAGGGCGCATCAACACGTCTACTACTAACCGGCAGCTTTGTACAGAAAGCAGCAGAAATAAAACTTTTACTAGCAGCCGAATTGAACAACACAGAAGCTAAAGTTTGGTTCACTAGAAACGTACCGGACATAACATCAGGGTCCGTCCTAGCTTCCTCTTGTGTCATGGTGAATTCCCTAGCGCTCGTCCTCGGTCCTTCACTCCCCGTCTTCTTCACCCCGAAACCCTCGGCCTGCGGCTTCTTATAATCCTTACTTATGTGGCCCTCCACGCTACAGTTAAAGCACCGAACCGTACGATAGTCCCTGGCTATATGCCCCGCCTTCCCACATTTGAAGCACACGTTCGACCACAGTCTACATTCCCCACTATGCTCTCTCCCACACCTACCGCACTTCCTCATACCCGCACCCGATGTGACCGCACGACGGTCATCCACCCATGCCTTCTTGTTACCCGTCGAGGCATCACCCCGACCAAACCTCTTCCCACTCCAGTTTCGATCACCACCACCCTTCCTACTACCTTCAGCCACCACCACTATAGCCCTCTCATCATATAACCTCCCTGCTAAGTCCACCGCCGACCTAAACGTGCTCAGTCGGGCAGCGATCATGTGCCTGCGAATATCCGCTGGCAAACGCTGAATGTACCTCTTAATCTTCAGTGACAGAGGCGTCACCTGATCCGGCACCAGACGTGCTATCTCATTAAACTTTGTGGTGTACTGCTGATGTGTCATGATTCCCGCCTCCAGTTGCAGGAACTCCCTCTCAACCTTTTCCATTTCCCGGTGAGGACATAACTCCTTAATAACCAACTTCTTCAGCTCCGACCATCTCATTCTCCCAATCCCCCGACTACCCTTGGCTTGGACTATATTGTCCCACCAACACAAAGCCGAGTCCACAAAAGAGTGGGCAACAAACTTTACTTTCTGATCCTCTCGGCACTCGCTGATGTTCAAAACAGCTTCCATTTCTCTCACCTACCGGTGAGCAGCAGCAGCAGTGGCGTTACCATCAAAAGTAGGGGGCTTGCATCGTTGAAACGCCCTATAGTTACAGCCTCGTGCCGCCTCCGGCGCAGGCTCATCTTCTTCCTCTTCTTCATCATCAGAAAGAACCATTTCAGGGAGCAACCCTCCCGAGGACCTGTTCCTCTCTTTCTGTTCTCCTTCCCGTACAGCCTTAATCACTTCAGTCATCACAGAAGGTAAGATCGTCTACATGACTTGATAAACCTCCTCCACTACAGCCTCCTTTACCGAGGCTCTCAAATTGGCGCTCTCATCTACACCCTCCGGATGAGGGGTCTCGGGTTCTTCAGGAACCACCTTTTCAACTCTAGGCCTGCCTCTTTTGGGTCGTGATGCAGCACCAAGTCCAACCCGTGAGGCTTTAGATGATCTACCACCGGCCATCCTCTAACACACACTGAAAGATTCAAACACCAACACGATCATTCAAAGGAACAGCTCAGTTTATGTCAAGTATAGTAAGTCCCTAATTACAGTGTCCAGTTGTGATTAGCCACTTACTTTACTCTTCATACCCTAAGCATTACCTGTCCTGACTATATCAGTATTTAAATCTACATACAACAAATAATCACATACCATGCGCATATAATACCGGTTAACATTACGAAAATACCTAATGGCACGCAGTTATTCAGATTGGCATCCCTTCCCTTTTCGTCTCATTCTCAGTTTAAGTTAAGGTTTATTTCAAAAATTTACCCGCTTCACTTAAACTTTGGCTCTGATACCAACTTGTAAGGCCTCGTTCTCGGGACGCTTACAGCTGGTCAATCATCGCCCATAAAACATATATTTTCATCGTCTTACACAAAAGCATTGCAGCGGAAACATTCAAAAATAACATTTCATTTCATTATAAAGGCTTTTGCAAAATAATACATTGTTAATCAGTTATAAAATACACTATTGCATTATATCACAAAAGCATTATATGAATGGATGCCATCCAAAAGAGCTGAGTAGCCGCCCCGTGCCATCCTCAGCAAACCATTACCTGCCAACTGAAGACACATAAAAAGTCAGCGTTGCTGAGTGAGTTCTAGTTTTATAAGTAAAACATACTTTTCTTTCGTTAAAACCGTTTCTTTACTTTCATGCGATCATACATCATACGTACACATGAATAATATCATTATTATCTTCATCATTCATTCTTTAATTCATTCATTCTTTAACTTTCGTTCATTCATCGTACTTTCTTGTCATTCTTACTCTTTCATCATTACCTCTTTTCTTTACATCAACCAAAAACCTTACCCTTCTGTTTCGTGGTACTGGACATAGGCCTATCATAGACCTTCTATAACGGTGCACCACACCTCTAGCCATATTACCTAAGGTAAAGTTTAGGTGTACCATTGCCGTGTGCAATACCTTTCTGTTCCTGGTACTGGACCTAGGCCTATCATAGACCTTCTATAACGGTGAACCGCACCTTTGGCCACAGTACCTAAGGTATGCAACAATGGTTCTATACAAATGGTCAATGACAAAGAAAGACCGCGATGTGTATCCTTCCGGGGTAGCGAACCCACACACCGTTGGGCTAACACCTTTCAATGGCGTGTCCCTTCCGAGTCTGTTACGACAGCAGGGTCGCTTACCTCATACATTTGCTTGCAAGCCTTTCATTCGTTCATTAATGCATGCATTCTTTCATTGCGTTCCTCTTTTCATTATCTTCCACTTTACATTACATAATACTTTTTATTCATTCATTAACGTAACACGTAAAGCCACGGGAAAGATAAACATACGTCATAATAAGGAACATCATCATACACAGATAGCATCATCATACAGGGCAACATCATACATACGTAACATACATCATGCATAATTATGCAACATCATCATCATCATGCCTAACATAACCACTAAGGCCTCAACAGTCATCTTACGTGAACTTACAGGAACTTCCACATCAAAACATACATCTGCACTTTCCCCCGAAAGTCAATAATTAAACTATGCTTTTCCTCGGGTACACAAGCCCTACATGGGCGTATGGGCACCCTTCAGTCGCAGGGCCTCCCATGCGACTGAACCCCATGTGAATGGACACCAGGCGATTGAGCCTCGTGCGAATGGACATCCATGCGAATGAACACTATGCGAATGGACCTCATGCGAATGGACTCAATGAGAATGAGCACTTATGCGAATGGGCTCTCAGTCGCATGACTCCACATGCGACTGCCCCCACCCCCAGTCGTGCGACTGAACCTCAGTCGTGCGAATGAACTCCAATCGCACTTCAATCGGTCGAATGGCCTCTAGTCGGTCGCCTAGCCCTAGCTGATGCAGAATGGAGTTCATCCCGAACCCAATCTGCCATTTTCAAACTCCAAGCTCATCCAAACCCATTCTGGACCCATATCAACCATCCTAAACCTTTGGAATGCATACCACAACACCATTCAAGCACACACAAGCTTGGAAACAAACTCCAAACGCATCACACGTAAACACATCCAAATGGGTCAAACACACACATATACAAAAACCGGTTTACTAAGTGTTCCAGCCCCAAATCAGTTGAAAACCAATAAAAGAGGGGTCCTAGAACTCACACAAGCAACCCCGTCGAGTAGAGCTTCGATTTGACCCGCTACACGACAATTTTGCACACTTGAATCCACCCGAACCAACTTTTCTCCCCTTTTCTCTCTTCTCCTCACTTTTACTGAATTTTCACAAGTGTGGGGAGGGTGTGGGCTGCCCGAACCAACTTTTCTCCCTTCTTAATCCCCCACTCTTCCAACTTTCTCCCGTTTTGGCAAGTTTGGTCCCCGACTTTGGACTTTATTTCTTTTTCTTCTTTCGTCGGCTTCAAGGAAAATATCCGGGCGTTACAATATATATATATATTCGATTTTTGTTGTGTGTGTATCTATGTATGCCTTTATGGATGTTTGTATATGCATGTGGACAGTGTGCCTTCTACATGTGTATGTGTGTTATGGTCCCTTTGTTCGTAAGGTCTAGCCATGGATGGAGTCTTGGTTGCATGTGCATGTGATTGTTGGGAGTTGATGGCATGGTATATGTAGATTTATAGGTAGTTAAGAATGTGGGGGCTGTCATGTGATTGTGTGGGTTGCTTGTGTACGTATATGCGGATATATATGTATATATATATATATATATATATATATATATATATTTATTTATGTGTTGTGCGTGCGGTTGTGTGTGAGTTATGAGTGTGTTTGTTGTGTGCGCATGTGTATGTGCACTGTGAGTGTGTGTGTGATGTTATATGTGGGTATGCACCATGATGATTATATATGTGTGTAATAAAGTTAGCAGGAAGGTGATTATATGCATATGTGGTATGTTAAAATCAATATGCTAAAGTGTGTATATAGACTTCAGTTGGGCTACATGGATTATAAGGGTTAAATGGGTGTGCATCATATTCCTTGTGTGAGTGAGCAAATGTTTAGTTTACGTATGTGTGTACATTATATACATATATATATATGTATATGTATATATTATAAAGTGAACAATATACGTTATAGTTGGGTTGTAATGCATCATTGTGTGGGAGTCTAATATATGATATGTGAGTATGATATATGTGTTTATACTAGAGGAGTTTGTACATATAAATATCCATATTATGTTTGGTCATTATGCGTTACTATAAGAAGGGTCATACACTAAAAGTGAGTGAGTATATATATTTGTGCTTGCTTGTAAAGGGGAACGTCGGCAGTCGGTACCGGAACCTGAACCGTGAACGTGAAACCGTATGATCTATTATTAATATTTAATATTTGCTATTAATTATTATAATAAACGTGCATCCAGGTTGTTCGGGAACTTAATCGCTCGTGTTTATGTTAATTGCTTTTGCTGTGCATTTAAGGTGAGTTCTCAGTCCCGTTTTACTTATTTTCTTGGGGTGAAAGAAACATGTGTTCAAACGTATTTTCATTTGGTTCAGTATTACTGTAATGAAGGCATGTTTACTAGTGTTGTACCAATTTAGGTCCTCACGTTTCAAACTATTAATATGTGTTCTTCAGCGGGGTAATTGTGAGTAGATCTACTGGGTTTGACAAACCCCACCCGGGCTAGTCGTGCTAGCACGACCGGTGGTCGAACGGGTGTTTAATTGACCTAATTTTCTATTGCTATGGTTTGGTAGCCACAACCGAGGCACTGTGTTCATTGTCAGCGTCGGTTGCGAACTTCATACACTACATAACTTATTAAGTAGGTTAGCTACCTACGGATATTACTTTGTTTACTGAATCGGTTATTACTTGTGTTGTTTACCAAAACCTATGGACTCACCAACCTTGTGTTGACACTTTAGCATGTTTCTTTCAGGTTCACAAGATGCGCACGCTTAGGTTCATATCATTCATGCATTCGACGTCACACGTGATTTATTTAAAGCTTTTCAATAAATTTTATTTATTTGGTTTGCGCGTGTTGCGCCATTTAAATATTTAAGATTTATTATGCTTCCGCAATTTCTATTATGTTTGCGTTAATAACTCGGTCTTTGGTAGTTTCAAACATTAAAAATGAATTATTGTTTTATAATTAACATGTCATTTGGTGTAACTAGTGGCTGAGATCCTGGAAGTCACACGAGTAACGTTAATACCCCGTTTGTGGAAATTGAGGGTGTGACAGATTGGTATAAGAGCCATTGGTTATATCGAACTAAATTGACTTTGCATCTCATTTGTATTGCATTTAGACTATAGCCCGTTGCCTTAGTTACACGCATATAGACACGTTTAGTTTTGTTAGCTGGCTTTGTTTGCTTGCCTTGCTGGTTTGCTTACTATTGTTCGTTCCTGTGAGCAGTTCTTTGCAGGAATGGCGTATTCATCATCAGCACATAACTTTTCATCTTCTCGAGTAAATAGGCCTAGACACGATGACTGTATACCTCATATTACGGATCCGTATGATTGGCCTATGCGACCTAATAGTAATGACGTGGTTGACCTTGACCAGCCATTTGCCCTACCCTAGTACCCACCAGTTCACTAGTGGCAGTACTACCCCGCGTTTATGACCCGACTTATTCAGGAGAAGAACGTTCCTTCACCTCCTGAAAACAGACCCCGTACTAGGTCTGTATCAACTAGGGACCCTGTTACCCCTACCCTACCTTCCCTACACTGTCCTCCCGAGCAGGCCATGGCTGCGATGGCAGCTACCTTACACGTCGAGCGTAAGCGCGTCGTTGAGTTGTGGGACGACAACCGAGCATTGAAGAGGGCAGTGCGGGAGTCAGCTGGGGAGATCAGGGAGTTAAAAAGACGATTCAACGTACTAATGGAGTATCACAACAAGCATGTGGATCGCATCACTAGATTGTTTGATCGTATGGTTGGTGACAAGGTGAACATTGCTGCTAACCGTCAGCGGCTTGATACCCTTAAGGGTCAAGTCAATGCACTAAACGCAGCACAGGAGCCTGATGAGGAAGAGACAGAAAAGCAGCCAATGGACGAGCCCAAGGATAGCACCGGATCCGTCGATTCACATTGATTTACTTTCTTTATTCATTTTATTCGTTTATCAAACTTTCGTTCATTTCACACTTAGATGGGAAGGGTTGTTTCCCATCCGACTTATGTTTCTGAATTTTGATATTTGGTTTAATTAATTGTAGACGTACTTACAATTTATTTTGTCAAAAAATATTATTTGAACATTTAGTTGTGTGTGCTAAATTTTTTAATTACTTATGCTTAAATGAAGTTGATATATTACATATTTACTTATTTTTGTATGTTGTGATTGTTAAGAATGTCTGGACCTGGACGTGGTAGTGGTTCCATCAATATGACTCCAGCAGAATTGGACGCCCTCATAAAGCAGCATGTGGCTGATGCACTGGCGAACCATAACCCTAATCCTCAACCCGCTCCTATCAATAAGCAAAACCCAATCCATATCTGACATTAACATTCCGTCAGTCTTGTAGGTTGTAGCATTCATACCACACTTCCAAGTTCTGATCTAAATTCATTACAGGTTAAGGAACTTGCACATACAAGTCCTTTATGGGATGTAAACCAAATCCGTTCACCAGAGCGGAAGGAGCCGTAGGACTGATACGGTGGTTCGAGAAGCTAGAATCAGTGTTCGAGATGTGCAATTGTCCGGTGGAAAATCGGGTTAAATATGCTACCTGCACCCTGGACGGAGCTGCTTTATCCTGGTGGAACACCCAGGTACAAATGCTGGGTTAAGATCGCCAATCAGAAAGCCTGGGAGGATTTTAAGACTTTGATGAAAGAAGAATACTGCCCCTCGGGAAGAGATACATAAATTGGAGATGGAGTTCTGGAAGCTCAAGATGACAGGTTCCGAGATTGAGGCGTACACCACTCGATCTCACGAACTTGCTAATTTGTGCCCTAACATGGTTAACCCTCCTTCTCTAAGGATTGAAAGATATCTGCACGGATTGTCTCCGGAAATCCAAGGAATGGTCACTGCTTCCCGACCAACTACCATACAGGAGTCAATTAGACTGGCTCATAGACTAATTGACCAGGCAGTAACACAAGAAAAACTACCTCCACGCGGTTCTACTTCTACCACTACCGATGGCCATAATAAAAGAAAGTGGGAGTCTGGCCCCTATAACAAGCAGGACTCTTCCCAGCAGCAACCACAACAAAAGCGGAGGTTTGACAACTTCCGCCAATCCAACAAAGCTTTTGCATCTTCCCAACCTAGTAGTGGCTACACTGGGACGTTACCCAAATGCAATAAATGCAACTATCACCATAACGGGCCTTGCGGCAGAAATACGTGTGAAAGATGTGGCAAATCGATCATGTTGCCAAGAACTGTCAGGTGAATCTAACTGTTAGGCCGATGACACATCAAGGAGAACAAAGGGGTTGCTACGAATATGGTGAAGTAGGACATATCAAGCGAAACTGCCCAAAGCTGAGGAGGAACGATGGTGATGGAAACAACTCTGACAGTCGCAACAACAGAAATGGCTGAGGAAGTGGAAGTGGTGTTGCCAAGGGTAGAGCGTTCGTCATAGGCTCAGGTGAGCCTCTTAATGACCCTACTGTAGTATCTGGCAGATTTCCTGTAAATAGTCATTATGCATTCTTTTTATTTGATTCTGGTGCCGATAAGAGTTATATGTCCAACAAGTTTAGTAAATTGCTAGGAATAGTACCTACCGACTTGAACCCTGAGCATGCCATAGAAATAGCTCTCATGAAACCTTATGTTCTTTTGTTTACGGTTTGTTCAGAAACCCTCAGAAATCCTATCTTGCCTATGTTCAAGATAACTAATCTGCTTACTCACTGACCAGCTTACTTACTAGTAGTTTATTGTCGTGTATGTTCTAAATTTCGAGACGAAATTCCCTTCAATAAGGGGATGATGTCACAACTCTCGTGAACCCGTACGTTCTTTGTTTTGGATTTATCTCAAAAACTCCACAAACCCTATCATGTGTAAGATTTTGAACACTCTTCTGTTATCACTGTTAATCTTGTGCCCTGCGTTAAACCGATATTTTAATTTTTGGGACAAAAATTCTTTCAACAAGGGGATGATGTGACACCCCGTATTTCCAGGTGAACGCCGTCAATTCAACATCCGTTATTTCAATGTTTTTAGATGTGATCTATTTAAGTAGATTACCTAATCTTGTTATGTGATTAAAATTAAATTAAGGTAGTGATTATTAAATTTATTTAACCTTGTTATATAGTTAAGCTAAATAAAGTAATTTAAATAGAGGGATCATTGTGTGCAATGGAACAAAGTTGAGGGACCATAATGCAATTGATAACCTCTATTCCTGACATTCAGCAGGCCATAACCGACTCCCCACCCTCCCCACATATATCATCACTTTCATCTTGCAACCCCATTCGATTCCCTCTTCAAAGGATACAACTCAAGCTTCTTCGACGGCAACCCTTCTGCGATCCCTCTCCACCACCGGCAGCCTTCCGCGGTCTCTCCCCATCACCGGTAGTATTGCCGGTAGCCCTCGCATTCACGTGACGCTTCCCTAGTGACGGTTTTCCCCGTGATCAAATGACAACGCATCCAAACATCCCTCTCTCCATTCTCTATTACAAGCACCTGACGACGGTGAACGGTGATCTAAACAACCCGCATCTCGATTGGTATGTTCCTCGACCCTTTACTCGTGTTCGTACGGTTTCGGTTTCGGGTTGGGGACGTAGGTGTATGTGTGTTTCTTTGCTTCGGATTTAATCGAATTAGAGGTGTGGTTATGTGGTTCTACGTACATGTATATATATATATATATTCGCTTTTTGTTGTGTGTGTATCTATTTATGTTTTTGTGGATGTTTGTATATGCATGTGGACAGTGTGCCTTCTACATGTGTGTGTGTGTTATGGTCCCTTTGTTCGTAAGGTCTAGCCATGGATGGAGTCTTGGTTGCGTGTGCATGTGATTGTTGGGAGTTGATGGCATGGTATATGTAGATTTATAGGTAGTTAAGAATGTGGGGGCTATCATGTGATTGTGTGGTTGCATGTGTACGTATATGCGGATATATATATATGTGTGTGTGTATATATATATATATATATATATATATATATTTGTGTGTTGTGCGTGCGGTTGTGTGTGGGTTATAAGTGTGTTTGTTGTGTGCGCATGTGTATGTGCACTGTGAGTGTGTGTGATGTTATGTGTGGGTATGCACCATGATGATTATATATGTGTGTACTAAAGTTGGCAGAAGGTGATTATATGCATATGTGGTATGTTAAAATCAATGCGCTAAAGTGTGTATATAGACTTCAGTAGGGGCTACATGGATTATACGGGTTACATGGGTGTGCATCATATTCCTTGTGTGAGTGAGCAAATGTTTAGTTTACGTATGTGTGTACATTATATACATATATACATATATGTATATATATGTATATATTATAAAGTGAGTAATATACGTTATAGTTAGGTTGTAATGAATCATTGTATGGGAGTCTAATATATGATATGTGAGTATTATATATGTGTTTATACTAGAGGAGTTTGTACATATACATATCCATATTATGTTTGGTTATTATGCGTTACTATAAGAAGGGTCATACACTAAAAGTGAGTAAGTATATATATTTGTGCTTGCTTGTAAAAGGGGGAACGTCGGCAGTTGTAACACCCGGAAATTTCAATTTGGAGTGTCATGCGACTGGAGCGTCCAATCGCATGGAAGTCATGCGATTGAAGCTCAACCGCACGACTGGAGCTCAATCGTACGACTGGAGTGTTCAATCGCATGGAGCTTGGACGACTGGAGGTCCAGTTGCATGGAGAACTCGGGCAACTGGACAGTAGTATTTAAGGAAGAGAGCAACTCTTACTCTCTTCCACACTCACGACATCAGCCATAGAGAGAGAGAGAAGAAGGAGACAGTCCGGTCCAAGCGGGTTCGTGAGCCAAAATCGACGTGTAGTGAGTCAAATCGAAACTCTAACCGAGGAGGCTACTAAGGTGAGTTCTAGGACCCCTCTTTTACACGTTTTTGAATGATTTTGGGGCTGGAACACATCTGAAAACTATATTTTTGAGTTTTGGGTGTTTAACCCCTGTATGTATGAATGTGTATGTGTATTGTGTGTTTAGAGCGTGATTTTGGACGTGTATGTGCTTGAATGTTGTCATAATATGATTCCCTAAGGTTTAGGAGGGTTAATTTGGGCTTAAAACGAGTTTGGAAGGATTTGGAGGTCGTGAGTCGCGACTGCAGTTCGGGATGAACTGCAATCGCTGCCCAGCTAGGGCTAGGCGACTGAAGGGCCAATCGGCCGACTGAGGAACGACTGAGGCTCAACCGCACGACTGAGGTCTAGTCGTACGACTGGGGATCCAGTCGCATGAGAGTCAAGCGACTGAGGTCTAGTCGCATAGGGGTCCAGTCGCATGGGGATCCAGTCGCACGGAGTCAAGCGACTGAGGTCCAGTCGCATAGATGTTCATCCGCATTTGCTTAGTCGCATAGGTTCATTCGCATAGCTGTTCAATCGTACGACTGGGGTTCAGTCGCATAGAAGCCCATTCGCTTAGTGCTCAGTCGCATGCTGGCCAGGTGACTGAAGGATGCCCAGACGCCCAAGTAAAGTTGTTGTGCACGAGGAGAGACATAGTTTGATTACTGTCCTTCAGGGAAAAGAGTAAGGGTAAGTAATGATGTGATAGCTCCGTTGGTACATGGGAGAGGACTATCGAGGCTTAGAAGTTACGTTGGGCACGATGATGATAGTGTTGCATGTATATGCTTCAGGTATGTATGTTAGGTATGAGGTTGCCATAATAGATGGTGAATGCTGATGAATGGTAAAGGCCGATGTTCCTTGCTTCAATGTATGTTTATCTTTTCGTATCTTTACGTGTATTGTTTATGAACGAATAGAAAGTATTAATAATGTAAAATGAAAGATAATAAAAGAGGAATACGATAACTGAATGAAGCATTAATGAACGAATGAAAACGTGAGAGACTTACAAGCGAAGTGTACCAAAGTGCACGGCTCTAATTGCCTCAAGCTCAACCGCGTGAGGTTCAGCTAATCTTTAAGGGTGCACGTAGAGGTTCCAGTCTTGTGACTGACCTTCGGTGTGGTACATGGTGTATAGTAGTTACCCACATAGTGGGGGTGTAGTATGTCACAGGTACCCACTTCGGTGGGGGTGATGTTACCCACTTCGGTGGGGGTGTAGCTACCCACTTCGGTGGGGGTGATGTTACCCACTTCGGTGGGGGTGTAGCTACCCACTTCGGTGGGGGTGATGTTACCCACTTCGGTGGGGGTGTAGTTACCCACTTCGGTGGGGGTGATGTTACCCACTTCGGTGGGGGTGTAGTTACCCACTTCGGTGGGGGTAATGTTACCCATTTCGGTGGGGGTGTTGTTAGGGTGTGGCATAAAGCCAAGCATAGTTATGAGGTGAGCGACTTTGTGTCGCAACAGACTCGGATGGAGTTCAATCTCTACGATTGACTCGTATGGGATCTTTGTCGCGTATCCCGATGCTGTGTCAGTCTTCGGACGTGAGTCGGGGGTTTGTGAGCAGGCCCCGACACAGCATCAGCTTCCGAGCATGAGTCAGGGATATTGCATGAGACAAGATCTAGATGGATGAGTAGAGGATCGCATGCTCCGGTACTGTGTCAGTCTTCGGACATGGTGTAGGTCCCGACACAGTATCAGTCTTCGGACATGAGTTGGGAGTATGGCGTGAGTTGATGAATGAGAGAAATGATTGTGAATGAAAGAACGTAAGAAATGAACAAAAGATAATGAACGTAATGAAAGCTAAAGAACGAACTGTCACACCCCAACCTGGACGGCGGAAACGTCGAGGTGTGAGGGTTAAGATTGTTCACAGCCACATAACGCTATGTTAAAATGTAAAATGCCATTAATCAATTGTTTCAAACACCACATACATCAAAGTCTCAAAAATAAATCAAACGAAAACAAGAAATCCAATTGTTCTTATTAAGCCTAGGTCCATGTTCTAGGTTTGAGCATTTCTTCAATCATCATTAAGCTTGCACATTACCTGAAACATGTTGAAAATAAAGTCAACTAACTAGTTGGTGAGTTCTCATGGTTTTATATATAATAAGTATACAAAAATGTGGCAATTCTAGTCAATGGTCACAAAATAGCAAGTATATAGAACATGCATAGTTACAATCAAACCTCGACTGAATAATATAAATAAGCATGATTAGCTAAGTGTATTTGGTTCCCTAGTGCACAAGCATACGGCTCCTAGGAGCCGGCAATCCCTCGGCTTTAGCACCAAATAGGCTTGTCAGGCCCAAAGATCTAATGTCACACCCCCGCTGATAGCGGAAACACGGGGAATGCGAGCCAGACGGATCGTCATAACACATGGTATGGACAGAGTAGCATAATAATATAATGACAAGCACGTCATGACGATACCCGAACACAATTGGAGACTTGTGTCGTGTATAATCAATGCTCACGACAGCATAGCCATAAACATAACATAAAATGATCACATATTCATTGATAACAACTTGCATTGTAAATTCCCATAACTCGGGAACAAGTGTACAATGTATAAGTTCGAGCAACCTAGATGTTCCGAAGATTAATGTTTACAAATGCTTAGTTCTCCAAAATATGTCCTAGGGTCTCCTCTAAAAGGCAGTGCTCCTAGAACTTCAATTACCTTGATCACCTGAAAAGAAATGCTCAGAAACGGTCAACATAATTTAGGGGAAAACCACACATACGCGCGTCACACACAATACACAGGAAAACTCCACACAATGACTCTATTCACACAACAAGACCCGACGCACAACTGACACTCCATTTGCACGAGTGGACCTTCAGTCGTACGAATTAGCTACTTTCGTACGATTGAACCTTCATTCGTGCGACTAAGCTTTCAATCGTACCATGCATCACCAGTCGCACGACCCAACAGCCAGTTACGCGACTCGACGTCCCCTCGCGCGAATCAGGTTCATTCGCGCGATTGGACCTTCTTTCACGCGACAGGCCTCCGATCGTGCGATTCACACACAGTCGCACACAGTTCACATTCGCATGACTCTGTCGCGCGACAACTCCAGTCGCCCCACTCCGTCGCGCGACACACATCCATTCGCACCCACCGACAGCCGCGCGACACAACCGCGCGACTTACCTAATCGCACAGACATAAGTCGCACGCACACACCCAGTCGCATGCCCCCAGTCGCGCGACAACCCTATTCGCGCCGACGGGGGTGCGCGACTGTAGGAAGTTGCAGGGCGGCCTTCGGCTGCCCGAACACGAGTTTTACCCAACCAGAACTTCCAGGACTCCTTTCCTAACTTATCTAGGCATGATTCACCCACTGGAACACAACACACAAGCCCACACGACCTCATGTGCTCGGATGAACCCGAGCACCCGAAAACCCTAGAAACGCAAAAGTAAACGCAAGAAATGGGACGACCGAGGTCGTCTACCTGTAAGAAGCATGTAGACTCAGCTGTAGTCGAAGTCTTGATGGTGAAAACGAGACGAAAATGGACAATTTTGGTGCAAGATTGAGAGAGAAATGGAGATGGAGGTGAAGAGGAAGAAGAACAAATGGTGGGGAAATGGCTGGGAAAAGGGTATTTATACCCAGCCAAGTTTGGCAATTTGTCAGGTGTAGTCCCTGTACTTTGCTCCCGAGTCCCCGAACTTGCTTCCGTTGTAAACGACGTAAACACGCGCGTTATATTAATTATAAGGATGTGTTTAATGGTGTTTATGACGAGGTTTATATTACATGACATAATATAATTAGTGGTGTCGGTTGCGATATTCGTGAGCGTTTTGGATGGTAAGGTCGCGAATAAAGGTATCACGGACGTCAGAGAAATCTAAACAAGTATGGTGACCTCACAAATAGTCTGTGAAGATGAAAAATGAACGCTCTAAGAACAGTTAACGAGATTTCACGTTAGATGACAAACCTTGAAGTGACGGATGTCACAGTATCCCCAGTTGAAAGAATTTCGTCCCGAAATTCAACTGGTGTTGGGTCCAAGAGCGTCATCCTCGAATAGGTGTGGATACTTGAGTTTCATTTGGTCCTCTCGTTCCCACGTGAACTCTGGTCCTTGCTTGGAGTTCCATCTCACGCGAACGATTGGTATCTTGCTGCGTCTCAAGCGTTTGACCTTTCGGTCCATGATCTCGATAGGCTCCTCGATGAAATAAAGCTTTTCGTCGATCTTGATTTCCTCAATTAGTACGTGTAACGACTCATCCGCCAAACATTTCTTGAGGTTCGACGCGTGAAAAGTATCATGTACACCACTGAGTTCTTATGGCAACCTCAATCGGTAAGCCACCGGACCGATTCTTTCTGTAATCTCGGATGGTCCTACGTATCGAGGGGCTAACTTCCCTTTCCAGATCGTACAATCCCTTTCCAGGGAGAGACTTTGAGTAAGACGTGATCTCCAACATTGAATTCTAGAGGCTTCCAACGGTTGTCGGCATAGCTCTTTTGGCGATCTCTTGCAGCTTTTAGTCTGTCTTTGATTTGGAAAAATTTCGTCGGTTGTCTCTTGAATGATCTCTGGGCCCGTAAGCTGGCTCTCACCAATCTCAGCCCATCAAACTAGAATCTACATTTTCTCTCGTATAATGCCTCAAATGGAGCACATCCAATGCTTGTATGATAGCTATCGTTGTAGGAGAACAATCAATGGTAAATGAGCGTCCCAGCTACAACCAAAATCGATTGCACAAGCTCTGAGCATGTCTTCCTACGTTTGTATCGTTCGTTCACTTTAGCCATCTGTTTGTGGGTGATAGGGTACTCATACCTAATCGAGTGCCCATCGCTTTTTGTAATGTCTGTCAAAATCGTGAAGTGAATCGGTTGTCACGGTCGGATATGATTGACACCGGCACACCGTGTTGTGTCGCGACCTCCTTAGTGTACAATCTCGCCAACCTTTCCATCTTGTAATCCTCCCTGATCGGTAAGAAATGAGCGGACTTCATCATCCGATCCACTACGACCCATATCGAGTCGTGTTCGTTACTTGTTCTAGGGAGTTTGGTAATGAAGTCCACAGTTATGTTCTCCCATTTCCACTCGGGAATCTCGGTTGCTGTAATAATCCCAATGGTCTTTGATGTTCGGCCTTAACTTTCAAGCACGCCAAGCATCGGCTTATATACATAGCAATGTCTCTCTTCATGCCTGGCCACCAGTATAGATCCTTAAGATCGTGATACATACTGCACCAGGATGAACAGAATATCGTGTCTTGTGCGCTTCCTCCATGATCAGGGTACGAACATCTCTCCAAATGGGGTGCCCATATGCTATCCATGAAGTACTGTATGCTATTATCCTTACAAATCATCTGTTTGTCTAACCCTCGGAATTCTTCTCCCACAAGGTTTTCTTCCTTCAATGCATCACTTTGTGCAAGTTGGATCTGAGCTTTCAAGTTTGTTTGAATAGTCAATCCCAAAGCTTGAGCACATAGTGATTTCACCTAGTGATTTCTTAGGGCGTCAGCAAGCACATTTGCTTCCCTTCCAATCAAACTTCTCGTCTTTCTGAGTCATCAAGGTTAACGGTTGGGCCACCTTTGAGAAATTTGCCATGAAGCGACGATAGTATCCGGCCAAACCTAACATTTTCCGTATCTCCGAAGGTATCTAGGGTGCATCCCATTTCTTCCTTGCTTCAATCTTTCTGGAATCTATCTGAATTCCACTTTCTTTAACCACTTGACCCGGAGCCTCACTTTTCGAAGCCAAAACTCGCACTCCGAGTACTTGGCGTAAAGCTTCTCTTCTTGCAATAGGCTTAGTATGGTCCGAAGAGGTTCCTTAGGGTCTTTTTTCAATCGAGAGTAGGTAGGTATATCGTCTATAAATACGATCACGAACTTATCCAAATAACGTCTGCATACTCGGTTTATCAGGTCCATGAACACAGCTGGTTCGTTAATCAGTCCGATCGGCATAACTAAGAACTCATATTGCCCATAACGAGTCCTGAATGCTGTGTTCGGTATGTCATCCTCGAAACTCTCAGTTGATGATATCCAGAACGGAGACCGATCTGGGAGAAATATGAAGCTCCTTGTAACTTGGTCAAATAAGTCATCGATTCTTCACAGTCAACTTGTTCAACTTGCGAAAATCGATGCACATGCGGAGCGACCCGTCTTTCTTTTTGACAAATAGGACCGGTGCTCACCATGGCGAATGACTCAGTCGAATAAAACCCTTCCCTAGTAGTTCCTGTAATTGGTTAGATAATCCTTGTATTGCAGACGGCGCTAACTGATACAGTGCTTTTGCTACCGGCGTAGCTCCAGGAACTAACTCCATACAAAATCCCACCTGTCGTGGAGGAGGTAATCCTGACCAACACACTCGGCTCTGTTTTTCGATAACCAATCCATTCCCATAATCCCCAACTCGAAAGGTATTATGTCTATGTCAAAGGCATGGTTCTCCAATATCCTAGAGCACTCTCTAAAATCTCATATGCTAGTACACCCTACCGTTGGCCATTTCTACAGGGAAGCTAGTCTCTAGTCTACTACCAAGGCAAGCGTGTGTACAAATCACAAGATATGAAACTATTGTCTGCTCCAGTACCATTCAATTTGAAAACAAAAGCGTGGTTGAGCAAAATACGTACCTGTATCAACATTCGGGTCCTGACGGGCGCCATTTGCTCCGTTAACGTATGCACGTCCTCTAGCAGCACTTCTTTGATTCTCTTGGCCTGGGTTGCCAGCTATGGCCATCACTTGGTGCTGGTTATTCCCTTGTTGACCCGGTGCCCTATTCAGTCTGGGGCACGTGTTCCGGTAGTGACCAAGACCTCCACACTCATAACAAGCTCTGGTATTCCCGACGGGGTTAACCGCGTTGACGTGTGTCACCAGGTTCGGTGCAACTCTATAATCTCTCGCTAGGTGCCCCGGGCACCTACAGTTCGTACATGACCGACACGGCATTACTGGGGGGTGATGAAGGTTGCACCTGTCACATTTCGGGTGCGGGCCAGCATATTCTTTCTTTCCTGAGTCACAGCCCCAAAATTTTGGGTCGTCTTGGCCTTCTTATCAAACATTCCGGCGTTAGACCGGCTCGTTTCCCCAGCCTCCTTTCTCTTCTCTGTTCCTTGGTTATACTGATCGTTAGTATCATTACTCCTGTGGAATTGTTGATTCAGAAGAGTGTCGCTCACTTGAGTCACTATAGTTGGAATCAGTGCGGCTAGCTGCTGAGCGATCATAGCAGCTATATCAGGGTTTTCAGTTTCCTGGTTGTCGCCAGCTGGGGCGCCACCTGCTCTTGGTGATCTACCCCTACCTCTGCCTTGTGGGGTCTCACCATCTTGGTTGGTACCACGTGTGACTCTTCGGGGCGGCATCTTCTAATCATAGAAAGATGTAAACATGTAAGCTTTAGTCACTTCTGAGATACACGTATGATTCCACTCATCAAGTTCTGATAACCCATGCTTTGGTCCATCAAGATCGTCACGTAACCCAGTTTAAGCACATTCTTAGTATATCGGTGATGCTTATATATAGGGTCCCCCGCAGCGTTCCCACCGCATCCACGATATACCTTGAATGACAGTTAAATCGTTTACATGACATCCTAATTTCCCTTAGCATAATCCCGATAAATAACATAATATAATGTGTAGGGAGTAACATCACTCCTCTACATTTCTTGAAGTCCACTTTTATTCTAAGCATTCAATCAGCTCCTTAGTTACTGAAATGCTAAGTGGAGGAATGTTTCGCGGAAGGCAGGATCAATGTCATGATTGGAAGTACCATGAAGGCTCTAAATAGGACAGGACTTAAGTAGTGGTAGGTGTTAGTAATGTTATGTTACCCTTAATAAAGCCTCACTAGGATTATGATCCTAGCACACCCTAGGATATAAAATAGCAACTAGTAATACTCGTGATCGTTACCTCATGGTAAGATTAGCCAGACTTCTCATGCACGGCGAATTGCAATTACGTGTGCACCCGTAATGGTAATTTGCCTTGCATGGTCACCCTAAGCTTCACTTACCCCAAGTTAACATCAAAGTATTGTCCACATTCATCAAGCACAAATTAGGTATTGTCCTTATGTCCCTGAACCAATAGTATTCCAATAGTAGAATGTAATAGCAAGTAAACTCTAAGCACATAAGCATAATATATCTAATGATAGCTGCCTATCCTTCATACCTTCAGGATTTCAAGCATAACCATGTTAGGGTCGGATTTAGTATCCGAGATCCAGCGCAATGTATGATCTGTGACGATCTTTTCGGGTCTACATACCCGAATTTGGTTATGATAACTTGGCGCACTGAGGGAACGGAAGATCCAATAGAAAGCACCTCATGAGGGACAAGCACAAGGGCTCAAACACAAGGTGAAGATCACATGACAGTAGGATAATCGAACATGTAAAGAGGAACACATACACGAGATATATAAATGCACACAAGCTTAAGCATGCAAATCTACATGAAGGTTCCTAGGTTATAGCCTAGGTCAAGTGTAATTGCCTAATTCTCTATAACCAATGGCTCTGATACCAGTCTGTCACACCTCCGCTGATAGCAGAATCACGGGGAATGCGAGCTAGACGGGATCGTCATAACACATGGTATGGATAGAGTCGCAATAATAATATGATGACAAGCGTGTCATGACGATACCCGAACACAATTAGAGACATGTGTCGTGTATAATCAATGCTCACGACAGCATAGCCATAAACATAACATAAAATGATCACATATTCATTGATAACAACTTGCATTGTAAATTCCCATAACTCGGGAACAAGTGTACAATGTATAAGTTCGAGCAACCTAGATGTTCCGAAGATTAATGTTTACAAATGCTTAGTTCTCAAAAATATGTCCTAGGGTCTCCTCTAAAAGGCAGTGCTCCTAGAACTTCAACTACCTTGATCACCTGAAAAGAAACGCTCAGAAACGGTCAACATAATTGTTGGTGAGCTTCGCAGGTTTTAAGTAATAAAAGATGTTAAGATGTAAATAGTAAGTAAGTTTAATAAAAGTTACCACGACTACACTTATGTGCAGGCGGTTTACCGTTTACAAATAGATACAGCCAAACCTAGTCATCGGTTCCACACGGGAATTGATGGCTGCAAGAAAGGTTTTCTCGAAAAAGAATATAGTTTATAAAGACGTAGCAAGATCCACACAGCGCATACGTATAGTTTATAACCAAACCAATCCTTAGGTCCCAATGCCGGGATTAAGGGTTATACAAAAAGGTTTTCTATAGCATAATAAGTTCAAGGTGACGTAGTAGGGTCCACACAGCGCATACGTTTAGGTTACAACCAAACCAGTCCTTAGGTCCCAATTACCGGGATTAATGGTTGTAATGGATGATCGGCTTAGAGGAAACACACAGAGGAACCACACAGAGGAACCACACAGAAGAACCACACAGCCGAGAGCATCCAAGGTTAAAGGCATCCAACAAGTAATAAGCATTCCATGAGTTTCACATGATGTAGCAGGATCCACATAGCGCATACGTATAGGTTACAACCAAACCAGTCCTTAGGTCCCAATACCGGGATTAATGGTTGTACTGAGAGATCCACATAGAAGTCCCACACAGAAGTCCCAAACAGAAGTCCCACACAGCCAAATAGTATCACCAAACAAGTAGCATTTACAGGTGACATCATATAACACTTAGCATCAAGTAATAGCACGTAGTAGCAACTTAGCATAGAATCACATTCAACATTTTATGCCTTAGTCAATCAGATCATCCCGTAACCCAGTTTAAGCGCATTCTTAGTATACCGGTGATGCTTATATATAGGGTTCCCCGCAGCGTTCCCACCACATCCACGATATACCTAGAACGATGCCTAAACCAGCTACTTACATCTGATTGACCTTAACATCAATGTGTCAACATCCAACAAGTAAGCAAGATGAGTTAACCATAGAGTTACAGCAGATTTCCACTAAGAAAGATGCTTGAAAATATGTTAAGTAAGCGAGCGTTCTCTTCCCCCAAGTTTGAAAATGTTTAAAAGTTATATAAGCGTAAAAAGGGGCCACGAAACTCACTGAACAGATGATAAGCACGATTGATGTATGGTTTCCTGGAATAAGATGCTAGGAACCGTCAAACACCTATTGACAGTTACTGATAAGCATTAGTAATGATCATAACGCATAATGTGATGTTCGATAGGTGCGGGCAGTTTCGGTTCGGTGGTGGGTAGTACACACAAGCAGTCACACACACCTCAGGCCTTATGTAGGTCCAAGCATTTAAAGATAGCCGCCATGGCTATGACATTCGAGCAGTGACATTATTTTTGATGTTATCTCATCACACAAGGCACTCAAAAAGTGGAAAACCACACATACGCGCGTCACACACAATACACAGGAAAACTCCACACAATGACTCTATTCACACAACAAGACCCGACGCACAACTGACACTCCATTCGCACGAGTGGACCTTCAGTCGTACGAATTAGCTACTTTCGTACGATTGCACCTTCATTCGTGCGACTAAGCTTTCAATCGTACCATGCATCACCAGTCGCACGACCCAACAACCAGTTACGCGAGTCAACGTCCCCTCGCGTGAATCAGGTTCATTCGCGCGATTGGACCTTCTTTCACGCGACAGGCCTCCGATCGTACGATTCACACACAGTCGCACACAGTTCACATTCGCATGACTCTGTCGCGCGACAACTCCAGTCGCCCCACTCGGTCGCGCGACACACATTCATTCGCACCCACCGACAGCCGCGCGACACAACCGCGCGACTTACCTAATCGCACAGACACAAGTCGCACGCACACACCCAGTCGCATGCCCCCAGTCGCGCGACAACCCTATTCGCGCCGACGGGGGTCGCGACTGCAGGAAGTTGCAGGGCGGCCTTCGGCTGCCCGAACATGAGTTTTACCCAACCAGAACTTCCAGGACTCCTTTCCTAACTTATCTAGGCATGATTCACCCACTGGAACACAACACATAAGCCCACACGACCTCATGTGCTCGGATGAACCCGAGCACCCGAAAACCCTAGAAACGCAGAAGTAAACGCAAGAAATGGGACGACCGAGGTCGTCTACTTGTAAGAAGCGTGTAGACTCAGCTGTAGTCGAAGTCTTGACAGTGAAAACGAGACGAAAATGGACAATTTTGGTGCAAGATTGAGAGAGAAATGGAGATGGAGATGAAGAGGAAGAAGAACAAATGGTGGGGAAATGGCTGGGAAAAGGGTATTTATACCCAGCCAAGTTTGGCAATTTGTCAGGTGTAGTCCCTGTACTTTGTTCCCGAGTCCCCGAACTTGCTTCTGTTGTAAAAGACGTAAACACAAGCGTTATATTAATTATAAGGATGATTTTATGGTGTTTATGACGAGGTTTATATTACATGACATAATATAATTAGTGGTGTCGGTTGCGATATTCGTGAGCGTTTTGGATGGTAAGGTCGCGAATAAAGGTATCACAAACGTCAGAGAAAACTAAACAAGTATGGTGACCTCAAAAATAGTCTGTGAAGATAAAAATGAACGCTCTAAGAACAGTTAACGAGATTTCACGTTAGATGAGAAACCTTGAAGTGACGGATGTCACATCTAAGACTTCGCCAGGCTAGCAATAGTTAATGATTGCACACGTATGTCACATCTCATATAATACTTAACATATTCAAACAACCACGACTAAGTAAAGAATTGCACGTGTGTAATAAGTATCAAAAAGTGTATGTGTAAGTTTGTATAAACAACATGTTTCACCCCGAAGATGTGAAATAAACGTAAAGCGGGGCATAAGAACTCACATGATTAAAGTTAGGAGGCTTGTAGTTGAAATATGAATCACGAATAAGGAAACCAACACTAACGTCACAAGACACCTAAATAAAAATAAAGTAACGCGTTATAATAGGTTGATGATTAATCATTATGTTTTTAAGGTTCTTAATTTATAGATCAAATAAGTTTTAATAATTATTCATTACATGTTAATAATGCGATCGGATTAATGGAACGAGTGGATTTTTTTATATTTGAAATAATTACTTGTTTGCGCGTACGAGGAAGAAATAAATAAAGAAACTTAATCTAATTGTACGTTAAGCCGATTCATAAATATTGTATATAATAATTATAATAAGTGATTTAGCTATTAAAAGAACTATATATATAAATATATATATAGGTATAAGTAACTAAATAATTTATTTGTTTGAATATATATATAAACATATATACAAGTATTATATTTATGCACTTCTTTTGTACTTTTAGAAATACAATAATGTATTTATAAATACAAAAGTATTTTATAAAAATTAATTTAGGCACAAATTAGTTAAACAAAATAATCTGCATTTTATAAAATAATTTTAGAAATTTTTCAGAATTTAAAAAGGTTGAATAAATCAAAAGAAATGAAAAGAAAAAGGAAAAAAATCAGAAAGGGAAAAACGGGGGTTGCCCGGGGTCGAACCCGGGACCTCCCCTGAAGAATGGAGCGCAGGAACCACTGAACCAGGGCCGTGGCCTTGATTCACTTTGGTTTGTTTGGAATTTAAACCAAATCGCCACAGTTTCCGCAATTCGAATGAACCCTAGTTTGTTCAAATCCAAAATCGACCCTCGATTCGGTGTTAATCACCTAAATCATCACAGGGCTTTTGATCTTTGAACAAAAACGAGTAGAAAACAGGTTTGAATTACCTGTTTTGATAAGGTTTTGGGTGATTTCGAGTTCGGTTTAGGTTTCGGGTGTTCTTGGGTTGGGGTTTTCTGATCGAGAGGTTTTCTTGTGCAATTGAGGGTCCAGGGAGTTTAGGAACTTCGAAATGAATCGAAACCCCAAATTTATAAGCTTGATTTCATGGTTTACGGGCTTAACACGTTTGATTTTTAAACCACGTTTATACTTACCACTTTGAGAGATTCGAGTTGTTATGATGCGTAATTGATGGATTGATTAATTTGTTAAACCGCGTATTAACTTGGGAATGATTGATTTGATTCAATTTGTGATTGATTTGATTCAATTTGTGAATTTGGGCAATGTTTGATTCGGATTTTGTTAAGGTTAGTCACGGTTTCGATTTGGAAAGATGAACGAGCGGAACTCAATTTTGAATTGGGTTCGGGTTCGAAACTTTGAGGTCGAGAGGGTTGGGCGGTTAATTTGGGTCAAATCGGTTTTAAAATGGTGGTTTGAGCCTCGCCGGAGCTCTCCGGCGTCCCTTGCCGGAAAAACGGGGCGATGGTGGGGGTTTAGTTTAAACAATTTACACAAATGGTCCCTGTTCTTTCAATTTATTTTTTATGTAATAAACTTTTATTTAAAGTTTCAAAATGACAAATCAACCCCTGCACTTTAATTTTAAGTTTTTTTAATATTATTATTATATTATTATTATTATTATTTTTATTATTATTATATTATTATACCATTAACATTATGGTTATTATTTTTATAATTAAACTAGTATTATTATTACTATTATTATTAGTATTATTATTATTATTAGTTATTAGTTATTTAACATTTTTAAGCTTCACTAAATAATTAAAGGCATTAACACGCAAATCACTCATGAGTTTCATAAATGACCACAATGGTCCTTATAAGATTAAAAGCCTTTAATTTTTAATTAACGTAAAAATACAGGATGTTACAGTCTCCCCAACTTAAAAGAATTTCGTCCCGAAATTAAAATCAAAAAGGGGGTTGCAAGAATAAGGAAGGGTACGTCTTCTTCGTATGTTCTTCACGCTCCCAAGTGAATTCCGCTCCTCGTT
The DNA here is from genome assembly GCA_024085815.1 of Flaveria linearis. NCBI lineage: Eukaryota > Viridiplantae > Streptophyta > Magnoliopsida > Asterales > Asteraceae > Flaveria > Flaveria linearis. Next base: position 13,864,903 of record CM044017.1, on the reverse strand, counting down.
TGTTCTCCCATCGCACCTTTACAATTGGAGTCGTAGAGGTCCTAGTCTTCTTCATAATGCGATCCATGATTTCGATGGGTTTCTCAACGAAGTGTAGTGACTCGTCGATCTGAATGTCTTCCAATGGCACATACAAGTTATCGTCGGCCAGACACTTCCTCAGATTCGAGACGTGGAAGACAGGGTGAATTCCACTAAGGTCGGAGGGTAGTTCTAGTTTGTAGGCCACTTTCCCGATTCTTTTCAGAACCTTGAAAGGCCCTACAAACCTCGGAGCTAACTTGTCTTTCCTTCCAAAGCGAACCACACCCTTCCACGGTGAGACCTTGAGAAGGACCATCTCCCCAACTTGGAATTCTAGTGGCTTACGACGTTTATCAGCGTAGCTTTCTGTCGACTCCTTGCCACTTCCAGGTTCTTGCGGATGATAGCGACTTTATCGGTCGTCTCTTGTATGAGCTCGGGACCGGTAATAAGATCCTCGCCAATGTCGGTCCAGCAGATTGGTGAACGACACTTACGACCGTAAAGTGCTTCAAACGGTGCCATTTGGATACTTGAGTGGTAACTGTTGTTGTAGGAGAATTCTGCGAGCGGCAGGTGTATATCCCAGTCGCCACCAAAATCAAGGACACAGAGACGCAACAGGTCTTCCAGAGTTTGGATCGTCCGCTCAGTTTGACCATCGGTTTGGGGATGGTAAGCCGTGCTTAAATCCAATTGCGTACCCAGAAGTTCTTGCATAGAAGACCAGAAGTGTGAAGTGAATCGAGCGTCTCGGTCAGATATAATGTGAAGAGGCACACCATGACGGCTTACGATCTCGTCGATGTAAATCCGGGCTAACCTTGATGTCTTATACGTGTCACGTATGGGTATGAAATGTGCCAACTTGGTCAATCGATCGACGATTACCCATATGGTATCGTGCCCGCGAGATGTCCGAGGCAGCTTGGTTATGAAGTCCATGGATATATGTTCCCATTTCCACATGGGAATTTCAGGTTGTTCGAGTAAACCACTTGGACGTTGGTGTTCCGCTTTAACTTTGTGCATGTAAGGCATTTAGCAACGTAGGTTGCTATGTCTCGTTTCATTCCGGGCCACCAATATTGACTCCGTAAGTCCATGTACATCTTATCGGAGCCCGGGTGGATAGAATAACGAGTCCGATGTGCTTCGTTCATGATAGAAGCCCGAAGGTTATTGCGTTTGGGAATCCAGATTCGGTTTGCAAAATACATTAGCCCGTTGGCTCTTGTTTCTAATTGGGCTAAGAGATTTGGCTCGAGCTCTTCCTTCATACTCCCTTCGGTTTGCACCGCTTGCTGGGCATTTCTTCTTTGGATCATAATTCAATCAACTGAGGTTATTCTAAGCTGTAACTTCAATACTGACTCGATGTGGCAATCGATCTTCAAATTTTGTAGTAGTACTGTTGCATTGGTATCGAGTCGGATTTCAGTGTCAAACTCTACCAATGCGTCGAACCATTGACGTCGATCGCGAGTCTCTTGAACGGAAACCATCTTTTGATGCGTCTTTCGACTCAATGCATCGGCTACGACATTTGCCTTGCCGGGATGGTATCGGATATCACAATCGTAGTCGCTAATTAGTTCCACCCAACGACGTTGCCTCATATTGAGGTCCTTCTGGTTGAAAATGTGTTGGAGGCTCTTGTGGTCCGTGTAGACTATACATTGCGTGCCGTATAGATAGTGTCTCCAGATTTTCAAAGCAAAGATCACCGCTCCGAGCTCGAGATTGTGCGTCGTATAATTTACCTCGTGAACCTTCAATTGTCTCGAGGCATATGCTATGACCTTTCCCCGTTGCATGAGAACACAACCAAGACCTTGTTTCGACGCGTCGCAGTATACCGTGAAGTCGTCATTTCCATCCGGTAGCGTCAGAATAGGAGCATTGCACAACTTGTGCTTCAATGTCTCAAACGCCTCTTCTTGCTCGGCTTTCCACTCGAAAGGCTTGTTCTTCTGAGTCAAGGACGTGAGTGGCTTTGCGATTTTCGAGAAGTTGGCAATAAATCGCCGATAATACCGGCTAGACCAAGAAACGATCGAACTTCCGTCGGAGTTGTGGGTGCACTCCAATTCTTCACGGCTTCAACCTTCGCAGGGTCGACGTGAATTCCTTAATTATTCACGACGTGCCCTAAGAATTGTACCTCTTCAAGCCAAAACTCACATTTCGAGAATTTCACGTACAGTTGTTCCTTCTTCAATAGCTCGAGGATTTGACGGAGATGAAGTTCATGATCGGAGCGAGACTTGGAATAAATAAGAATGTCGTCAATGAAAACGATGACAAACTTGTCTAGGTATGGCTTGCACACCCGATTCATAAGATCCATGAAGACCGCTGGAGCATTGGTTAAGCCGAAAGGCATAACCATGAACTCGTAATGCCCATACCGAGTGCGGAATGCAGTCTTTGGGATATCATCGTCGTGGACTCGCAGTTGGTGATAACCCGAACGCAAGTCGATTTTTGAAAAGATTGCAGCTCCTTGAAGTTGATCGAAGAGATCGTCGATATGAGGAAGAGGATACCGGTTCTTGATGGTCAACTTATTGAGCTCCCGGTAATCAATACACATGCGGAATGACCCATCTTTCTTCTTCACAAATAAGACAGGTGCGCCTCAAGGAGAAGAACTAGGGCGGATAAACCCCTTCTCGGATAATTCCTGGAGTTGGCTAGAGAGTTCTTGCATTTCAGATGGTGCAAGTCGGTAAGGTGACTTAGCCGCGGGGCTTGCTCCCGGAATCAAGTCGATTTTGAATTCTACTTCACGTACGGGAGGTAACCCGCTAAGATCATCGGGAAAAACTTCAGGGAATTCTCGTACAATTGGAACATCCTTGAGTTCCTTCCCTTTTACTTTGGTGTTGACTACGTAAGCCAAGAACGCCGGATAACTCTTACTTAGGCATTTCCGAGCCTTAGTGCATGACATAAGCTTGAGTCCTTTGGAAGACCGTTCACCGAACACCTTCATCGTGTCACCGGAGGGTAAGGGCATGTGAATACACTTCTCGAAGCAAATGATCTCGGCGTGGTTCTTGGATAACCAATCCATGCCAATAATAACGTCGAAGCTTCCAAGCTTCATTGGAATGAGGTCGATAAGAAACTTATGGTTATCGAGACACAATAGACAATCGCGGATAACCACGTCGACGGTGATGGGTTCTCCATTAGCAACTTCGACGGTGAGAGGTCTCTCTAGATTTGAGCGAGGTTTAGAAAGTGTCGGCTCGAATTCTAAGGAAACGAAACTTCTATCAGCGCCCGAATCAAATAATACGTATGCATAGGTGTCATTAATAAGAAACATACCGGTATAGGTTTTAAAGGCACTTAAGGACATAAGCAAGGAATTTTAAGAGAAATTCTATGGAGATAGGGTTGAAATTTTACGTACCGTTCACCACCTCGTTGTTCGTTTGAGCTTGGTTCGCGTTGATGTTGAAGGCACGTCCACGAGCTTGTGGAACATTGCCCCCAAGACGAGGGCATTGGGGTCGGTAGTGACCTGGTTCTCCACAATTGTAGCAGACCCGATTTGGTTCCGTCACTGCGTTCCCATTGCTCGGCGGCACGTTGCCACGAGGTGCCCGTATTTGCCACATCGTGTGCAGATGCGACACGGAAGGTTGCCCGGGTGATGATACCTACATGTGTTACACATAGGTAGAGGGCCTGCATAAGCCCTTGCCACAGGCACTTGTGCGGCCGGCGCAGTCCCGGGAACACACTGTCTTTGGGACGGCTTAGGAGCAGCCACGGCGTAGTTCCGTGCCGGTACAAACTTCCGTTTCTTGTTATCAGACTTGACCCCTTGACCTCCTCGGGGGTCGTCTTCTCAGTTTTCTTGGCACCCTTTGAAGACATAGTGCCCGCTCGGATGTGGTTCTCCGTCAACTGTGCCGTGATGGTGATGGCTTCTTCCAGAGTTCGGGTCGACTACCCACAATGGCATCCTGAATCTGAGGTGGCACACCCTTAATAAATTTTTCCATATTACGGGAAACAGTATCCACCATGTGTGGCAGCAGTATACTCAGCTCGTGATGATGGGTAGAATACGCCAGATGGTTCCCGCCATCCTGTTTCAGGTTCCAGAATTCCTCCTCAAGTTTCTGGATTTACTTCTCGGGCAAAACTTGGCGATGGCTATGTTTTTGAAGTCCTCCCAAGTTAAAGCCAAGATCTCGTTGGAGCCTCGGTTTCTTTTCGCTGTTCCACCACGTTAAGGCCCGTTGCTGCAGCATACTGTTGGCATACCTTACTTTGAGTGCTTTGGGGCACTCACAGTTAACGAAGGTGTTCTCCATCCCTCAAACCATTCTAATAGACCGGTGGCACCTTCCTTGCCACTATAACTAGGAGGCTTGCATGAACTAAAGTGCTTGAAGGTGCAAGACTGGTTGTTACGCCTTTGGTTTGCACTATTTTCCCCTTGGCCGTTGCTATTGTTCGTGACGTTTGCGATCTTAGTGCTGCTGAGTTCAGCCACCATGGTCGGGATGACCACAGCCATTTGCCAGGCAATCATGGCTGCAAGCTTGTGGCCGGATCTTCCTGGTTTCCATGGTAACGAGACATGCTGGGAAAATACAAATTGGATTAGGATTGGTTTAATGGATAATAAGGATGGGCAGTTAAGGTAAGAATCATGAATTATACAGAATGATTCCATTTGGTGACGCATCACCATTTGGAAACGTTGACACGTCAAGATGAATTGACCCATTCGTCTCAGAAACTTGTGTATGTTGGTCATAGTTTATCACTCATCCCAGAAATCCCCAGGTAAGCATGACTGGTCCCGTAGGATTTATGCGAAATGCTTACCTTAGCCCGAGGGCCTTTTGCCAGGAAAACTAGAATACAGGTGCCTATGTACCACACTAGTTCTTGGTTCATGAAATCAAAAATCTTGATGGGATAATTACAAGATTAGACATAAAGTCCAAAGAATTTCTATCAATAAGTCCTACTCAGTGACGAGAATGGATTTAAGAAGTAGCAATTGTCGGGGAGAATCAATGTTTAAGATAAGTCTTGGGAGACGGGTAACAATATGTAATCATGCAGAAAGGCACCTATGCTAAGGAATCACATTGCACATAATAAGGCATAATGTTAGGCAACATGCAAACAATAAGTATGTATTCATATGAATACTATTCTATAAGGATCATGCATAATCTATAGTCTAGGTCACCATTTCTAATAACCTAAATCCCTATAGTTATGGGCTCTGATACCAATCTGTCACACCCCAACCTTGACGGCGGAAACGTCGAGGTGTGAGGGTTAAGATTGTTCACAGCCACATAACGCTATGTTAAAATGTAAAATACCATTAATCAATTGTTTCAAACACCACATACATCAAAGTCTCAAAAATAAATCAAACGAAAACAAGAAATCCAATTGTTCTTATTAAGCCTAGGTCCATGTTCTAGGTTTGAGCATTTATTCAATCATCATTAAGCTTGCACATTACCTAAAACATGTTGAAAATAAAGTCAACTAACTAGTTGGTGAGTTCTCATGGTTTTATATATAATAAGTATACAAAAATGTGGTAATTCTAGTCAATGGTCACAAGATAGCAAGTATATAGAACATGCATAGTTACAATCAAACCTCGACTAAATAATATGAATAAGCATGATTAGCTAAGTGTATTTGGTTCCCTAGTGCACAAGCATACGGCTCCTGAGAGCCGGCAATCCCTTGGCTTCAGCACCAAATAAGCTTGTCGGGCCCAAAGATCTAAGACTTCGCCAGGCTAGCAATAGTTAATGATTGCACACGTATGTCACATCTCATATAATACTTAACATATTCAAACAACCACGACTAAGTAAAGAATTGCACGTGTGTAATAAGTATCAAAACGTGTATGTGTAAGTTTGTATAAGCAACATGTTTCACCCCGAAGATGTGAAATAAACGTAAAGCGGGGCATAAGAACTCACATGATTAAAGTTAGGAGGCTTGTAGTTGAAATATGAATCACGAATAAGGAAACCAACACTAACGTCACAAGACACCTAAATAAAAATAAAGTAACGCGTTATAATAGGTTGATGATTAATCATTATGTTTTTAAGGTTCTTAATTTATAGATCAAATAAGTTTTAATAATTATTCATTACATGTTAATAATGCGATCGGATTAATGGAACGAGTGGATTTTTTTATATTTGAAATAATTACTTGTTTGCGCGTACGAGGAAGAAATAAATAAAGAAACTTAATCTAATTGTACGTTAAGCCGATTCATAAATATTGTATATAATAATTATAATAAGTGATTTAGCTATTAAAAGAACTATATATATAAATATATATATAGGTATAAGTAACTAAATAATTTATTTGTTTGAATATATATATAAACATATATACAAGTATTATATTTATGCACTTCTTTTGTACTTTTAGAAATACAATAATGTATTTATAAATACAAAGTATTTTATAAAAATTAATTTAGGCACAAATTAGTTAAACAAAAATAATCTGCATTTTATAAAATAATTTTAGAAATTTTTCAGAATTTAAAAAGGTTGAATAAATCAAAAGAAATGAAAAGAAAAAGGAAAAAAATCAGAAAGGGAAAAAGGGGGGTTGCCCGGGGTCGAACCCGGGACCTCCCCTGAAGAATGGAGCGCAGGAACCACTGAACCAGGGCCGTGGCCTTGATTCACTTTGGTTTGTTTGGAATTTAAACCAAATCGCCACAGTTTCCGCAATTCGAATGAACCCTAGTTTTGTTCAAATCCAAAATCGACCCTCGATTCGGTGTTAATCACCTAAATCATCACAGGGCTTTTGATCTTTGAACAAAAACGAGTAGAAAACAGGTTTGAATTACCTGTTTTGATAAGGTTTTGGGTGATTTCGAGTTCGGTTTAGGTTTCGGGTGTTCTTGGGTTGGGGTTTTCTGATCGAGAGGTTTTCTTGTGCAATTGAGGGTCCAGGGAGTTTAGGAACTTCGAAATGAATCGAAACCCCAAATTTATAAGCTTGATTTCATGGTTTACGGGCTTAACACGTTTGATTTTTAAACCACGTTTATACTTACCACTTTGAGAGATTCGAGTGTTATGATGCGTAATTGATGGATTGATTAATTTGTTAAACCGCGTATTAACTTTGGGAATGATTGATTTGATTCAATTTGTGATTGATTTGATTCAATTTGTGAATTTGGGCAATGTTTGATTCGGATTTTTGTTAAGGTTAGTCACGGTTTCGATTTGGAAAGATGAACGAGCGGGAACTCAATTTTGAATTGGGTTCGGGTTCGAAACTTTGAGGTCGAGAGGGTTGGGCGGTTAATTTGGGTCAAATCGGTTTTAAAATGGTGGTTTGAGCCTCGCCGGAGCTCGCCGGCGTCCCTTGCCGGAAAAACGGGGCGATGGTGGGGGTTTAGTTTAAACAATTTACACAAATGGTCCCTGTTCTTTCAATTTCTATTATTTTATGTAATAAACTTTTATTTAAAGTTTCAAAATGACAAATCAACCCCTGCACTTTAATTTTAAGTTTTTTTAATTATTATTATATTATTTATTATTATTATTATTTTTATTATTATTAATATTATTATTACCATTAACATATGGTTATTATTTTATAATTAAACTAGTATTATTATTACTATTATTATTAGTTATTATTATTATTATTATTATTAGTTATTAGTTATTTAACATTTTTAAGCTTGACTAAATAATTAAAGGCATTAACACGCAAATCACTCATGAGTTTCATAAATGACCACAATGGTCCTTATAAGATTAAACGTCTTTAATTTTAATTAACGTAAAAATACAGGATGTTACAGTCTCCCCAACTTAAAAGAATTTCGTCCCGAAATTAAAATCAAAAAGGGGGTTGCAAGAATAAGGAAGGGTACGTCTTCTTCATATGTTCTTCACGCTCCCAAGTGAATTCCGCTCCTCGTTTGTTCTCCCATCGCACCTTTACAATTGGAGTCGTAGAGGTCCTAGTCTTCTCATAATGCGATCCATGATTTTGATGGGTTTCTCAACGAAGTGTAGTGACTCGTCGATCTGAATGTCTTCCAATGGCACATACAAGTTATCGCCGGCCAGACACTTCCTCAGATTCGAGACGTGGAAGACAGGGTGAATTCCACTAAGATCGGATTAATGGAACGAGTGGATTTTTTATATTTGAAATAATTACTTGTTTGCGCGTACGAGAAAGAAATAAATAAAGAAACTTAATCTAATTGTACGTTAAGCCGATTTATAAATATTATATATAATAATTATAATAAGTGATTTAGCTATTAAAAGAACTATATATAAATATATATAGCTATTAAAAGAACGTCGGCAGTTGTAACACCCGGAAATTTCAATTTGGAGTGTCATGCGACTGGAGCATCCAATCGCATGGAAGTCATGCGATTGAAGCTCAACCGCACGACTGGAGCTCAATCGTACGACTGGAGTGTTCAATCGCATGGAGCTTGGACGACTGGAGGTTCAGTCGCATGGAGAACTCGGGCGACTGGACAGTAGTATTTAAGGAAGAGAGCAGCTCTTACTCTCTTCCACACTCATGACATTAGCCATAGAGAGAGAGAAGAAGGAGACAGTTCGGTCCAAGCAGGTTCGTGAGCCAAAATCGACGTGTAGTGAGTCAAATTGAAGCTCTAACCGAGGAGGCTACTAAGGTGAGTTCTAGGACCCCTCTTTTACACGTTTTTGAATGGTTTTGGGGCTGGAACACATCTGAAAACTATATTTTTGAGTTTTGGGTGTTTAACCCATGTATGTATGAATGTGTATGTGTATTGTGTGTTTAGAGCGTGATTTTGGACGTGTATGTGCTTGAATGTTGTCATAATATGATTCCCTAAGGTTTAGGAGGGTTAATTTGGGCTTAAAACGAGTTTGGAAGGATTTGGAGGTCGTGAGTCGCGACTGCAGTTCGGGATGAACTGCAATCGCTGCCCAGCTAGGGCTAGGCGACTGAAGGGCCAATCGGCCGACTGAGGAACGACTGAGGCTCAACCGCACGACTAAGGTCTAGTCGTACGACTGGGGATCCAGTCGCATGAGAGTCAAGCGACTGAGGTCTAGTCGCATAGGGGTCCAGTCGCATGGGGATCCAGTCGCACGGGAGTCAAGCGACTGAGGTCCAGTCGCATAGATGTTCATCCGCATTTGCTTAGTCGCATAGGTTCATTCGCATAGCTGTTCAATCGTACGACTGGGGGTTCAGTCGCATAGAAGCCCATTCGCTTAGTGCTCAGTCGCATGCAGGCCAGGTGACTGAAAAGTACCCAAACGCCCAAGTAAAGTTGTTGTGCACGAGGAGAGACATAGTTTGATTACTGGCCTTCGGGGAAAAGAGTAAGGGTAAGTAATGATGTGATAGCTCCCGTTGGTACATGTGAGAGGACTGTCGAGGCATAGAAGTTACGTTGGGCACGATGATGATAGTGTTGCATGTATATGCTTCAGGTATGTATGTTAGGTATGAGGTTGCCATAATAGATGGTGAATGCTGATGAATGGTAAAGGCCGATGTTCCTTGCTTCGATGTATGTTTATTTTTTCGTATCTTTACGTGTATTATTTATGAACGAATAGAAAGTATTAATAACGTAAAGTGAAAGATAATAAAAGAGGAATACGATAACTGAATGAATCATTAATGAACGAATGAAAACGTGAGAGACTTGCAAGCGAAGTGTACCAAAGTGCACGGCTCTAAATGCCTAAACCTCAACCGCGTGAGGTTCAGCTAATCTTTAAGGGTGCACGTAGAGGTTCCAGTCTTGTGACTGACCTTCGGTGTGGTACATGGTGTATAGTAGTTACCCACATAGTGGGGGTGTAGTATGTCACAGGTACCCACTTCGGCGGGGGTGATGTTACCCACTTCGGTAGGGGTATATCTACCCACTTTGGTGGGGGTGATGTTACCCACTTCGATAGGGGTGTAGTTACCCACTTCGATGGGGGTGATGTTAACCACTTCGATGGGGGTGTAGTTACCCACTTCGGTGGGGGTGATGTTACCCATTTCGGTGGGGGTGTTGTTACCCGAGTTATGTTTAACTTCGGGGGTGTGGCATAAAGCCAAGCATACTTATAAGGTGAGCGACGTTGTGTCGCAACAGACTCGGGTGGAGTTCAATCTCTGTGATTGACTCGTATGGGATCTTTGTCGCGTATCCCGGTGCTGTGTCAGTCTTCGGACGTGAGTCGGGGGTTTGTGAGCAGGCCCCGACACAGCATCAGCTTCCGAGCATGAGTCGGGGATATTGCATGAGACAAGATCTAGATGGATGAGTAGAGGATCACATGCCCGGTACTGTGTCAGTCTTCGGACATGGTGTAGGCCCTGACACAGTATCAGTCTTCGGACATGAGTGGGAGTATGGCGTGAGTTGATGAATGAGAGAAATGATTGTGAATGAAAGAACGTAAGAAACGAACGAAAGATAATGAACGTAATGAAAGCTAAAGAACGAACTGTCACACCCCAACCTTGACGGCGGAAACGTCGAGGTGTGAGGGTTAAGATTGTTCACAGCCACATAACGCTATGTTAAAATGTAAAATGCCATTAATCAATTGTTTCAAACACCACATACATCAAAGTCTCAAAAATAAATCAAACGAAAACAAGAAATCCAATTGTTCTTATTAAGCCTAGGTCCATATTCTAGGTTTGAGCATTTCTTCAATCATCATTAAGCTTGCACATTACCTGAAACATGTTGAAATAAAGTCAACTAACTAGTTGGTGTGTTCTCATGGTTTTATATATAATAAGTATACAAAAATGTGGTAATTCTAGTTAATGGTCACAAGATAGCAAGTATATAGAACATGCATAGTTACAATCAAACCTCGACTGAATAATATGAATAAGCATGATTAGCTAAGTGTATTTGGTTCCCTAGTGCACATGCATACGGCTCCTAGGAGCTGGCAATCCCTCGGCTTTAGAACCAAATAGGCTTGTCAGGCCTAAAGATCTAAGACTTCGCCAGGCTAGCAATAGTTAATGATTGCACACGTATGTCACATCTCATATAATACTTAACATATTCAAACAACTACAACTAAGTAAAGAATTGCACGTGTGTAATAAGTATCAAAACGTGTATGTGTAAGTTTGTATAAGCAACATGTTTCACCCCGAAGATGTGAAATAAACGTAAAGCGGGGCATAAGAACTCACATGATTAAAGTTAGGAGGCTTGTAGTTGAAATATGAATAATCACGAATAAGGAAACCAACACTAACGTCACAAGGCATCTAAATAAAAATAAAGTAACGGTTATAATAGGTTGATGATTAATCATTATGTTTTTAAGGTTCTTAATTTATAGATCAAATAAGTTTTAATAATTATTCATTACATGTTAATAATGCGATCGGATTAATGGAACGAATGAATTTTTTTATATTTGAAATAATTACTTGTTTGTGCGTACGAGGAAGAAATAAATAAAGAAACTTAATCTAATTGTACGTTAAGCCGGTTTATAAATATTGTATATAATAATTATAATAAGTGATTTAGTTATTAAAAGAACTATATATAAATATATATATAGGTATAAGTAACTAAATAATTTATTTGTTTGAATATATATATAAATATATATACAAGTATTATATTTATGCACTTCTTTTGTACTTTTAGAAATACAATAATGTATTTATAAATACAAAAGTATTTTATAAAAATTAATTTAGGCACAAATTAGTTAAACAAAAATAATCTGCATTTTATAAAATAATTTGGAAATTTTTCAGAATTTAAAAAAGTTGAATAAATCAAAAGAAATGAAAAGAAAAAGGAAAAAAATCAGAAAGGGAAAAAGGGGGTTGCCCGGGGTCGAACCCGGGACCTCCCCTGAAGAATGGAGCGCAGGAACCAGTGAACCAGGGCCGTGGCCTTGATTCACTTTGGTTTGTTTGGAATTTAAACCAAATCGCCACAGTTTCCCCAATTCGAATGAACCCTAGTTTGTTCAAATCCAAAATCGACCCTCGATTCGGTGTTAATCACCTAAATCATCATAGGGCTTTTGATCTTTGAACAAAAACGAGTAGAAAACAGGTTTGAATTACCTGTTTTGATAAGGTTTTAGGTGATTTCGAGTTCGGTTTAGGTTTCGGGTGTTCTTGGGTTGGGGTTTTCTGATCGAGAGGTTTTCTTGTGCAATTGAGGGTCCAGGGAGTTTAGGAACTTCGAAATGAAATGAAACCCCAAATTTATAAGCTTGATTTCATGGTTTACGGGCTTAACACGTTTGATTTTTAAACCACGTTTATACTTACCACTTTTAGAGATTCGAGTTGTTATGATGCGTAATTGATGGATTGATTAATTTGTTAAACCGCTTATTAACTTTGGGAATGATTGATTTGATTCAATTTGTGAATTTGGGCAATGTTTGATTCGGATTTTTGTTAAGGTTAGTCACGGTTTCGATTTGGAAAGATGAACGAGCGGGAACTCAATTTTGAATTGGGTTCGGGTTCGAAACTTTGAGGTCGAGAGGGTTGGGCGGTTAATTTGGGTCAAATCGGTTTTAAAATGGTGGTTTGAGCCTCGTCGGAGCTCGCCGGAGCTCGCCGGCGTCCCTTGCCGGAAAAACGGGGCGATGGTGGGGGTTTAGTTTAAACAATTTACACAAATGGTCCCTGTTCTTTCAATTTCTATTATTTTATGTAATAAACTTTTATTTAAAGTTTTCAAAATGACAAATCAACCCATGCACTTTAATTCTAAGTTTTATTATTATTATTATTATTATTATTATTATTGTTATTATTATTATTATTATTTATTATTATTATTATTATTTGTATTATTATTAATATAATTATTACCATTAACATTATGGTTATTATTTTTATAATTAAACTAGTATTATTATTACTATTATTATTAGTTATTATTATTATTACTATTATTAGTTATTAGTTATTTAACATTTTTAAGCTTGACTAAATAATTAAAGGCATTAACACGCAAATCACTCATGAGTTTCATAAATGACCACAATGGTCCTTATAAGATTAAACGCCTTTAATTTTTAATTAACGTAAAAATACAGGATGTTACACGAACGAATGATGATAATGAACAGAAGGAACATAGTGGTAACGCATGAAACGGGGTCCTTGCCACTCGACCTCAGTAATCATGGCTGTGTGCCATGAAGAGGGTAAAGTGTGACTGGACCTAGATAGAAGTGGAAGATAGAGGATGTAAGAAAGTAATGAACGTACGAATAAATGATGAAGATAATAATAATATTATCTACGTGTACGTATGTTGTGTGATCGTATGTATGTAAAGAAACGATTTTAAAGGAAAGAAAAGTATGTTTTTTAATATAAAACTAGAACTCACTCAGCAACGCTGACTTTGATGTGTTTCCAGTTGGCAGGTATGTTGCTGAGGATGGCACAGGGCGACTACTCAGTTGATGAGGCTGGCATCCATATTTTGACATGTCATTGTATTTTGTGAAGAAAACGAATGTTGTAAAGTTATGAAATGACATGTTTTAGTTATTAATGAAAATTTAAATTCCGCTGCAAAATAGATGAACGATTTAAAATGTTTTATGTGCGATGAATGACCAACCGTAAGGTGCCCGGGAACGGGGTCTTACAAGTTGGTATCAGAGCCAAAGTTTAAGTGAATTGGGTAAATATTTTCGAAAATCTAAACTTAAACTGAAAATGGGACAAAAAGGGGAAGGGATGCCAGACTGAGTAGCTGCGTGCCATCATGTATTTTCTTAAAGTTAACCGATATTGTATGCGCATGTTATGTGTTTATGTGCTACTGTTAGATTTAGATGCTAATATAGTCAGGACAGGTAATGCTCGGGGTATGAAAAGTAAGGTAAGTGGCTAATCACAACTGATCACTGTAATTAGGGACTTACTATACTTGACATGAACTGAGCTATTTCCTAGAATGACCGTGTTAGTGTTTGAATCTTTCAGTGTATTATAGAGGATGGCCGGTGGTAGGTCTTCTAAGGCTTCACGTGGCGGAGGTGGTGGCGGACGTGGTGTTGAGCCACGGGTCACGAGAGGAAGGCCTAGAGTTGAAAAGGTGGTTCATGAAGAACACGAGACTCCTCATCAGGAGGGAGCAGACGTAAGTGCTAATTTGAGAGCCTCGATGAGAGAGGCGGTGGTGGAAGAAGTACACCAGGTCATGCAGACGATCTTACCGTCTGTAGTGACTGAAGTGATCAAGGCTGTTAGGGATGAGGAGAGACAGGAAAGGGGTAGACCTTAGGGCGGAAGGAGACGAACGGAGACTGAAGCGGTTTTCTCCGATGAGGAGGAAGAGGAGGAGGAGCCTGTGCAGGAGGCGACACGAGGCTGTAACTACGGGGCATTTCAACGATGCAAGCCCCTAAATTTTGATGGTAATAGCACTGCTGCTGCTTCTCACAGGTGGGTGAGGGAAATGGAAGCCGTGCTGAATATCAGCGAGTGCCGGGAGGATCAGAAAGTGAAGTTTTCCGCCCACTCTTTCGTGGACTCAGCTTTGTGCTGGTGGGACAATGTAGTCCAATTTGAGGGTAGCCGGGCTATTGGAAGGATGAGATGGTCAGAGTTGAAAAGGCTGGTGATTGAGGAGTTCTGTCCTTGCCGTGAGATGGATAAAGTTAAAAGGGAGTTCCTGCAGTTGGAAGCAGGGACGATGACACATCAGCAGTACACCACCAAATTCAACGAGATGGCACGATGGTGCCGGATCAGGTGACTCCTCTATCCTGAAAGGTAAAGCGGTACATTCAGGGTTTGCCAGCGGATATTCGCAGGCACATGATCGCTGCCCGACCGAGTACGTTTAGGTCGGCAGTGGATTTGGCGGGGAGATTATACGATGAAAGATCGATGGTGGTGACAGAAGCTAGCAAGAAAGGAGAAGGTGATCGGGATTGGAACGGGAAGCGATTGGGACATGGCGAAGTCACTCCAAGTAATAAAGGTGCACGGGTGGATGATCAACGTGTGGTCATAACTGAAGCGGGGTCGGAAAGGTGTGACAGGTGTGGACATAAGTACCCCGGGGAATGTAGATTGGGGACCAATGTCTGTTTCCGTTGTGGAAGAACCGGACATGTGGCGAAGAACTGCGGTATGGGGAGGTGTTATTCTTGTGGAAGGAAGGTCACATGAGCAGGGATTGCAAGAAGCCGAGGGCGGAAGGTTCAGGAGTGAAGAAGGCTGGAGGAAGGAGAACAGAGGGCGGAAGCTAGAGCTTTGTCATGACCAAAGGGAGGTTAGAGCGGACTTTGACTTGACGTCAGGTACGTTTCTGATAATTTAAGTTTGTGCTTTTATGCCTTGAATGTGATGCTAGTAGCAGTTCGTTCCTACTACCTTCTGTTGTGAGTTGCATGTTAGGAGAAGAAACATCGATGAGCCCTTCGATGTAGAGATTACTATTAGTGGATTCACTAGGTTACAGGATGCCCTAGAGGATTGAGTGATGCAATTGAGAAAGCTGTGTCACCCGTTGTCTGAGGAACAGTTTCAGCCTGTGAATTGTTCATCGACAGCAAAGTACGCATAGCAAACAAGAAGAATGGGAGATCGGAAGCAAAAGAGAAAGGATAAATTTGGTTTGGGTCACCAAATAAGCCGATTTACCTTTCTTGCCAGTTGTTGGGTTTGCAAGAGAGTCATTATTCATACGTGAAGAACATCAAACAAGGGTCTAGGGTAAGCAGCAACTTTACGCAACTTGAAGGCCTTGTTCTTCAAGCATTAAAGCTGAAGGTTCTCAGTGATGTTCTGAAGCTCAATGATTATGACGCCGAGCCTTTGCTCGAGTATTGTGATGTAGTAACTGTATTCTACATGGCATGTTTGGAGTCGCAAGTGCTGGTCAAATGAACATTGATCAGTATGCATGGGTTGCCGATGGCGATAGTCTAAGATAGACCAGAAGTCGAATGTTGATAAACGATCTGGAGCGATAGGATTCCAAGTAAGAGACTGGAAGAGAGATGGGATAGTATTGCCCGCGAAGGTTTAAGGAACAACAGGTTTCGGGGATGAAACCCGTTTAAGGGGGGTGGACTTGTAACACCCGGAAATTTCAATTTGGAGTGTCATGCGACTGGAGCGTCCAATCGCATGGAAGTCATGCGATTGAAGCTCAACCGCACAACTGGAGCTCAATCGTACGACTGGAGTGTTCAATCGCATGGAGCTTGGACGACTGGAGGTCCAGTCGCATGGAGAACTCGGGCGACTGGACAGTAGTATTTAAGGAAGAGAGCAGCTCTTACTCTCTTCCACACTCACGACATCAGCCATATAGAGAGAGAAGAAGGAGACAGTTCGGTCCAAGCGGGTTCGTGAGCCAAAATCGACGTGTAGGGAGTCAAATCGAAGCTCTAACCGAGGAGGCTATTAAGGTGAGTTCTAGGACCCCTCTTTTACACGTTTTTGAATGATTTTAGGGCTGGAACACATCTGAAAACTATATTTTTGAGTTTTGGGTGTTTAACCCGTGTATGTATGAATGTGTATGTGTATTGTGTGTTTAGAGCGTGATTTTGGACGTGTATGTGCTTGAATGTTGTCATAATATGATTCCCTAAGGTTTAGGAGGGTTAATTTGGGCTTAAAACGAGTTTGGAAGGATTTGGAGGTCGTGAGTCGCGACTGCAGTTCGGGATGATCTGCAATCGCTGCCCAGCTAGGGCTAGGCGACTGAAGGGCCAATCGGCCGACTGAGTAACGACTGAGGCTCAACCGCACGACTGAGGTCTAGTCGTACGACTGGGGATCCAGTCGCATGAGAGTCAAGCGACTGAGGTCCAGTCGCATAGGGGTCCAGTCGCATGGGGATCCAGTCGCACGGGAGTCAAGCGACTGAGGTCCAGTCGCATAGATGTTCATCCGCATTTGCTTAGTCGCATAGGTTCATTCGCATAGCTGTTCAATCGTACGACTGGGGGTTCAGTCGCATAGAAGCCCATTCGCTTAGTGCTCAGTCGCATGCAGGCCAGGTGACTGAAAAGTACCCAAACGCCCAAGTAAAGTTGTTGTGCACGAGGAGAGACATAGTTTGATTACTGGCCTTCGGGGGAAAAAAGTAAGGGTAAGTAATGATGTGATAGCTCCCGTTGGTACATGTGAGAGGACTGTAGAGGCTTAGAAGTTACATTGGGCACGATGACGATAGTGTTGCATGTATATGCTTTAGGTATGTATGTTAGGTATGAGGTTGCCATAATAGATGGTGAATGCTGATGAACGGTAAAGGCCGATGTTCCTTGCTTCGATGTATGTTTATCTTTTCGTATCTTTACGTGTATTGTTTATGAACGAATAGAAAGTATTAATAACGTATAGTGAAAGATAATAAAGAGGAATACGATAACTGAATGAATCATTAATGAACGAATGAAAACGTGAGAGACTTGCAAGCGAAGTGTACCAAAGTGCACGGATCTAAATGCCTCAAGCTCAACCGCGTGAGGTTCAGCTAATCTTTAAGGGTGCACGTAGAGGTTCCAGTCTTGTGACTGACCTTCGGTGTGGTACATGGTGTATAGTAGTTACCCACATAGTGGGGGTATAGTATGTCACAGGTACCCACTTCGGTGGGGGTGATGTTACCCACTTCAGTGGGGGTGTAGTTACCCACTTCGGTGGGGGTGATGTTACCCACTTCGGTGGGGGTGTAGTTACCCACTTCGGTGGGGGTGATGTTACCCACTTCGGTGGGGGTGTAGTTACCCACTTCGGTGGGGGTGATGTTACCTATTTCGGTGGGGCTGTTGTTACCCGAGTTATGTTTAACTTCGGGGGTGTGGCATAAAGCCAAGCATAGTTATGAGGTGAGCGACTTTGTGTCACAACAGACTCGGATGGAGTTCAATCTCTGTGATTGACTCGTATGGGATCTTTGTCGCGTATCACGGTGCTGTGTCAGTCTTCGGACGTGAGTCGGGGGTTTGTGAGCAGGCCCCGACACAGCATCAGCTTCCGAGCATGAGTCGGGGATATTGCATGAGACAAGATCTAGATGGATGAGTAGAGGATCGCATGCTACGGTACTGTGTCAGTCTTCGGACATGGTGTAGGCCCCGACACAGTATTAGTCTTCGGACATGAGTTGGGAGTATGGCGTGAGTTGATGAATGAGAGAAATGATTGTGAATGAAAGAACGTAAGAAACGAACGAAAGATAATGAACGTAATGAAAGCTAAAGAACGAACGAATGATGATAATGAACAGAAGGAACATAGTGGTAACGCATGAAACGGGGTCCTTGCCACTCGACCTCAGTAATCATGGCTGTGTGCCATGAAGAGGGTAAAGTGTGACCGGACCTAGATAGAAGTGGAAGATAGAGGATGTAAGAAAGTAATGAACGTACGAACGAACGATGAAGATAATAATAATATTATCTACGTGTACGTATGTTGTGTGATCGTATGTATGTAAAAAAACGGTTTTAAAGGAAAGAAAAGTATGTTTTTTAATATAAAACTAGAACTCACTTAGCAACGCTGACTTTGATGTGTTTCCAGTTGGCTGGTATGTTGCTGAGGATGGCACAGGGCGACTACTCAGTTGATGAGGCTGGCATCCATATTTTGACATGTCATTGTATTTTGAGAAGAAAACGAATGTTGTAAAGTTATGAAATGACATGTTTTAGTTATTAATGAAAATTTAAATTCCGCTGCAAAATAGATGAATGATTTAAAATGCTTTATGTGCGATGAATGACCAACCGTAAGGTGCCCGGGAACGGGGCCTTACAGCAGTCGGTACGGGAACTGAACCGTGAACGTGAAACCGTACGATCTATTATTAATATTTAATATTTGCTATTAATTATATAATAAATGTGCATCCAGGTTGTTCGGGAACTTAATCACTCGTGTTTACGTTAATTGCTTTTGTTGTGCATTTAAGGTGAGTTTTCAGCCCCGTTTACTTATTTTCTTGGGGTGAAAGAAACATGTGTTCAAACATATTTTCATTTGGTTCAGTATTACTGTAATGAAGGCATGTTTACTAGTGTTGTACCAATTTAAGTACTCACGTTTCGAACCGTTAATATGTGTTCTTTAGCGGGGTAATTCTGAGTAGATCTACTGGGTTTGACAAACCCACATGAGCTAGACGCGCTAGCACGACCGGTGGTCGAACGGGTGTTTAATTGACCTAATTTTCTGTTGCTGTGGTTTGGTAGCCACAGCCGAGGCACTGTGTTCTTTGTCAGCGTCGGTTGCGAACTTCATACACTACGTAACTTATTAAGTAGGTTAGCTACCTACGGATATTACTTTATTTACTGAATCGGTTATTACTTGTGCTGTTTATCAAAACCTATGGACTCACCAACCTTGTGTTGACACTTTAGCATGTTTCTATCAGGTTCACAAGATGCGTACGCTTAGGTTCATATCATTCATGCATTCGACGTCACACATGATTTATTTAAAGCTTTTCAATAAATTTAAATTTATTTGGTTTGAGTGTGTTGCGCCATTTAAATATTTAAGATTTATTATGCTTCCGCAATTTCTATTATGTTTACGTTAATAACTCGGTATTTGGTAATTTCAAACATTAAAAATTAATTATTTTTTATAATTAACGTGTCGTTTGGTGTAACTAGTGGCTGAGATCCTAAAAGTCACATGCCTAACGATAATACCCCGTTTGTGAAAATTAAGGGTGTGACAATAAACATATCTACGTCATCACATACTGACATTCTATCATGTTTAACATCATTTATATATGCACATGTTGAAGTGAAACTAATGAAATCACTACTAATATTGAATGAAGCAAAAATTTTGAAATAAAATAAAGTAACTGAACGATATCTTCGATTTAAGTCAAATTATGAATTTGATCATACAGTTAAATTTTTTTATAAATTACACATTAAGTCTCCAATAATTTAGTTTAATTTTAATTATGGTCCAAGAAGTTAATAGTATAATCTTTAGACGTTAAACGTGGCATGTGCGATGCAGAACATGTATTTACATCATTAAAGTCATACATATCTATACTACTATATAATACATATTAGAATGATAAGATGATAATTTCATTCAAAGTGTGAGGCACATGTACACCATTTTAAGCATAGAGTACAAGTGTTTTATGTAATAATTTCACCTTTGTCCCCATTTAATTAACTTCTTCTAATTGTTGTATTATTTAATACACATTATTAATACATTATTTAATAATATGATATTATTTAATTCACTTTATTAAATTTTATTTTATTTATAATAATATAAATTGATGTTTAAATTTATAGTTAGTAATCATATTTTTATAACTAAATACTATTTAAATTAAATATTATTTTATTTAAATATTTCTATCTATACTATTATAAAATACATCTCTTTTGATAGAGATGTTTTTTTTCCCAAACATACAAGTTTTGAAGCAACATGTACAAAGGAATGCAAAGCATTTAAGAGGGGTAGAATAGAGAATTGATTAAGATTTTAAGACATAATATGATAAATTTATCTATTAAATTTTATATACCTTGACATGTTTACCCTTGTCTCTTTCATTTATTTTATATTAATACATTATTAATAATATGATATTATTTAATTCACTTTATTAAATTTTATTTTATTTATGATACTATAAATTAACATTTAAATTTATATTTACTAATTATACTTTTATAACTAAATACTATTTAAATTAAGTATTATTTTATTTAAATATTTAAGTATATAACTTATAAATATCTTTATATTGATAATAACTATATTACTAATATTTTTCTAGGTGCATATTATGAGTTTAATAATTTTAATATTTATATCTTTTATAATAAAAGTGAAAGGAGTATAGAATGATAATTTTACATATGTTTTAAGACAATCATGTGAAAAGTCATGCTTAAATTTTAAATAATTAATATTATTCCATTTATGCATTTGCAATAAAGTATAACATATGATGTTTATAATACAAATGTTAAAGCATATACACGTGGCTAAACAAAACCGTCATTTACTTTCAGTATCGTTTATTCATTGCAATTGATCATAATCCCTCTTCCCCTTTCCCTTGTCGGTTGTTAACAGCTAAATAATAATCAAGATGGTAATTTGTGATGCCAATTTCTCCATTAACTTTCTCCCGTCTAAGCAAATCATCATCAAAATCTACCTTCGATGATCATAAAACTCTAATCTACATTTATAAAACGAAACCCCCCTAAAATCTAGATAATTAGTTATTTCCAACCACAAATACTACTCATACTTTTACTAATCTTGTTGGGATAATATAATTATCTTAAAGACATTTGTAATATACTTAATTGTTTTTCATTCAATTTTTTCAATTATTATATTTTAGTTTTTTAATTTACGTCATAACGCACCAAGTCGATACTGACTAAAATCGAATTCCCAAAAAATTGCCCAACAGCGATACTGCTGCAACACGCTGACATTTCCACTTAATATATAATTTATATTATATTAAAACTCAAATAGTAAAATATCTAGGGGTGTGCAAGAAACCGAAATAACCGGCGTAACTGAACCCCAAAACCAAAACCGATAAGAAAAACAAAGGCTTGGTTTGATGCTTTATTAAAAACCGTTTTGTTCGATTTGGTTTAGGTTTGCTTGTAACAAAAAGCTAAAAAAAATCAAACCGCAATCATACAACCAAACTGGTAAATTTAGATGTGTATTCGTATCAATTAGATATACATGATTAGCTATTAAGTTACTTATATAACTTATGCTCTCAAAAAAGTTAAATATTTTGGTTATAAGGATAATCTTTTAACTTTTTTGTTTGATTTGATAGAATAGATTGTTTTATTAAACTTTTTATTATTGTATTTTATTGATTACAACTAATTTTAATGTCAAGTAATTTTTATGAATTTATAGATTATCTTTAAAGATCAACAAAACGATGTAAGCATAAAGTTTAAATTCATTACTTTTGATCATTTTTTTCTTTAAACAACTGAAGCCCAAATGGTATTAATAAAAAAATAAAATAAAAAACCCCAAAGTAAAAACCGAAAATCAAAATAAAAATACTAAAGTGGAATGGTTTTAAAAGCTTAGAAACCGAAAAAACGGTTTTTGATATCGATTTCAAGCCAAAACCGAATAAATTGATCAATGCACACCCATAAAGCATCCATGCATATTGTTAATTGTATATATTGTTTTATGCATATATTTGAAGTTTCACTTTTAACTTTGAAAACATACATTCTACCCCCCTCAAGTTTACTATAGATACACGTTAAACATGATACTTATCTATTTGTTTTATTCAACCCACTCGTCATTTCTTATTTTTTTCTCTTATAACTTTTAAAATTTAATGTATTACAAATTTCTACTATAATGTTACGACCTGCTTTTTTTATAAACTATGTTTTGGTCTAAATTTTATTTAATGCTAATTTATACGTTATAATATACAAGCCCCTCTATCAGATCTAGGTTTTATGAAATTGGAGAAAACCAGAGAGAGATCGAGAAGAGAGGTGAGAAGAGGGGTGTTAGAGGAACTAGCAACCGTTACGAGATGGTGGTGGGTTGTAGGAACCCTCAACAACCCACGCTCTCTTTGTTTAATTTTTGCCTGAAAACCATCATCACCATTCTTGTTGTGTTTAAAATCAACCATTAAATTGGTAGATCTAGCATTGATGGTGGTATAGGATAGGGTGGAGATAAGTCGAGTGTGAGACTAGTCCAAGGGTTCATGGCGGTTGCAGTGATCAGATATGTTCTTTGGTGGTTCAGTAAGTTCATGGCTATTGGACCGGAGGTGGCTGGCAGTGGTGACTGGCGGTGGCTGTATTCCAGAGGGAATAGAGAAAAATAGAAGGAGAGATGGAGATAGAAGGGGAATGAAGAGAGAATGATGGTTTTTAATATATTTTATTTTTTTCAATAAGAAATTCTTGTAAGGTAATAAGATAAAATGATAAAATTGCTCTCATGTGCAAGGCACTTGATTAGCCTTAACTGAAAATTCTAATGTCCGCTGGTGAAAAGGACAAAACATGTAAATGTTTTTAAATGTAAAGGACAATTAATATAATTTTTTTAGGGTAAGAACAATATCTGAAATTTACTACAAATCCAAAGGACGAAAAATATAATTTACTATAAAAAATGTATAATTTTTTGAGATGTTATTTGTTGATCTCAACAATTTACTGATCAATTTTTCATAATACGTCGATTTGTTTTTGATTTATGGGGCCTCAAATTTTTTTTACATATGTGTCAACATGTG
The DNA here is from genome assembly GCA_024085815.1 of Flaveria linearis. Lineage (NCBI taxonomy): Eukaryota > Viridiplantae > Streptophyta > Magnoliopsida > Asterales > Asteraceae > Flaveria > Flaveria linearis. The sequence goes on along the minus strand of CM044017.1, from coordinate 13,841,499 downwards.
ATAATCATGTGATCTAACTGTAAGGTTATTAGTAAGGCTGATGCAACCCAAACACTTAAAGACTTTCCTGCATGCATGCACATGTACACTGAAGTGGATTGCTTCGGAGATTCAAACTGACTTGGAAATTATTCTAAGTGTGAAATCTTTCGAAGCCAAGACCAATATCTTCCGAAGCCAAAAGATGAAGTCTTCCGAAGCTTCAAGGCAAAGTCTTCCGAAGCCAACCATTTAAGACAGATTACTTCCGAATACTTTTATATTACATGCTTTATCTGATGTACTTTTTACCTAAAGCTGAACCACTTTCCGCTGCCACTCTGATAAGTCACCAACCTTTTCACGAGTTTGGGAAAAGGTCCATGCTTTTGGTAAACTGCACATTGAGATCTTGAGTCTGTAACTTTCCACTTTATGTACTTTATCCTTTTTATAATATATTAGGATGTGAGCTATGGCATGTCATAGTCACTAGTCAAAAGGCAATCTGCCTTTTGACTCTACATGGATTTTGTTGTCTAGTTCATGTATCCAGCTGGCCTTCAAAGTATGGCCGGCTGTAGGTTATAGTATAAGTATTATCTGGTCCTTGTAACTAAGTAAGTTTTGAGTTGAACTTTATAAACCACTTTGTAAGGAACTAGAAGATCAATATACTTAAACCTTGAAAACCAACTGTCTATGTATTGCTTTAGTTTCTGTCTCATTTACATATTGTGTTTCTAAGTTCTCTAAACTCAATATTATCAATTCCCCATTTGAATTGTTAAGTGTTGAAATACACTCTTCTCTTTGTGTTATTATGTTGTACAAGTGCATAAGCCCTTCACCCGGTCCTGCAATTGGTATCAGAGCTTCTCAGGCTCTTGATATAAGATCTTACTATCTTAAGATCCCTCACACACACAAAAATACTTAACCCTTCAAATGGCAGCTATCTCTAAAGCTGATATGGAAACTGGAACCATGACAAAGTCCCCACTGATCACTCTTGATGACTTTGACACTTGGTGCCAAAGAATGGAAGGTTTCATCAAGTGTCAAGACTTAACAATGTTGGAATCTGTTGTCTATGGACCTTACATATCAAAAACTCCTCCAGCTGCTGCTGGAGGTGGTATGATCCCCAAGGCTATGGCTGACTACTCAAAAGAAGATAGAAAGAGAGTAGAGATTGAACAAAAAGCCATGACAGCCCTTCAGACTGCTCTTCCAAACTCTGTATACAGAGGTTTCAAGAAATGTAAAACAGCTAAGCAGCTGTAGGATGCATTGAAACTAATGTATGAGGGTTCTACTGAAGCCAAGGAGAACAAGAAGGATCTTCTGAAGCAGCAGTTTGAACATTTCACCTTCAAAGCAGGTAAGACCATGACTCAACAATACTTCAGGTATGTTAAGATTGTGGATACCCTAGTGGATGTTGAAGTAACTCTTCAAAACAGAGACATTGTTAGGAAGTTCATGTCTTCTCTTCCTAGGCAATGGACACATAACTGTGTTGTAATCAAGAGAACTGAGAACCTTAAGACTCTCACTCTGACAGAGTTGTATGACATTCTCAGTGGATACCAGATGGAGATGAACATGCAAGGTTCATCTGGTAACTCCAAAAATCAAATGGGTTCAGCCCTTCATGTGACTGAAAGGGATAGCATAGAACCCCAGCATCATCTCATATGCTACCCTGACATCTCACAAAAGGGTCCTTTCATCACCTTCCTAGAGACACCAAAGGAGAACTATACTCAAGGAAGCCCATTCCAAGAGACAAGTTCTTCTCAAGCCTTTGTGTCCTTTGATGAAAGTTGTGGAAACTTCCTATTCACCCTTGAAGATCTGGACTGTATCCATCCAGACAACCTGGAGTACATGGAGATAGTCCAGCAGATGGCTCTTCTTACTCACAGAGCCAAGAGATTCTACAAGAGGACAGGAAGGAAGTTTCCCAGCAATACAACCATTGGAAAGTTTGGACTGGACAAAAGCATGGTTAAGTGTTACAATTGTAACTTGATGGGTCACTTTGCTAGGGAATGCAAGGCACCAGGAACAAATGGTGGACAAGCACAATCCAGACCAAACTACACTGATAAAGTGATATGGTTAGAAGTAGTCTAATTTATTTAGCAAAAAACAAATACTAAATTAAACACTAAGTTAAATTCTAGACTCCTAAAACTAAACTAACTACTAACAGGCAAGTGTACCTGTTGACTCTAGTAAAGCTAAGATAAGTCCGGATTATCGAACCCAAAGACTTCTAATGAATTATGCTAATTGACTCAACTAGATTTTTAGAAATATTTGTTTTAATTATAAAAAGGGGGTTTGAACTAAACTAAAATTAAGCTAAAATTAAACTAAAGAGTTGAATTTGAATTAAACAAGTGAGAACACAAAACTAAACCGAGTTTTAAACCTTATAAATGAACGAACTACTTAGGTTAGAATCCTATGTTTGATTGACAACCTTCCTAATGATTTTGTGACTTGGTGGAACCGGGATCTTAAAATGCTAAACCTATGGTCAACTTAGAGTATTCTCAACCCTTCTCAAGAATGTCAACTAAGCAACCTATAAGCTGTTAAATTACCGATTCGTTAAACACTCTCACAAGCTATCTAACTAAGATTAAGTACCCTAAAGATTATCCTACCTCACAGCGTGGAAATCTCAATTACAAAAGTAAACGGGGTAGTTATGATTTCATGAATTAGACTTGGTAAACAACCGAATGATAAGTAAACTAGTTAACTAATCTCACGAAACAACTAACTAGCAATTTATCGCCTTAGACTTACCAATAACCTCTCACCTCACAGTTTTTGAGAATTAGAAGAACATTCGGCTTATCAATTTACTAAATTGATAACCTATGGAGTACTACGTCTAGCAAACCATCTATTAATCATAAACACAAAGTCATATAATCTAGCATGCACCTATTCCTTGAAAGACATTCAACAAGATACATAAGATTAAAAACAACCATTCAATAGACAAGCCAAATATGCATACACATCCAAATCACATAAAAATCAAACCTTTACTTAATCTCAAATCACCAAACATCACAAATCAAAAGAAAAGTTCATCATTCAACACATATTCATCGTAAACCTAAGTAGTATCAAGTTTCTACCCTCTAAACATAATTAAAAACAGAATAGCATTCAACATGAAGTTCAAAGAAGACATTGAAAATAGAAAATAGGAAGTGAATCCACAAAACCGAGTGAAGAATACTCCCGATTGCGAATCCCTCTTCAAAGCTTCAATCACCAACTTCAAGCGCTTCCAAAATGCCTTTGAAACGATTAGAATCCTTCCAACTTCGCTCTCTAGGGCTTTCTTACGGCTTAGAATCGAACTCTCAAATAAAGGCTTCAAAATGACTTAAATACGAAAATTAGGTTTTTTTGCACGTCTGGCACTTCTTGGCGTGTCACGATAAATTCACCCCACACCCCTGGCGATGCGCGAGGGGTAAATCTGTAATTTTTTATTTTGTTTTTTACTTCTTGGCTTGTCATGAGGAAAAACCCAGTTCTTTTTCGCGAGGTGCCAAACCTAAAATTTTCAGAAAGTTTCTCACATTTGCCTTAGAAAATATTTTGCTCCGGAAATCCATTTTCTTCATTCCAAAGCCGATTAAAGCCTCGTTTTCGCTCCAAACAACCTACGAAACACGAAATAACACAAACTAAGTAAAACTTAATGAAAACTAACAAAAGATAAAGAAATTTACATAGAATTTACAAAGGAAACCGATGTATTTTTCAATACATCATAAAGCCACCCAGAATGAGAAGCCAAAGCAGTAAGCTGCAGTTGCTGTTGAAGAAGGAGGCTTTGACTGGAGCTTTCAGGTGGAAGATGCATCTCCAAACCAAGCACTAATGGCTGACCATGATGAAACCAAGGTATTGGAACATCTTGCACTCCTGAATGTATTGCTAAAGTCAACTCATACATGTCCTATAACCTAGAGATGAGATCTGATCTTGAGTCTTTGAACATACTAAAATATGATTTTAGAAAAACTGAAAATGATCATAAGTTAAAAATAGATGACTTAGAGAAAACAATTTCAGTTTTAAAACATGAGCATACAAATTACAGGACTCAGATCAAAGACCTCATAACTAAGTTAACTGAATGCCAGGCTGAGCTCGTGATCAACAAAGCCAGGGTAGAAAAATGTGTTCTTAAAGAAGAGACCTTCAAGAACATCATATTCTCATCCTTGCATGCAAAAGTTTGTTACCAAAATAAGCAGGGAGTGGAATCTAGTGAGATAGCTCCTCCACACATAATCTTGTCTGTAAGATCACCTAGGTGTGGAACTTGTGAAGATGAGCTTCCTTACGTAGACCCCTTGAGTGAAGAGGATGAAGAAGTTGTAGTGAAGAATTCCTCTGAGAAGAGTGAAGAGGAGGATTCTAAGAAGGGTCACTATCCTTCTGAGGAGAGCAGGAAGCCTGAGATGACCAAGTCTATGAGGAAGAACTTGATCAGAAAGAGCAAAAGAAAGGCTAGGAGGGCTCAAGAGATCAAGGCCACCTTCAACTCTAAGCAGAAATAAGTATTTATTTCTGCAGGACTTGATATGGTTAAGACTGAAAACTTAAACCTGAACTCTTCTACAAAGAGTTCTGGTTCATGTTCAAATCATCTCAGCATCAAAGAAGAAAGCTGATCCGTTGTGTACCACTGCTATACAGCCTGAACCATCCAACTCCAAGAACAGTCCTAAGCCCAAAGGGAATGTCTCATCATCTGCAAAGATGAAGGTGGAGAAGGGAAGTGATCAAAGTCAGCCTTTCCTCAGAAGAAAACTCTTGGGAAGAAAAAGATAAGTTGTGTTATGTGTGAAAGTACTTCTCATCTTGCTATGGATTGTCCATACAATCCAAAAAGTGCTCTTCATGTGACCAAGAAGGAGACTCCCAAGAGATCTAAAAAGAACTCAGCTTCGGAAGGAAAATCTATCTCATTCGGAAGCTCCAAAGGAAAGAAGAAGGCAAGTGGAAAATTGCCTACGGAAGAAAATTTGGTCTTAGAAAAAAGGAATACTTCCAAAGCACTAAAGTCTGCTGCAGTGCTAGCAGAATCTTCCAAAGGTTAAGTCATCAAAACTTCCAAAGTCTTAAAAGCTTCCAAAGTGATTAAGGTCAGGTCCAAACTTCTAAAGGTGGTGTGGAAGTCAAGGAAAGATGCAGTGACTGAAAGTTTTTCATCAACAACAACAACAGATCCCCAGAGCACAACCATAGGATCTATTACTGTTTCATTACCTTCTATCTCCTTTGATGAGCCCAAGACCAATGAGGATTGGGTTTCCAAATGTAACTAGTTATTTTTTATGTGCAGGAACAGCTCAAGACAAACAAAAATGTCTGGATCATTGATAGTGGCTGCTCCAGGGACATGATAAGCAATAGGTCACTACTCTAGAACTTTGAAAGGATTGATGGAGGGCCAGTTTCTTTTGAAGGAGATGAAGGAGGTTACATATCTTGAAGGGGTAAGGTCACAAATGGTAAGCTCAGCATTGAGAAGGTAAACTTTGTCAAGGAGCTTGAGTACAATCTTCTGAGTGTATCCTAATTTTATAATCAGAGTCATAACATGCTCTTTACTAAGCATGAGTGCATTGTTCTCAAGCCTGGGGTGATTATTCTTTATAAGCACATTCTGCTTAGAGCCCCTAGAAAGAGGAACATGTATAAGATAGATTTGCAAGAAACATCTCCCTTAGGATAAGTTTCATGCTTTCTATCTAAAGCCAATAGTGATGAGTCTTTTCTTTGGCATAAACGAATGTGCCATGTAAACTTTAAGAACATGAATAATCTAATTAAAAATGATCTGGTAACTGGAATGCCAATGAAAGAGTTTACAAGTGATGACCATTGTGTTGCATGCCTGAAAGGGAAGCAACACAAGGTATCTCCTAAGTCTAAGGAAAGAAACTCCATCACTACACCCCTACACTTGTTACATATGGATCTCTTTGGCCCCACCAGTGTAATGAGTTTGGGAAGGACCTCTTACTGTCTGGTGATCACAGATGACTTTACAAGATTCACATGGGTCTTCTTCCTTAGAACTAAGGATGAGACCCCTGAGATTCTAAAAAATTTCATCTTAAGAATAGAATCTATGTGATCACAAGGTCAAAACAATAAAATGTTATCAAGGAACTAAATTTAAGAATCAAATCCTTGATACATTTTATGATAAAAAGGGTATTACAAGACAATACAGTGCTCCCAGGACTCCTAAGCAAAATGGTGTTGCTGAGAGGAAAACAGGACACTGATTGAAGCTGCTAGAACCATATTGTCTGACTCTAAACTGCCCATCACCTTCTGGGCAGAGGCAGTCAACACTGCCTGCTAACACTGCCTGCTATGTGCAGAACAAAGTTTTAGTGGTTAAGACCCATGGTAAGACTCCTTATGAAGTTTGGCATAAGAGGAAACCTTTCATTGGTTTTCTCAGGTCATTTGGATGTTTATGCAATATCTTGAATACCAAAGATCAAATTTCCAAGTTTGCTGAGAAATCAGATGATGGACACTTCATTAAATACTCTTCTCAAGCTAAAGCTTATAGAGTATATAATCTCAGAACTAGAGTAGTTGAGGAGTCAACCAATGTGACTTTCAATGAGCACATTCCCAGTGTGAAAGGTTCTGGTCCGGATTGGCTTTTTGATCTTGACTTAGTTACAAACTGTTTTAACAAATCTTGTGAGAATGTTTCAGGGTCTACGGACATTCTACCTCCAGGTGATCCTGATTCAAGATTTGAGCTAAGAAGACCTTCAAGTTATACATCTTCAGCTCCAGTTGTAACTACTTCAGAAAATGAGGTTTCTATCAGTAGAAGAATGACAATTATAGCTGATCCATCTGAGATGCCTTCAAGTTCCAGCTCAGAGGCATAACAGACAAACAAAGAAACTTCAAATGCAGAAGAAGATGATGGAAGTGGTGACAGTGATCAAGAGTTTCTTGATGCTGATAACCACCCCATAGATGAACATATCAATGATGTCACACACTCATTGGATCAAGTTTCTCTTGATAAGTGTGTTAAAGTGGTAAAGGAAGCATCTATGCCAGATCTAAATTTCTTTAATTTAGATCTATCTCAGTAACTTGCTGTGATCCCTCAGTTAAGGATCCACAAGTCCCATCCTGCCACAAACATCATTGGAAATGTTGACACCAGGGTAAGAACAAGAGGACAAACCTATGAAGCAAATGTTTGTCTACACTCTTGTTTCTTGTCCCAGATAGAGCCTGAGAAAGTTGATGAGGCTCTGAAGGATGAAAGTTGGGTTGAAGCCATGCAGGAGGAGATACTTCAATTCAAGAGATAGAAGGTTTGGAACCTATGTCCTCTTCCTCATGGGAAGACTACTATAGGAACCTAATGGGTATTTAGGAATAAGAAAGATAATAGAGGTATTGTCATCAAGAACAAAGCTAGACTAGTTGTTCAAGGATACACATAAGAAGAAGGAATTGATTACACTGATGTCTTTGCTCCTGTAGCAAGACTAGAAGCTGTTAGGATATTCTTGGCCTTTGCTGCATCCAAGAACTTCAAGGTCTATCAACTTGATGTCAAGTGTGCTTTTCTGTATGGGGTGATTGATGAAGAAGTGTATGTCAAACAACAACCTGGTTTTGCAGATCTTGATCATCCTGATTATGTCTGCAAGCCTGATAAGGCTCTCTATGGGCTACACCAAGCACCAAAAAAGTGATATGAGACTCTATCTCAGTATCTCTGCAAGCATGGATACAGAAGAGGTACTATAGATGGAACTTTCTTCATCAAAGGACAGGGAAATGACTTACTGCTAGTTCAAGTGTATGTAGATAACATCATTTTTGGTTCAACTAATCCAAGGCTCTGCAAAGACTTTGAGAAGCTGATGAAAGACAGATTTGAAATGAGTTCCATGGGGGAACTAAATTTCTTTCTGGGCATACAAGTGAAGTAAGTTGAAGATGGAATCTTCATAAGTCAGTCAAAGTATGTCCAGGACATAATCAAAAGATTCAACATGACTGATTGTAAGATTTCTAAGACACCCATAGCAAGAAACCAATCCCTTGGGCCTGATCATAAGGGGGAGTGTGTGGATAAACACCTTTATAGAGCTATGATTGTGTCTCTTATGTATCTTACAGCTAGCAGGCCTGATATCATGTTTGCCACATGCATCTGTGCAAGATATCAAGTCAACCCTAGGATGTCTCACCTCATCACTGTCAAGAGAATTCTAAGATACCTCAAAGGTGCCCCAACACTGGGCCTCTGGTATCCCAAAAATTCTGACTTCAATCTGTATGCATATACAGATAGTGACTATGGTGGTTGCAATATTACTGCAAAGTCTACATCTGGGGGATGTCAGTTTCTTGGTGGAAGGGTTGTCTGGAAGGGTTGTCTCATGGCAATGCAAGAAACAATCCTGTGTCTCTGCATCAACTGCTGAAGCTGAATACATTGCTGCTGCAAGTTGCCGTGCTCAAGTGCTTTGGATTTAGAATCAGATGCTTGACTATGGTTTCAACTTCAAGGAGACTCCCATTCACATAGACAACAACAGTGCTATCTCTATCACAGAGAATCTTGTGCAGCACTCAAGGACAAAACACATAAACATCAGGTATCATTTAATTAGGATAATTTTGAAAAGGGATTAATTAAACTAGTTAAGGTTAACATAAATGAACAATATGTTGATCTGTTCACAAAAGCCTTTGATGAACAGAGATTTAAATATCTTATATCAGCTATTGGGATGATTAACCTTGAGTAGCTTTTCTTAAAAACTAATTAATTTTATTTCTTAAAATCTATGTGTCCTAAGTTGTCTAGTCTATCACCTTCATAACCTCATGTTTCTAAGGATAAAAACTGGTTGAAGAGTTTTTCGTAGATGTTTTATAAATTTTCATCTTTCGGAAGATATGCTTTTATCTTCGGAAGAAAATATCCCTTCAAGACAAATAACTGTCCAAGTAAAATTTACCTTCGGAAGAAATTTCTGAAATATCTTTCGAAGCATAAAAACTCTCTTAGGCACTTATGTTTTTTAAGGATCATTTTCTTCCAAAGGATAATTAACTCTCAGAAGCTTTGTTTTGTGGAACAAAGCATCCCAGCTTAAAATTTTCTTTCGAAGCAAATTTGTCAAAACTCTTTAAGAAATTCTTCCGAAGTCATTTTGGCTTCGGAAGCTTTTTCATTAAAACTTCCGAAGACAATTTACCTTCGGAAGATTTTCGAATTCCAAGAAAACAATTTTTTGAGCAAAAAGCAAACTACTTTTTCAGAGGTGGGACCGCCTTCCGGATTTCAAAGTTTATCCTTTTCCATTAACTTTGTCTCAAATCCTTTTCACATATAAACCCTGTCGGTTCCCCCCTCTTTTTATCATCTTCATCTTCTCTCCAAACCTAAATTCTAGATTTCTCTCTGAAAACCGCCTTCGTTCATCCTTCCTTCACCTTTAAGCTTACTCAAAATGGCCAACCTTGATAGACGAAATGACCCAGATCTTTCTATGCAGTTACACAGGCAACACAATCAGGTTGCACTGTTAAACTCTGAGAAAGATCCCCATTTCTCAGAGGTATGCCAATTCTTGGCTTTGTCTAACTACTTCACCTCCCTTACCATTGATCCTCCTCTTTATGTGGATCATTTGCTCGAATTCTGGAAGACCTTCCAAGAGGTCATTTTGGATGGGGAGAAGGCACTGTCTGCCACAGTGCAAGGGAGAACAGTCTTCATCACTCCGGCCATTATCAACACTCATCTTCAGCTGGATGATGAAGAAGGTGAGATGTTCTTCCCAAAGAAAGTTGTCAACCATTCCTTTGAGCAGATGGGTTATGAAGGAGATTTCTCTGTAAAGACCTTCAGGAAAGGGAAGGTCTCATCTAAGTAGAAATACTTACTTCATGTGGTTATCCACAGCTTGTCTAACAAGCATGAAGGATGGGACCAAATTCCTGAAGATCTCTCCTTCATAATGGATGGAATGGTTCAGGGGGTCAAGTTCAGGTATTCTCAATTTGTATATACAAATTTAATAGCAAACTTAGACTCCTTAGAGTATTACATGTTTCCTAGATATGTTCAACACATTCTTAACTGTGAACTGGGCTCACAGTTGAGGGAAACAGGTAATATTCTTAAATTGGGACAGATAAAGCCCGGCATCTTTAAAATCTTGAAAAAGCTAACTGTTGGCTTTTCGGGGGTAGAAACAGCCCTTGTCCCAAAAATGTTAGAGCTCATTGCTCAAGGTGACATCCTAGCAACACAAGCTAGTGTTAAACCCACACCTTCTACATCCCAACCACCAAAACAGCCACAAATCACCCTCACCTATCAAAGAAAACACAAACAAACCCTTGCACAAGCTTTTGAGTCTGTGCATGCCCCCATATACTCACCTACACAGGAGGAAGTGGACACTGGAGTTCCCACTTCTCTTGAGGAGCAAACCACTCCCATCACTTCAAGAATCAGTGCTGAGGTTCCTCATGCTCAGCCTGATGAGCTCACAAGCCCAACAGCCTTAAGCCTTCACTTTAAATCTCAACACTCAAGTGAACAACCTTCAGGACAGCAACCATCCCAGCCTTTAGATTTGAACAAACCAATCCCCAACCTTGACTTTTATACTGATGAGGACTTAGATGCCGGTGAGTACCATGAGTCTTCCTACTACACCTCTCCTCAAAGGGAGATGAGTGCTCCTGAGTCATCTCAGTCTAGCCCACATCAGTCACCTATCACTAAGGTGGATACTTCTGAACATGTTCAGGATATCCATATTGAAGAGGCTCTCACTTTAGCAAGTGATTACATCATTTAGACCTAACCATGGCAGCTCAGCCCATTCACACTTCAACTGAAGTTATCACTGAGCAGAGGAAATCCAACAGCCAAGAACACCATGCTGGTGATGAGGAAGAGGACCTTGGTCCCATTCTCTCATCCCCTAGTGATTCTTCTGATGAAGACGAGGGTAAACTAAGATTAAAGGTGCAAAAACTGTCCAAAACATGCACCTATTTAGTCTCCAAGGTTAGTCATCTTGAATCTCAGGTGACTACCTTGCAACACAGGGTCAATGATCAGCAACTTGAGATATCTTATCTCAAGGAACAACTAGCTAGAAGACCCTTAAGTGAAACTCAACCAGGAACACAAGAATCTGTGGATGTAATTGACCTAACTCCTAGCTCCCCTGTGCAAGAGGGTGATGCTACCAAAAAGGGGGAGGAAATCATTACAATCACAGAACCTGGGAGTTTCTCAAGGAGTATGGACATTGAGGAGTCTATTTGATATGGACATTGAGGAGTCTATTTGATATGGACAGCATAGACTCAGTTATAAGGAGTCTATTTGAGAAAGGCATCCCAAGAGCAGTATCATCTCCACCAACTTTAGCTCACATTTTTGGGTGGAGGTATGATACTGCTAGAAGAACTCTTATTTTTCAAAGAGTTCAAGATAGGAACATTGTAGAGTTCAGCATTAGAGGAAGACAAAGGAATCAGGCAATACCATCGGTCAACTGGATGTTAAGGCAGACCCTGAGATTAGCTTTAAAGGGAAAACCTTGACTGAATGCCCAGTGGTAGAACCTGAGAGCCCTGTCTTACCACAAACTGCTACAGATGTTCAAACCCTTGATGAGACACCTGTTGGCGAAGGTGCATCTCAACCTCTCTCTGGCTAGAGCTTGGAAGCTACACCAAGCAATAAAGGCCAAAGCCCTCTCCACCCTGAGTCACAAAGGTCTGTGAGTGACAAAGAGAAAAGGAAACTAACTCCTATGGAGATTAAGGAGGAGGAGAGAGAGAAAAAGGAAGCTAAAGGGAGAAAGTTCCTCTACTGGGTCTGCAAGGATCATGGAAAGTGCTATCAGGGCTGCCCCCAGACCAAATACTCAGGATGATGAGTTAAGGGCAGCCAGGATAAACTACTTGCAGACTAGGAACTATGATATTAATAATATCATTTCTCTCCCCTTAGATGAGTTGAATGAACTGGCTGATATAGAATTATCAAAAGAGAGAAAGGAAGAAGAGGATGTAGAGCTTCTTCTGAAAATCAAAGAAGAAAGAAGAAGGAAGAGGCTCTATAAGCATATGCCTACTCTCTCACCAGTTCAAGAAACTCGGGAACAAGAGGATGTGGTACCACAAGAACCTCAGGTAGACAAAGAAAAAGATAAGATCAATATGATCAACTACCTGAGTGCCACAGGCCTCTATCAAGCTGATACACTTCTTCCCTTACCCTTTGACTACATTGAGTTTGAGTATCTCAAACAACTTGAACTTGATGTAGCCAAAGAAAGAAAGATCACCAAAAGGAAGTTAAGGGAAGAAGCTGTAAAATCAAGAGCCAACCATTGAAGGCAGATTTTTTTCGAAGACTTTTATATTACATGCTTTATCTGATGTACTTTTTACCTAAAGTTGAACCACTTTTCTCTGCTACTCTGATAAGTCACTAACCTTTTCACGAGTTGGTGAAAAGGTCCATGCTTTTGGTAAACTGTACATTGAGGTCTTGAGTCTGTAACTTTCCACTTTATGTACTTTATCCTTTTTGTAATATATTAGGATGTGAGCTATGGCATGTCATAGTTACTAGTCGAAAGGCAATCTGTCTTTTGTCTCTACATGGATTTTGTTGTCTAGTTCATGTATCCAGCTGGCCTTCAAAGTATGGCCGGCGTAGGTTATAGTATAAGTATTATCTGGTCCTTGTAACTAAGTAAGTTTTGAGTTGAACTTTGTAAACCACTTTGTAAGGAACTAGAAGATCAATATACTTAAACCTTGAAAACCAACTGCTTGTGTATTGTTCTAGTTTCTGTCTTATTTACATATTGTGTTTCTACGTTCTTTAAACTCAATCTTATCAGTTCCCCATTTGAATTGTTAAGTGTTGAAATACACTCTCCTCTTTGTGTTATTGTGTTGTACAAGTGCACAAGCCCTTCACCCGGTCCTGCACTAACATAACAACACAAACTAACAACCGTTAGAGTAAATGATCAAATTTGAAACAAAGTATATACACAGTATCACTAATAAAGATAAATGTTGAAAAATAAAATTAATTACAAAGATAAAAGTCCTTATCTGTAATTTACTCTAATTTATATCATAAAAATCTTTTTATAAAT
>CM044017.1:13578243-13825743 GCA_024085815.1 Flaveria linearis | reverse complement strand
AGCTCTCATGCGACCACGTATAGTGCTCATGCGCCCAAGCTATACGCTGCGTATAGCTCCATACGCCACGTATAGGTGGTGTCAGATGTACTTTTGTACCATGTACGAATATACGCTGCATATAGGTGACTATACGTGGCAAACGTGGCAAGGCTATACGCAGAGTATAGCACCATACGCTGCGTATAGTATGATATACGTCGCGTATAGTCCCATACGCTGCGTATAGTTGTCAGACATCCTATAAAGCTTTTTGTACCCTGTACGAATATACGCTGCGTATAGGTGCCATACGTGGAAGACGTGGCAAGCCTATACGTGGCGTATAGTGCTATACGCTGCGTATAGGTGTCTATACGTGGCGTATGGACCCATACGCCACGTATAAGTATTTTTGATATGACGGGTCGCAAGATTCGTTTTCACCTATATAACAACGATTTCGATAACACTTTCGATATGCTTTCGATCCCGGTAAATCCCAAACGTATTTCTCTCTCAAAATATCACACTTTTATTCGTTCGGTATGTCGTTTTGGGACGGTAACTATTTGTTTGGTGAATAGTCAAATGAATATTCAAATGAATATTCAAATGAATATTCGTACATGGCGGATAGTAATCAAGATGATGCGTACGTTCAATCTGCTTACGAGACAGGATTGCCAGATTTAAACCAATCGTATGTTCCCGATGATGAAGTTGAGTTTTGCCGAGAGTCAACTTACGACACGCAACAAAATAATATACTCTCGAGTGATGAAAAACAAACGACAAAAGTATCGTTTGAAACATCTCAAAATTTTTTATCTCTCGATGAGCTAGTCTGTTGGGCTGTTAATAGAGGACGTGATAATGGTTACGTTATTATTACACGAAGATCAAAGAAAAAAGAAGGTCAGGTCGTAAAGGTATGGCTTATCTGTGATCGTGCTGGCGAACACAAAAGTAAAGCAACAGTTAGACGATCTGGTAGCAAAAAAAATCGGATGTCCTTTTAAATTAGTAGGGATATACGACAACAAACGTCGTTCGTGGAAATTAGAGGTGCGAAGTGACGAACATAACCATGATCCTGCTCAACATATGGAGGGGCATCCTTTTGTAAGAAGGTTTTCTCAAAACGAATACAATTTGGTGGAGCAGCTTACTGATCAGAATATGGAGCCTCGTAGCATCTTATCAGCTATTAAAAAGCAAAATCCTAATAACGCATCAATAACCAGAGACGTATACAACGCTCAATATAAGATAAGAAGTGAAAGAAAAGTCGGTGAAAACACCAATGCAAGTCTTAGAAAACCTTTTATCTATTAAAAGGTACGTTTATTACACCCGAGAAGATCCCGATACAAATGTCGTAGAAGATATACTTTTTTGTCATCCTAAAATCATACGACACTTGGCGTGCATTTCCGCACGTGCTACATATAAAACAAACATGTACAAGCTTCCGTTTGTTCAGATTGTTGGTGTGACCTCCACACACAAGACATTTTGTGTTGCTCATGCGTTATTAGCAAAGAATGGGAAGATAATTTTGAATGGGTGCTTAATAGATTGAAAGATACGTTAAACAAGTGTATGGAGCCGCGCGTCATAATAACAGACAGAGATCTCGCTTTAATGAACGCATGTGTTAAAGTGTTTCCGAATGCTTCAAAGTGTTTATGCAGGTGGCATATTGATGAAAATATCGCGAAACACTGTAAAGCAAGTTTTTCGAAAGATGACTGGAGAAAGTTTAAATATGCATGGGCACGTTTGTGTGAGTCTCCCACGGCGGAGATTTACGAGTATAACTATAACCTTCTTTGCGAACGACTAGTTGAAGCGAATCGAGAAAGTAAGTTTTTATTATATTTTAATTATGTTTTATTATATTTTCAATATATAATATAATTATGTTTTATTATATTTTCAGAAGTATTGTCATATATAAACAGAAACTGGTTAGAGAGTTACAAAGAAATGTTTGTATCAGCCTGGACTAACTCGAACCGCAATTTTGGCCAACGCACAACAAATAGGTGGAGAGTCAGCATGCAAATTTAAAAAGATATCTTAAATCAACAAATAGCTCACTGGATAGACTTGTGGAGTTTGTAGATCAATTGGTGAACGCACAAGAGGTAAATCTAAAAGAAAGCTTTGAGACAAGCAAAATTAAAACCATGAATCATCATAAACTTTCGCTATTTGATTACTTAAGAGGCAAGGTTTCACACATAGCTCTTGATTTATTAGTTGCCGAAAACACTAAATTGCATGTGATGCGCTCTGCAAATGCAACATGTGGTTGTCATCTTTTCACTAGTTGTGGCTTGCCTTGTGCTTGTCGGCTGGAAAAATATGAACATTCTGGTAATAGCCGCTTCTTCATTATCATTTTCTATTAAAGTAACAAATTATATATTAATTTATACTTTATAATGCAGGCACTAAAATTCCATTAGATGCAATTGACGTATTTTGAACGAAGCTTGATAACATTAAGCCATCATATACGGTGGATGAAAAAGTTGATGTTGAAGAAGAAATGGAACGGGTGAAACAACAAATAATGACACAACCCGCAGCTGTCAAATTTAGTTTGGTGGAAAAAATAAAAAAATTGTGTATCCATGGAAAAATAAAAAAAAAGCGCCCGTTGTTCAAACAGATATTCGCGGTCGTCCAACGTTAAAGGTTCAACAACAAAAGTATGACAATCAACAAAGTACGTGTGACATGCCGAGACATAGCTCGTTTATTGCGTCTCACATTACCGGAAGAACAAGTTCAACTGTAAAGCCTCAGAAGCCTGCCATGCAACGTAGTCGTTCAACGTCATCTAAAGTATCACGGGGTACTAATGAGTTTCATCGATTGTCGGAGATCGCCAATTAAACAACATAAACAGGTTAAAAAATTGGATTCCGTCAATCTTTCATCAGTATATTCACGTATACGAGATGTCAGACCCGATGGGAATTGTGGTTTCGATCTATAGCTTTAGGCTTAGGGTTTGACGAAAATAAGTGGATGTATGTGCGGACGCAACTTTTAGAAGAGTTGGACAGACATGAATTGGAGTACAGAGAAGTTTTCGATACTTTGTACCCCGGACAGTATAACGAATTACGTCACACCATCGATTGGCAAAGTGTGGAACCTGCACCAGAAGAACATTGGATGATAATGCCGTATACGGGAATAGTGGTTGCTCAAAAGTTTGGGGTTATTCTTCATTTACTAAGCAATAATGGTTGTCAAACATTTTTCCCATTATGGGCTGATCCGAAAACTGTCATGCCTCATCATGTCGTGTCGATTGTTCATGTCAACAACAATCATTTCGTCCACGTTAAGTTAGAAGGAGATTATCCGATGCCAACATTAAGTAATCTTTGGATTCTTAACTGAAGCCTACGTGCTGCAGAATGGGAGATTATGTATAGGATTCGTATCTCGGAATACAACGCAATAATAGAGAATAACCGAGAACCCCCAGCTTATATAAATTTATTTTAATTTATAATTTGTAATATGCGAATTATATATTTTAATTTTAATTTTATTATTGTATTCGTATTATATTGTTTAAATAATTTTAATTCAAATTATGTATATATTAAAATAAAAACTGAAAAAATTAAAAAAAAATAAATATATAAGCTATACGCCGCGTATGGTTCCATACGCGACGTATAGCTCTTCCACGTATGGGTCATAAGTCACGTATGGGTATAAACTGTCAAACCCTATACGCCGCGTATGGTCCCATACGCCGAGTATAGGGTATAAAACGTCAAATCAACAACATACCCTATACGCCGCGTATGGACCCATACGCGGCGTATAGGGTATAAAACGTTAAATCAACAATGTACCCTATACGCCGCGTATCGACCCATACGCGACGTATAGGGTACAGGGGTGTGATTTAAAATTAAGGGGTGTCTAAATAAAGGGACCCTTTAAAATTAAGAGGTGTCTAAATAATGGGACCCTTTTGAAATCTGATTTCACCCATTAACACCCCAACATTATATGTAAATTATTACTCACTCTACTGTTCAAAAGATAAACAATCAAATTTTCTCATTATTCCATAACTAACACACATTCTTTTAACTTTTTTTTTAATCCAAAACACTACATAAAATGTTAAGCATAAACCTTTTCCAGCCTTCCATCATACTCAATATGAAGAAAAGGTATTCAGAGAGAATCATAAATCATTCTCTTAATTCTCATTGATCAAGATGCATGGTTTTTAAATACAAAGTAATAAATCGTAAACATAGGAACAAACAAAACAGAAAACTGAGTTTAGCTACAAATATGGAGAAGATAGAGATATGCATGCAGCTTGATCAACACTTCATAACGGGTCAAACTCTAAACCACCGAACCATAGAAAACGGATGAGATAAGACCATAATAACTCCAATACTCCCCCTCAAGCGGGAGCATGTAAGTCTTTCATGCCGAGCTTGATAAGGAGTTCCTTCAAATGTTGAGCTCCGAGCGGTTTCATGAGAAGATCTGCAATCTGCAGCTTTGTATCAATGTGTGTGGGCTGAATTTCCTTTGACTCTACTCTTTCACGAACAAAATAGCAATCCATTTCCACGTGTTTCGTCCGCTCGTGAAAACTGGATTGTTGGCGATGTTCCTAGCGGCTTGGTTATCACAAAACAAAAGTCGTTCCCTCACACATTGTTTCTCCAAGTTCGCTGAGCAGAAAACGAACCCAGAGTATCTCACTTACCGTGGTAGCCATAGCCCTGTATTCGGCCTCTGCCGAAGAACGTGAAACAACCGATTGTTTCTTCGACTTCCACGATATCGGTGCCCCTCCTAGTAGTAATAGGTAGCCCGTTCTGGAACGTCTTGTCGACTGACAGCCAAGCCAATCAGCATCGCAGTAAGACACTAACTGAGTTCCGCCTGCCTTTGGTAAAAGAATTCCTTGACCCGGGGTGCTTTTTAAATACCGTAGTACGCGTATGGCTGCATTCCAATGGCTTTGACGGGGATCGGCAACGAACTGGCTAAGCATATTGACTGAATAAGCCACATCGAGACGAGTAGCTTGGAGATACAAAAGCTTTCCGATTAAACGTCGATAGGAGTTGGCGTCTACTTTTTTCTTCAAGATCGGGTCCTAGCTTCAAATTTTGTTCCATCGGAAACGGGCTTGGACGACAACCTTCTAAACCGCTTTCCTTTAAAATATCGAGCGTATATTTGCGTTGACTCAAGACGAGACCATCTTCGGTTCGTGCTACCTCTATACCAGAAAGTACTTCAAATTTCCCAGATCCTTAATGGTGAATAACTCATGAAGATATTTCTTTGTGTGATTGATCTTCAACAAACTATTACCCACTAGTATTACATCATCCACATATATTAAAGCAGCGACAAACGTGTTTTCCCTTTTGTAAATGAAAAGTGAATGGTCCGCTTTTGATTGTATAAAACCAAGATGAGCAAGAGCTTTGGTAAACTTGTGATACCAGTTGCGAGATGCTTGTTTGAGACCATACAACGACTTCTTGAGGCGACAAACTCTTGTTTCCGTTGTTGTAGAAAAACCTTGGGGTAGCTTCATGTAAACTTCTTCCTCTAAATCACCATGTAGGAAGGCGTTGTTTACATCGAGTTGGTGAATCAACCAATTCCTTTTAACCGCCAAACTAAGAAGTGTTCTCATTGTTACGAGTTTTGCTACGGGTGCAAACGTATCATGATAGTCTACACCCTCCATTTGTGTATACCCCTTTGCGACAAGTCGTGCCTTGTAACGTTCCACTTCGTCGTTCGGTTGATATTTGATCTTGTAGACCCATTTCGAGTCAATGGCTTTCTTGCCCTTTGGTAGTTGTTCCAAAGACCAAGTTCCATTCTCCTCGAGTGCACGTAAGTCTCGCTTCATAGCCTCCCGCCAACGTTCATCCTGTGAAGCTTGATAAAAGTTCTTAGGCTCATCTTGTGAAGAGATGGCCACAAGAAAAGCTTTGTGATCATTAGAAAATTTATCATAAGAAACATAATTTGCAAGAGGATGTACCGTAGAATTGGCTTGTGTGATGCTCGGGGCGGCTTGATCGGAGATCGGATGAGCGTGGTCGACGGACGGTGGAAGTTGTACATCAAAATCCTTGAAACGAGAAGGTTGTGTTCTTGTGCGTTGAAGTCGTTGCATGGTATTGGGAAGCTCGGTGGAATGAAGTTGTGTGACTGGACTTTCTTCAACATTTGATGAAGATAAAATGGATTCTGGACTCCCCATAATTGCACTATTGGTATCATCATTAGGCGTTTGATGTGGCAGTGAAGTTGGGCTTCTCCATGTCCATCTAGCTCATTGGAGTTTTGTTGACTATTACTTTACCAGTGGGTTGATCCAATTCCCATGATTCAGGCCCATTAACATCAGTTTCGTGGCTAACTGATGGATTAAGGCTCGAAATTGTACGATATTCTTCCATCACCTCTTCATCCCCTTTGAAATTACTGATTTTCCCATTGGCATACGGAAATATGTTTTCAACAAACCTCACATCACGACTTGTTATCATTCTTTTTTCTTCAATATCATAAATTTTGTAACCCTTTGTCCCGTAGGGATAACCTAGGAAAAACCGGTTTGCCTCTAGGAGCGAACTTGTCTCCTTTAGTATCCGTATTCCAAAAATAAGCTAAGCAACCAAAGACTCGCATATGATCATAAGACGGCTTTTTTCATAAACGACCTCATAAGGTGTCTTGTAGTTGATTATTTTTAGGGCAACCGGTTAATAATATAAGCCGCCGTTAACACACACTCCCCCAAAATTGTATTGGCAAGTTGGCTCAAATCGAATCGCACGGGCTATTTCCAAAAGATGCCTATGCTTGCGCTCAACAACCCCATTTTGTTGTGGGGTGTGAGGGCATGTGGTTTCAAGCATGATCCCACGTTTGTTATAGAAGGATTTCATCCGATTTGAGGTGAATTCTCCCCCGTTGTCACAACGTATTCGCCTTACTTCCCTTTTAAATTGAGTTTTAACCATATTGACAAAATTAGTTAAATAATCACTTGCTTCACTCTTTTGTTTAATGATATATACCCACACTGCTCTACTAAAGTCGTCAACAATAGTGAGGAAATATCTCCCGTTGTGAGAGAAAAAGTTCGATAACCTCCCCAAATATCACAATGAATCATGTCAAAACAATCAACCGTTTTTATTGAACTCAAATGAAAGGGAAGTCTAGACATTTTAGCTTTAATGCAAGAATCACAAAAAGTGTTCTTTGAACTAGGAAGAACCTCTAAAAAACCAACATGAGACATTTTGATCCTTGAAGGATGACCGAGACGCCTGTGCCATTGCTCAACCGTGACTGCCACCATTGCCCTTCTTTCTTCTTTACCCATCTTTATTTTGTATAGTCCACCGTCACGTCTACCCGATCCAATCAAGCTCCCCGTGCTCAAGCCCTGTATCACAAAAAAATCGGGGAAAAAAGTGACGGCACAATGCAAATCTTTTGTTAGTCGACTTACTGAAATCAAATTGCACTTAAAACTTGGAATAAATAAAACTCCTTTGATTTTTATGCCTCCTGTGAAAGAAACATTTCCTTTTCCTTCGACCGGAACTCGGTCACCGTTTGGAATGGTGACAGGAGCCTCATGATCTTTTATGGATAAGTTTTCAAGGATCTCTTTTACGTGGGTCATGTGTTCGGTGGCACCCGTGTTCATGACCCATTCATCATTTTCGTTAAACATACCTGCCATGTTTGCTATTGGTGCATTAGTCTCCTTCTTTTGATCACCTTGCTTGCCAAGGAAATTGAGGAAGGCCCCGTATTGTTCATCTGTGAGACCCGGAATTTGGTTCGACGCCTCCACTGCTGCTGCCTTCGGTTTGGAAAGTTCCTTTTTAGCCTTCCCGGGCCACCAATCGGGGTACCCAATTTTTTTAAAACATCCTTCTGCTGTATGACCATCTCTATTGCAAACCGAACAGTGGCCCGTTTTCTCCCCATCTTTCTGTACTTTCTGGCCACTCGTTCGGCGATGAGATTGCCATGTACGTCCAGCAGATTGAGTGGCCTGAAAGGCTGCAGCTTCTGTAGTTATCGCTCCCCGTTTATCGGATGTAATATGACGTTGTGCTCGTCTTCAGCAATGAGATGGTAAGCAGCTCCCATTGAAGGAGTTGGCTTCATGGCCAAGATTTGAGTTCTCATGACGGAGAAATCTGCATCAAGACCCATCAAAAACTCGTAAAGCCTTTCTTTATCTTTCAACTCGACTAGCTTCTTTCCAAGGTTGCACTTGCAACCATCGCATTCATATCGTGGGTCGGGAAGCATTGAATCGATCTCATCCCACAATCCACGCAAGCGTGTGTAGTAGGCTGAGACCGAAGACCCATCATGGCGTGTCAGTGTGATTGCTTGTTTCAACTCGTATGCTCTTGGTGAGCTCTCTTTTCCAAACCGTTCACTGAGATCGTCCCATATTTCTTTCGCCGTGTTCGCGTATTTCACGCTCCCCCGGATGTTCTTCTCCATAGCAGTGGTAAGCCAACCCTTGATCATTGCATCACAACGCATCCAGGGCATGTATTTGTCATCGGTTTTCTCTGGTTTCTTCAAAGTCCCATCGACGAAACCAATCTTGTTTTTGGCGAACAAGAAATTTGTCATCTCTTGTACCCAGTCATTGAAATTGTTGTCGGTTAAGGTTTCATTAACCTGAAGTGCTTGGGGTAATCGGAAGGTGAAGGTAGAAAGGAGAGCTTACGTCGATCGACCCATTGTTGGATCCCGCCGACGTCTCAGCGGTTTTGTCACCCGCCATTGATTCGGTGTTCTTGATGATCTTAATTGTGACTGACCCGCTCTGATACCATGAAGAAAAGGTATTCAGAGAGAATCATAAATCATTCTCTTAATTCTCATTGATCAAGATGCATGGTTTTTAAATACAAAGTAATAAATCGTAAACATAGGAACAAACAAAACAGAAAACTGAGTTTAGCTACAAATATGGAGAAGATAGAGATATGCATGCAGCTTGATCAACACTTCATAACGGGTCAAACTCTAAACCACCGAACCATAGAAAACGGATGAGATAAGACCATAATAACTCCAATACAATAATCTAATATGCATGAATTAGGCATTCTCAATTTTTAAACACGTTTACTAAAAAGCAGTCAACAAAATTGCACTTAAAAGTCAATTAATGAAGATAAAAATTTATTTTTGTAAAAAGTTGAAAACAATTACCTCTAAAACTATAAATAATTATATAATGAACCAAATTTTTCCAAAAAAGGCATCTCATGGTATTATATTATAACCGATAACTATAACATGCCGATTACTATTCTATAACCTAAGAATATTGCATGTCGAGTACTACACTGTAAAGCGAGAGCTATTACAGACCGACTACTATTCTATAATCCTAGAACTATAGCATGTCGAGAACTTTATCGAATACTACAGGCCAAGATCTTTAACATGTTATTTAGGATTATTTCATAAATCACATGTTCAACATGTATATCATAACCATTAACTCTATCATTGAACTAGTTAATCTTTATAAAAATCATCACATAGTATGCATACCAACTCAAAACATGTAAAACAAATGAAAATATTGAGCATCTAAACTCGTCTTTTCTTTAACGATTTCCTCGAAATAACCTAAATTCAGTACCCATGTTGAGATTATGAATATGCATTTGAAGATTCGAAATTACATTAAAAATTTCACTTAAACAACCTCTATGCTCATAGCAAGCATATGAATCAAATGTAGAAACCCTTACAACACTTTCTTCTAGAATACTTCTTCTCTCTTTAGGATTGCGCGTTCACGCGTGCCCACTCACACACACTCTAAATTTCGTATTTTAGCAGCCTTGCAAGCAAGAAATAACGGTTACGCCTGTCGATTTTATCCGTATCGGATTAACCCGACCGACCCGATCTCACCCGTACCCGAAGAAACCCGACCCGAACAACCCGTTACCCGAACAACCTGAAAACCGACTAAACTGATTTTTATTCTGTTCGGGTTTCGTATAAACTTTCAAACCTCAAAAACCCGAATAACCCGAACCGATTAACCGAAATTCGAATAACTTGATCAACCCATATTATAATTAAGTAAATTATATATATACACTTGTTTAGATTGTCCAAATTTATCAATTATTTGTATATAGATATATATATTTAAGCACATTTTATAAATTATAGAAGTAACTAATTTTAGTCAACTGGTTTTATAAGATTTCAAATGAAAACTCACTAAAATCTATTAAATAAGTCTATTGTTTAATACCCGAACCCCGACCAGAACAACCGTTACCCGAACAACCCGAAACCGATTAACCGATTGTTATTCGGGTCAAGTTTCGGGTAGACTTTCAATGTTGAAAACCCGAATAACCCGACCAATTAACCCGAAACCCGATTAATTAACCCGATCAACCCCTAATAACGGTGGCAGCTCCCTTCTATTTATAGGAGGACCCGACCCTTTTAAGGTTAACTTTTTTTTTTTAGTATCTTTGGTCCTTGGCCTATATCATCTCTCATATAATCTTTTAATTTATTTATTTAAAACCAAATTCATAATGTTACGTTACTTACCCTAGCCATGTGTTGTAGTCCGGTGGCTTTCTATGCGTAGCATGTTAATCTTACCTTGTATAAAAATATAATCTTATATATAAAAACACATAAGATGTTTTTTTGTTTTTATATGTTTGAATGGTTAGAAAATTTTAATTGTTTTGGTATCGTAAAATGATTGTTACAACTTTACGGCTAAAGGCATGCCAAAGTGCGAAACATCATCAATCGTAGAACGTTTTATTACAACTAAAATATTTTATTTTCATATTTTTCGTGAAAACCCCATTGAGCCGTATGGCCTACTAAAGAGACGCCCTCCAGGATATCTGGACGCCCTCTTTACGGCCCGTAAGGCCCTTCACGGGCCGTATGTCTGTCGCAAGTCAAATCGGTCATTCAGAAACGTAATTCAAAAACGTAACGGCCCGTGAATATGATCACGGTCGTGTTTATTTACGGCCCGTGAATTTCTTCACGCCCGTATGAATTCGTCTTACGGGCCGTGAACTTACTTACGGGTCCTAGTTTCACTTTTAATAATTGACGAGATATATTATTCCTCGTTTTTTCGTGTAATTTTGTATTTATTACGTTATTTGATATGACGTAATATTCCTCGATAGTCGTGTAAATTGTATTTATTACATTATTTGATATGACGTAATATTCCTCGATATTCGTGTTATTATGTGACGAGATGCAATATTCCATTTCAACTACTATATAAACGTTAGTTATAAATTCATTTCATAATTCAACGATATAAATTCATTTCATTTCAACTACTACATAAACGCAATATTCCATTTCAAGTATATATAAACGTAATATCTAACGTTACGATGTCTTTCTGGGATAGCAACTATTTATTTGGTTCGGAATCTAACTATTACCCTCGGAGGGTTACGGTTATTACGAAGAGGCTGCTTCAAACTATCCAGGACAGTTCGCGTCCAATTACGCGGGAATGACGGCGGCGATGACGGGGGTGATAACGGTGGCGATAGCAGCGGGGATAATGACGGTTCTGGTTCCGGTAAAAAGGGTTTATACGACACGAATCAGGTTATAAGATATATCATATTTAATTTTTACTTTCATTTTACT
Source organism: Flaveria linearis (assembly GCA_024085815.1). Taxonomy (NCBI): domain Eukaryota; kingdom Viridiplantae; phylum Streptophyta; class Magnoliopsida; order Asterales; family Asteraceae; genus Flaveria; species Flaveria linearis. Next base: position 13,813,983 of record CM044017.1, on the reverse strand, counting down.
ATCATTTAGTAATAACTAACTAAAAATATTAAATTGATTAGGTTTTCTCATCTCGTGAAGAATTAGTTGATTGGGCAACTAATGGGGCGAGATAATGGGTTCTTATTGTCACCAAACGTTCAAAAGAAATTCAAATGGTTTGGTGGTTAAAATTTGGTTGAAAATGCGATCGGGTGTGTATATAAGGGAGCATCCACTCTAAGAAAAGTGGCACGAAAAAAAACAAACTGTCAATTTGAATTGCAGGGTAAGTACCAGATGCAGAGAGAGGGTGGATTATAGTTGTTGTGGATGATACTCATAACCATGAACCTGCTGAACACCTGAGGACATGCATACGCAATGAGGCTCACCGAAAATGAGCTTTCTACTGTAAGGAATCTGACCGAGCAAAATATTGACCCTCGAAACATTCTAGGCACGTGAGGGAACAAAATCCCAATAACGTGTCTGGGTTACGAACGTATATAATGCTCGGGCAAAATAAAAAAGTCCACCAGAATTGGTGAAACCAATGCAGGTTTTTTTTTTCTATACTACAACAACATACAATTTACACCCCTCACATTGAGGAACCGACAAATACCGTCGACGGGGTTTTTTTTATACATCCCACATCTCACACATTATGGCGTGCTTACCCACACGTGCTGATGATTGACACAACATACAAAACTAACTTGTATAAAATGCTTTTGTTCAAATGGTTGGTGTGACATCCACCCTGAATCTTTTTCTGTTGCTCACGCATTCATTGATTATGAGCGTGAAGCCAACTTCAGATGGGTGTTAGAGCAACTAAAAGCAACGCTGGAAGATAAGTGTATGGAGCCCCGTGTTATACTAACCGACCGAGACCTCGCTCTGATGAATGCGTCAGAAGAAGTTTTCCGAGTGCTGTTCGATTACTTTGCAGATGGCATATTTCGGAAAATATGCTAAACATTGTAAGCCGAGTTTTTTCAAATGAAGAGTGGGGTGCTTCAGCATGTGTGGTCTTACTTATTAACTCTGAAACGGAGGACATATACGCTTATATTACGACCGGCTTAATCGCAGATTGGTGTCCAACCATTCAAGTAAGTTTTCTAGTGTTATTCTTAAAATATATGTATATTTATATAAAAATAAGTGCATTTTTAATAGGAGTGCTGATGTACCTAAAAATAACGGGTGGACCCCTAAAAAGAGATTTGTGTCGGCGTGGATAAATAGAAGTTATAACTTCGGTCTCACACAACGAACCGAGTTGAGAGCCAACATTCGTTGTTGAAAAGTTACCTGAAAGCAACCAATAGCACCCTGGATATTTATTATCCTTCATTAATAATATCTTAGCTACCCAGGAAATTGCTATAAAAGAAAGTTTTACCAAAAGCAAAATCATGCTTATGGTGCAGCATAATCATGAAGTGCTTAAATTGCTGCGAGGTAACGTTTCTATTGCGGCTTTGGATATGTTAGTCGGTGAGATTAACAGGATACATCATCTAATTATATCCAAAGAATCATGTGGCTGCCATCTTTTTACCAGCTTTGGTCTTCCGTGTGCTTGTAAATTAAACAATTACTTTCAAACAGGTGAATGTTCTTTTACGTTTTATTTTTTCATGAAAACTTTTATTATATTTTATTTAATATATTATTTTATAAGGTCAATGTATCCCGCTCGATGCCATTGATGTTTTTGGAGGAAGCTAGATTTTTCACCCGCGTATATTGTACGGGAGGTTCAGTAGATGTACATAAAGAGATGGAGATGGTGACAAACATTTACTTGTCCAACCCGAAAGCGTGAAAGATCTTTGATTAATATTTTCAAATCTTTCGTTACTCCTTCAAAACGGATAAAAAACCTCCTAAAGTCCAAACAATACACGGGTCGTCCAAAAAAAGATAAGCAAAAAGAAACAATATTAGACCCCCCAGACATAGTTCATATGTTCAACCGAGAGAAAATTTGAAGGTCCGCCAACATATTCAAGTTCGGGTGAAGTCAAAACAAGGGCCTTTGCAGCGCAGTCATCCATGTCTTCAAAATCAAGAGCCAAAGATGGATTATCTCAACAGAGTTCCAAGTTTTCATATATCCCGGGCGACGAAGATAAAAACACATTTTTTCCGGTTTAACCGCTGGATTCCATCATTCTTTTTCCGTATATTTCAGGTGCGGATGATGTTTTAGCGGACGGCAATTGTGGTTTTCGTGCTATAGCACTCGCACTGGGATATGGTGAAAATCACTGGCGTTTTATACGTACGGAACTTATATCTGAGTTTGATGAAAACAGACATAGGTACGCTGCGATGTTTCCTGATATAAACGAAATAAGGGAATCATTAAACTGGAACGGGTTAGGTGCGGCTCCACACAAAATTGATGACAGTGCCACCTGCTACATCCTTATTGCTAACAGGTTTCGAGTGGTTATAATTTTTATATCGATCGGCAACTCCGCTACTTTTTCCCGTTCTGGTTATCTCCTCGTGATATCAGTGACATCATATAATTTCAATTGCTTATGTTCAAGATTGCCATTTCATTAGAATTCGATTAGTGGGTGACTATCCAATACTGTTCCGAGCAAATATTGCATTTGTTAAACAAACAGAAACGCCAATGATTGGGAGGCTATATACGGATATTATGACAAGAACTCAAGAAAGATATCGGGAGAAATTTGGAATTTCCTTCAACCATTTTGCGGCTTGGATCTTTTATAAAGATCAAGAAGATTAAAATTATGTGTTTTATTTTTGTGTGATAATAACGGTTTATCGTTTTTGAAAAAGTGTACTAATAAACGTTTATGTTTTAATAAAATATTTCATTACTGTTCTACATTACACGTAGAATACAGTTCGTCTGCCATAAATCTTCGGAATCTAAGCAAGCATCCTGTAAGCTAACCTCTTGCCACTCTAAAGATCTATTTGAACCAACCTACGCAATAACATACAAATTACAACTCCCGAATCTCGACCAATATGACCGGCGTTAGGGGGCCAAACGGTTTCACCCGATACCACCAGTTCTTCGATTTCTTCTTGTCCGGAGTGCTGCCAATATTGTATACGTGACAGAAAATGTAAAAAGTACGATTCGAATTGTACGAAAATCATTCGCGCATTACGATGAATGCACCATGAATCATCACACGTATTTGGTCGGCATTCGTATGGAGAATATATACGAACTTGTAGTGAGTCCATAGAAATCTTAAAAAGATACCAATTTTCTTCGTCATCAGTCATTGGTATGTAAACCTACAAAACAATTTAATTCACGGTTATAAATTTATGATTTTTATTGTAAAACATGAAAACAGTATTACCGTATCAACTTCCCATAACGCGGGATATAGACAGTCACTCCCGTCTCCAAATTCGTTACCATTAACGGACCCCGAGTATATTAAGTTAAACCACTCAAATGGGAGAATCGTCCAACGATCACTACCCGGCAACTCTTCGGTTCTACGTATTTCTTCGTATCTCCATATTGTGAGTCTATTGTCCACGCCGAACATGCTATAAAACAACAACTTTTTAATTGTTAGAATTTTAAAATAAAATAAATATATAAAAAAACTTTAAATCATACCTCTGTACCTAAAGACACGTTTCCGAGTAATTCACGCCAAATGTAACGGAATATCGGAATGACCCATGTAATACACTCTACATGTTTGGGAGTCACCGTTACGTATAAAGTGAATAATATTCTGAGACCAGTTCCTCCGTTCTGCCAATTATGGTTATCTATTGGATCGGGAATACTTTCCACAATCTCGTGAGTTTGAAGATGACTCATTTTGACGTCTTCTCCTACCTCCACGAGAAGACATTTTTACTGTTTCGTTTCTCACTAACCATATAACAAGTCATATATAACGGTTTATAGAATCTTAAATCGAATCAAGGAATAATACGTCGCGTCACATAATTATAAAATTTAAAAGTGCACGCAAAACGAGGAAAGTAAATTCTGAGAAGGACAACTACGGCCCGTGAAGGATCTCACGGGCCGTTATTGAGGTAGTTAACGGGCTATGTGTGCGGACGTTTACGGGCCGTTTGTTCCTTCACGAGCCGTGATTAAATGCAGTTGTGAGAATTAAATTTCGAAGCCCTCACGGCCCGTAAGGCCCTTCACGGGCCGTGAAGAAAGTCAAAGGGCGTTTCTTTAACACCTGACAGGGTGTTCAATTATCAATGGCCCTTTAGAAAACCGCATATTGATAGACAACTCACCATACACAAAATGTGCTAGTTGGTATATTTTTATTTTCTTTTTATTAACCATTTTTATATTATATTTATTTTATTTTTCTTTTTTAATCTTAGAATAATTAAACATGTACGAAATAGAAAAGATCCTAACCGCTAAATCATACCCAACATTGTTTGAATAAAAAAACTTTTGAAGTGCTTTTTATCATTATAGTATTTAAAATATAAGGTAAATATGTAATGATTGTATTTCTTTTTGAACGGTAAGTGTACGACCTTGCTTCAGAGGGTAGGTGTTACTTTAATCGGGCATACATATCCGTTTTTTCAGCCGGGACCGCACCCCCAACCCCCTCAGGAGGAAACCTATTGCTGAGCAAACCCCCTAGCTCAACTCTGAGCATTTTTTACTCAGAGTGAGACTTAAACCATAACCTTCCTTTTATTTACATGTTCAAGACAGAAGAAGGGCGCATAAAAATTACATAAACATGTTTTTAATAAGAGAATAAAACAAAACACAAAAAAAAAATGAAAAAGGACAAACTTAGTTAGCTATCATATTATTATTAAACTAGCGTCATTATACCATAAATTTGTATATTATACGGGTTAAATAAATAAATAAAATAAAATAAAATTGTATTAATTATAAAATGATATTCGAAGATAGATTATGATTAAAATTATGTACAAGTAATGATTATAAATAATAAAACAATGATATCAACTTTTTAAGCTTTTGTTTTTTTAAAAAACATTTTGTTTCAAATAAATATTTAAAATGTAATTTTAAAACCTTTCTTATAACGCACAATTCTAATTATTTTCACAATTTAATTATTATTTAATAAAAGTTTTACTTTTTGAAAAGAATGCTTTGAAGAAGATCTTTCCCTACAGTGAACGGGCTAGCACCAACGAAATAACTAGGGATTACCATTTATTTATTTTTATACCAGAGATGATCTTCTAAGCCTACCACAACCTCTTGTTGTAGTGCCTGTAACGAAGGAAAGACTATTTGAGACAAAAATAGAGCCAGGGCTAAGCTAGTACCATAGATTATTAGTAGATTATATATACTCAATGGCTGATTGCGAGGATTTTTTCAAACAACATAACATATTAATTTCCTGTCTTGAAACTATGAGAGATCATTCTACTATCAACGGTGAAGGAAAAAAATGATTGCTTGAAAGGGTGGAAGTTTTCACTAGCTAGCGTCATAGAATACTGCCTGTGAAGGGGGCTGGAAGGAAAGATGTGGGTCATTATGAGGCTGGTGCAACCAAAACCACTTCACATAGTCATTTTGATGCTACATTCAAGGGCTTCCGAAGCTAAGCATGAGATCTTCCGAGAGTCTGAAGAACATCAGCTGAAGATATCAGCTGAAGTCAACAGCTGAAGGCAACAGCTGAAGTCAACAGCTAAAGACAACAGCTGAAGTCAACAGCTGAAGACAACAGCTGAAGCCAACAGCTGAAGACTATCTTCCGAAGACAAGTCTGATGAAAGAGCTGAAGACAAAGACTGAGCTTCCGAAGACAAAGTCTGATGAAAGAGCTGAAGACAAAGTCTGAGCTTCCGAAGACAAAGTCTGATGAAGAGCTGAAGACAAAGTCTGAGCTTCCGAAGACAAGGTCTGAAGAAAGAGCTGAAGACAAAGTCTGCTTCCGAAGACAAAGTCTGCTTCCGAAGACAAAGAAGACTCCAAGCCTCGGAAGAAGCAGTCTTCCGAAGTATAAGTGGCTTCAGAAGAAGTTATTCTTCCGAAGCATTTTATCCTTCGGAAGACATTGCTATGTCCAGTAGATATAAGTATGGTCCCTGACAGTCCGCTGCAGACCTCTGATACAGCATGGCATCTTCCTAAAGAGCCATGTTGTTGACCATACTTTATTCCACTGTTCACCTTTTTATGATAGTACATGTTACCAACTTTAGTTGGTGACAAAAGGTAAGTCAGGGACATGTCCTGACTACCAACTCTCAGGCAAAATGTCTGAAAGACCTCACCTAGAGTCTTGTAGTATAGATATTAGGTTAGAGGTTTCCAGCTGGTATCAAAGTATATCCGGCTGTAGGTAGTATTATATATATCTTCTCCATGTAACTCATTAAATAAGTGATTTTGAGTCCAAGAGTCTTGTAGTCCTTTGAGTTGAGAGGTAATATATAAAAGTACCTTAAAATTTACATCCTGTGTTCATTTTATTTTTGTTACTTGTTATATTGTGATCAACTCTTTATAGACTCTTGCTGAGTGTCAATCAAGGTGAGTTTGAGAGAAAAACCATCTATTGAGTGACCAACACACGATCCTGTAATTGGTATCAGAGCTTCCAGGCTCTTGATTGTGAGATCTTACCATCCAAATCAACCTGTTTTTCACTCCTCACTACAAACCACTCACTCAAATGGTTGCTCTCTCCAAGGCTGATATGGAAACTGACACCATGACCAAGTCCCACTGATCACCCTGAAGACTTTGACACATGGTGCATTAGAATGGAAGGCTTCATCAAGTGTCAAGATTCAAGAATGTGGGACTCCATTGTCAATGGTCCTTTCATACCAAGCACTACTTCTGCCCTGGTAATCGCATCATTCCAAAAGATGTTGATGATTACTCAGAAGAAGATAGGAAGAGAATAGAGCTAGATCAAAGGGCTATGACTTCTCTCCAAACTGCTCTCCCCAATTCCGTCTACAGAGGCTTCAAGAAGTGCAAGACAGCCAAAGATTTATGGGAAGCTTTGAAGCTTATGTATGAAGGATCCAAGGAAACCTAAGAGAACAAGAAGGATCTCTTGAAGCAGCAGTTTGAGAACTTTACTTTCAAGGCTGGTGAGACCTTGACTCAACAATACTTCAGGTATGTTGAGATAGTAGATACTCTGGTAGATATTGGAGTAGCTCTTGAGAATAGAGACATAGTTAGGAAGTTTATGTCTTCCCTTCCTAAACTATGGACACACTATTGTGTTGTAATCAAGAGAACTTTGGACCTTAAGACTCTTACTCTCACAGAGTTGTATGGTATTCTAAGTGCATTCCAGATGGAGATGAACATGCAGAACTCCTCTGGTCACTCCAATAACCAACTGAGTTCAGCCCTTCATGTGGTTGAAAGGGAAATTATAGAACCACAACATCAGTTGCTGTGTTACCCTGACAACTCACATAGTGGACCCTACATTACTCTACTTGAGACTCCAAGAAGTCTCAAAAGGTTCAACACAACTCCTTTCAGGATAGTTATGCCTTTGTCTCTGGAAGTGGACACTCTGGTGATTTTCAATACTGCTTTGATGATCTTGAGTGCTTCAGTCCAGATGATGTGGAGTATGTGGACATTGTCCAACAGATGGCTCTTTTAACTTACAGAGCGAAGAAGTTCTTCAAGAGAACTGGAAGGCAATTCCCTCAAAACCCAGTCAACAGCAAGTTTGGGTTTGATAAGACCAAAGCAAAGTGTTACAACTGCAACCAACTTGGTCACTTTGCTAGGGAATGCAAGGCTCCCAAGAACAACCCGGGAACCCCACAGGCCTCCACACATCCCACTACTTCAAAACATGAAGAGAAGTCAACTGAAACAGCTGCTGTAGCTCAAGGAGTTGACTGGAGCTTCATGGTACAGGATGTGACTCCCGCTCAAGCACTCATGGCCGGAACAGATGATGATCAGGTATATGAACATCTTTGTACTGCTTCCTATATTGCTAAAGTTAAACTCTACAAGGATTACATTTCGGAAATCAGATCTGAGATTGAGTCTTTAAATGTGTTAAAATCTGATTTTAAGAGAGCTGAATCTGACTATCAAAAGAAAATTGAAGAGTTAGAGAAAACTGTATCTCTTTTAAAATAGAGAAAACTGTATCTCTTTTAAAATATGAAAAGACTAACTATAAGACTCAAATTAAAGATCTGATATCCAAACTATCTAAAGTTCAAGCCTAGTTGGTCACTGCTGAGGCTCAGGCCAGGAAGCAAGCTATTGCTGAGCAAAACTTCAAAACTATTCTTGCATCATCCTCTCATTCCAAAATGTTTTATCAAAACAAAGAAGGGTTGGGAACCAATGAAATAGCTCCACCACACTCTTATGAGTCTATTAGAATACCTAGATGTGGTACTGAAGAGCAAGAGGTTCCAACGCTGACCCTTCTCCATTGGAACTAGAGGAGGAGGAAAAAATAGTGGCCACCATAGGGGAGAAACAGGAGGATACACTCATCTCCACCTGTGAAGACCAAATCCTAACCACCAAGGCAAGAAGAAGCAGAGCTAAAGCTGCTAGAAGGACTGCCAAGAAAGTTGTAGAGTCCAAGCTTAAGATTGACCCAAAGCAAAAGGGTTCTTCATTTCTACCGGATTCCAAGTGGTAGGTACTTCTGATTCAGGAAAGGAGTGTAGTACCAGCACTCCTGTCCTACCAAAGGATCAAAAGTTGAAAGGGAAAGTTGCTGATGAAGAGAAGAAATCCAAGAAACAGCAACCTACAAGTTCCCAGAAGACTAACATTGCATGCATAATGTGTGGTCTGCACAACCACATGGCTAAAGATTGTTACTACAATCCAGCAAGCACACATTATGCAAATAATGTTAGAAAAGAAGGAGTAAGGGAAGGTTTCTCAGTTGGACCATTTCAAACGGTCCAAATGATGAAAAAGGGAAAGTTGGTCTCAGAAGATGCTGCAGCCCAAACCTCTTCTTCAACGACCTCTATTGAACCCCAATGCATATCTTTTGGTTCAATTATGTCACTATCTTTGGAAGAGCCCAAGACCAGCATGGCTTGGGCTTCCAAACAAAACTAACTATCTCATCTTATGTGCAGGGACATCCATTTGACAAGAACAACAATGTCTGGATTGTAGATAGTGGATGCTCCAGGCACATGACAGGGAACAGATCTCTCCTTCAACAATTCCAGAACTTGATGGAGGGCCTGTCTAATTTGGAGGTGAGGCCGGAGGATATATTTCTGGTAGAGGAAGTATATCCAATGGCAGAATAAACATTGACAAAGTTCACTTTGTCAAACAGCTTGAACACAATCTGTTAAGTGTTTCTCAATTCTGTGACCAGAAGCATCAGATGCTTTTCACAGAATATGAGTGCATTATCCTCAAACCAGGGATGACAATTCCTCCGGAATTAGTGCTTCTTAGATCTCCCAGGAAAGGGGATATGTACAAGTTGAATATGAACAATGCTTCTCCTATGGGTGAAGTATCATGCTTTCTTTCCAAAGCTGATAGTGATGAGTCAACACTATGGCATAAACGCAAGTGTCAAGTGAATTTTAAAACAATAAATAAATTGGCTAAAAATAACTTGGTACATGGTTTGCCTAAAAAGGAATTTTTCTGCAAAGATAATTGTGTTGCATGCCTAAAAGGGAAACAACACAGATCATCTCATAAATCCAAATGTGTTAACACTATTACTACTCCATTACACTTATTGCACATGGATCTCTTTGGTCCTACAAGTATAATGAGCATTGGAAGGAAATCATACTGCCTTGTGATTGTTGATGATTTTACAAGATTTACATGGGTATTCTTTTTAAGAAGTAAAGATGAAACGGCTGAAACTTTAAAATCTTTTATTCTTAAAATAGATAATCAAATTGATCACAAGGTTAAGATCATTAGAAGTGATCAAGGGACTGAGTTTAAGAACTTTGTTCTTGACTCATTCTGTGACTCAAAAGGGATTGCCAGACAATATAGTGCTCCCAGAACTCCTCAACAAAACGGTGTTGCTGAGAGGAGGAATAGGACACTTATTAAGGCTGCTCGAACCATGTTAGCTGATTCAAAGCTGCCTCTAACATTCTGGGCAGAGGCAGTCAGCACTGCATGCTATGTGCAGAACAGGGTTCTTGTAGTTAAGCCCCATGGAAAAACCCTTATGAGTTATGGAACAAGAGGCCACCGTTCATTGGCTTTCTAAGGTCCTTTGGCTGCAGGTGTACCATACTTAACACAAAGGACAACTTAGAAAAGTTTGCTGAGAAGTGGATGATGCTATCTTTGTTGGATACTCTTCTAGATCCAAAGCTTATAGAGTATACAACATCAAGAATCAACAATTTGAGGAGTCATCCAATATAGTTGTTAATGAGCACACTCCTTGTGTTAGGGGGAATGGACCTGATTATATCTTTGATTTAGAATTGTTTCCAAACTATTCTAAACAATCTTGTGAGAATGTTTCAGCTGGAACAGGTGCTCAAGGTGATGCTGATGCTGATGCAAATCAACTATTTGAGCTTCCCAGACCTCTTCCAAATTCTCCAAGAGCTGAAAGGCAACAAGCTTCAACCATTCACAGATCTGATAGTGTAACTATCTCCAGGAATAGTGAAGCTTCAACAAGTGAATCACCTGATGAATCCCAAAGCTCTTCAGGTGATCCATTACAACACCAGGTTGAGGAAAGTAGTATTCTGAAGGAACAGGCAACTGTTAATACTACTTCACAACCAACCATTGATGATGTTTCTCAATCATTCAATCAGTCCTCATTGAATGACTTTGAAACAGCAGCTGGACAGAGTGATCCAGTTCCTGATCAAAATATGTCCAATCTAGACTTATCTTGCAACTAGAAGTGATTCCTCGCCTTAGGATTCACAACACTCATCCAACTGAGAACATCATAGGGAATGTCTCTGAGGGTGTGAGAACAAGAGGGTAAACTCATTATGGGAATGTCTGCTTGTACTCATGCTTCTTGTCTCAGATGGAACCCAAGAAGGTGGAAGATGCCTTGAAGGATAGTAGTTGGGTTGAATCGATACAGGAGGAGCTGCTTCAATTCAGAAGACAAAAGGTCTGGAATCTATGCCCACTACCATCTGGTCAATTACCCATAGGCACTAAATGGGTGTTCAGAAACAAGAAAGATGATAGAGGCTTGATTATCAAGAACAAGGCAAGACTAGTAGTTCAAGGGTACACCCAGGAGGAAGGAATTGATTACACTGATGTCTTTGCACCTATTGCAAGACTTGAGGCAGTTAGGATCTTCCTTGCTTATGCTGCATCCAAGAACTTCACAGTCTACCAACTTGATGTCAAGTGTGCTTTTCTATATGGGGATATAGATAGGGAAATCTATGTATGTCAACCTCCAGGATTTGAAGACCCACAGCACCCCAACTATGTGTGCAAACTGGATAAAGCTCTATATGGGCTGCACCAAGCACCTAGGCTGTGGTATGAGACCTTGTCTCAGTTTCTCCTGAAGAATGGATACACTAGAGGTACCATTGATAAGACTCTCTTCATTAGGAAGTCTGGAGAAGACATTTTGCTTGTACAAGTCTATGTTGATGATATCATATTTGGTTCCTCAAATGACCAAATGTGTAAAGATTTAAGAGCATTATGAAGCAGAAATTTGAGATGAGTTCCATGGGAAAAATGGACTTTTTCCTTGGAATTCAGGTGAAACAGATGAAGGAAGGGTTCTTCATAAGTCAATCTAAGTATGTCTCAGACATCTTAGATAGATTTGAAATGAAGGACTGTAAACCAGCCAAGACACCCATACCCAGAAACCATAATCTTTGCCCTGACCTTGAGGGGGAGGATACTGATCAAATCAGTATAGAGCAATTATTGGTTCTCTGATGTATCTCACTGCTAGTAGACCTGATATCATGTTTGCCACATGCATTTGTGCAAGATATCAGGCTGCTCCAAAGGTGTCTCACCTAGCTGCTGCAAAGAGAATCCTCAGATACCTCAGAGGAGCACCTAAACTAGGTCTTTGGTATCTAAGAAATAGTGATTTCAATCTCTATGGATACTCTGACAGTGACTATGGTGGCTGCAACATTGACAAGAAATCAACATCAGGAGGATGTCAATTCTTGGTGGAAGGATTATCTCATGGCAATGCAAGAAACAATCATGTGTCTCTACATCAACTGCTGAAGCTGAATACATTGCTGCTGCTAGCTACTGTGCTCAACTGCTATGGATTCAAAATCAGTTGTTAGACTATGGATTCAACTTCATGACTACTCCTATCTATATTGACAACAATAGTGCTATCTCTATTACTGAGAATCCGGTGAAGCACTCCAAGACAAAGCACATTGATATCAGCTATCATTTCATTAGAGATATTCATGAGAAACATCTGATAAAGTTAATCAAAGTTGACTCAAATGAACAATATGCTGATTTGTTCATAAAGGCATTTGATGAACAAAGATTTAAGTATCTTATATCAGCTATTGGGATGATAAACATTGATTAACTACCTCTTTTGAAAAGCTTTTTAAAATGTGTAATGTCTTATGTCAATACAATTTAAGCCCTGTTACAAAGATCTTTAAATTATTCCAAGTGTAAATTCCTTCCAAGAGGAATTAACTCTCGGAAGATATTCTTGAATATCTTCCGAAGCCAAATTCCTCAATGGAAATTTTCTTCTCGGAAGAGTTTTTGGTCTCGGAAGAAGCGATTGATTTTACATCAGATCTACTTCCGAAGCTTATATAACTCTCCATTCGGAAAGACAATTTTACCTTCGGAAGCAATGCCTTGCTTCGGAAGAGAAATTGCCTTCGGAAGACAATTACCTTCGGAAATGTTTTACATTCGGAAGTAAAGATTTTACTATGTAACGGATATCTTTTGGGCCCACTCTGTAAAAGGTAAAGATTTTGCTCATGATGGTCAGATTATTTAAAATTATCCCTTGCCGCCACTATCATTTCTCCGCCGTAAACCACCATACCACCCACAGTAACCCAAAACAGTTATCCTATTACCGCCACTACCATAATTCATCCCTTTAAATTATCTAGACTGAACAATTTCATCTTCTTTTACCAATTTACTGCCCTAACTATTCCCTTCACTGTCAAACCTGCAATTTCACCCAAATTCAAGCTTACTTTCTCTGCAATGGCGCTAAACCCTCAGCACAACCAAGTCGTATTGCTCGATTCGTCAAGAGATGCCGACTTTACCCAAATCATCACCTTTCTTGCTGAATCCACCTACCTGATGGCGCTAACTGTTAACCCTACCGTCTAATCCAACCACATGTCTGAATTCTGGAGTAACGGTCAAACTGAAGTACTGAATGGGGCTCGTGTCCTGAGAACTCGCATTTGTGGCCAGGAGTTGGTCATCACTGAACAAGTCATCAGGGAGCATCTCGAGCTTCATGATGATGGGGCTCCTACTGAGTTCCCCAAAGAAGATGTGGATAGCACCTACATCCTAATAGGATATGGTGGGGATGTGAGCAGGTCAACCGTCTACAAGTTTAACTTCTCTTATCATTGGAAATTCCTGCTGCACATTGTCCTGCACTGCTTATCCAACAAGTCAGGGGGATGGGATCAAATCCCATATGAACTAGGATGCCTAGTTCATGGGTTGGTGAAAGGTCTACGCTTCAACTACTCACGATTTGTGTTGACCAACCTAATCGGCAATCTGAGAAGGGATACATTCTTCATGTATCCCAGATTTATTCAACACATAATCAACTGTGAGCTGGAACCGAGCAAGCTTGTCTGTGCAGCTGCTCTTACTGTTCCCCAAGTGAGACCTACCATCTTCAAAACACTGAAGAAGATGTCCATCAACTTCACTGGAAGGTACACTCCATTACCTCCAGAGATGACTAAGCGCATAGCTCCTGGTGACATCCCTGTTATCCCCACAGGTGATGAACCCACACCAGCAACCTCCACCACAAATGTCCCCACACCTTCTTTACCCATCAAAATTACATACCAGAGACGCCCCAAACGAACCCTTGTTCAATCTACTCTGATTGAACAAGCTCCTCCAGTTCAAACCAAAAGGGCTAGAGTGGAATCATGGGCTCCCACTCAGTCCGAGGTCACACCATCCTTCACATTTGACCTCAATGTGGGTTTGAGCCTCCTCAGTCTCAAACCTAAGAGCCCAAACCCCAAGCCTTAAGCCCACTGGGTGAGTCTTTACACTCCCTTGTGTAGCCTTTTAGGGACAGCCCCACCATAGGCTCAATGCCTGTAGACATTGATCTAGGTCCCGGGTCAGTAGGTTTAACCTCCTTATCTTTCACTGACCTTTTACTCCGCACTGATGAAGCGATTACATCTCTCCATGGCCATGAAGTTGATCTACAACACCCTCTGAAAGATCAACAGAGCGAAGAGAGATCCCTTGTCTCTAGCCCCATCAGCAGCCAGCTACTGAGGTGAGTCCCACTGATGTGGAGGGGACTCATGTAGGCCCAGCTGCCACTACTCAGAGTCTCTTATTGAGCTCTCAGGACAGTGGTAACATCATTAGGACTGAGTCTACGGCAACTTTGCCCATTGACATCTCTGAAAGAGATGACTTTGAGCAAAGGTATCCAGGGTTCCAAGAAGCCACATCTGGTGGTGAGACTGAGCATACTAGGTATGTTATCTTATCTCCCCGTGATTCTTCTCATGAAGATGAGGGAAGTATGCAACTCACACTTCAGTACTTGCTTTCTAAGGTCTCCAACCTGGAATCACAGGTGAGGATCTTAGAATCAAGGACTGCCACTCAGCAACTTGAGATTAACAATCTCAAGGCTAAACTAGCTGAGAAACAGACGGAGAGGTCTGTTAGGCATGTACCTATTCAATTCTCACTGACTTCTTCCTCTAGCTCATCTAGCTCTCAAGATGATGCTACCAAAAAGGGGGAGAAAGTTCAGAGACAAACATCTGAGGAACCACAGACCCAGTCCTTTACTTCCCAAGTCATCATACTACCTGAGTCATCTCAATCATTTCTAGAGATTGACTCAAAGATGCTTCATGATCTCTACAGACTTTTCAAAAATTTTGTAATGAGATCCTCCTTAGAACAGCCCAGCCTTGACACCACACTTATATATTTTGGGGCTGAGGAGATTCAAAGACTGACTGCACCTTCTACCACTGTGGAAGAAGTTGGTCAACCTAAGGTCCACATGGAACCTGAGATTAACTTCGAAGGGGAAATGGGGACTGATGGCCCAGCAACTGAAACAGTTGGGACAAAACTTGCAGCAGCCTCTTCTTCCGAAGCTCAGGCTGAAGCTTCCGAAGCTGACATTGAAGCCTCGGAAGAACAAGACAAGTCTTCCGAAGCTGAGATGGAAGCTGCGGAAGGTTTGTTCCAAATGTCCGAGGAACTGACCATCACAGATGTCATTGCTGAATTAGCATCTGAGGTGAGCAGGGAGGACATTTCTGATCTACTTCCATCCCAAACACCAGCTGAATCTCTCTCTCAATCTGAACCCTCTATCCAAGAACCACCACAGTCAAGCTCTGCAAAAGACAAAGGCAAAAGGAAATTGACTGCGGAAGAGCTTCAGGAAGAGGAAAGGATTGAAAAGCTCAAGAAGAAAGGTAGGTTTCCTGCTGAGAAGTTGCTAGCTGCTAGCTCTAAGGCAGCTGCAGCTAATCAGGAGGAAATCAACACTAAGAGAAGGAAAGCACTCATTGACCAGCTCATCAGCTTAGGAGCTGCCAATGAGGAAGTACTCCTGCTACCACTAGAGGAGTTGGTGACTTTGGAGAGGTCAACCAGGATAAGGCAAGAAGAAGAAGCCAGGTTGGCCTTGGAGAAGGAAGAAAAGGAACAAAGGGAAGCATCCCTGCAGCTGAGAGAGGCTAGGATTAAATTCCTACTCTCAAGAGGATTTAGGCTTCTGGAACTGTCTCCACTTGATGATGACATGATCCTGCTGCTCCACAACAAAGAGCAGGATCAAATGGAGAAGGAAAGGAAGAAAGCTGCCAGGGAGAAGTTGAAGGAGAAGAAGCGGAGGGAAGAAGAAAAGGGGGTCACTGCCACCAAGAAGTCCAATGACAGAGCCTGGATGAAAGACTATCTCCGGGCTCATGGCTTCTCTGGTAGGCAGGTGGGACCTATGTCCGAAAGGACACTCCAGCGGATAGTCAGTGAAATAAAAGCTGACATCCGTATGGGGAAAAGGAAGGAGATGTACAGGAGGGGACAGGGAATGGTCTTCTCCCCAGCCACTCAACCACAGCCAACCACTAAACCACAACCCACACCAGAAGAACCAATCCCATTTCCCATCAAAACCGAACCCACTGATGAAACCTTCACCCCTGAACCCACAACTCTACCCAAGCCTACCACATCACCTCAACCACCTAAACTTCCCATCCTAAAACCCAAAACACAACCCAGAACCACTGAACCTAAACCTACCCAACAGAAACCAAGATCATCCCTCAGCCTCCTAAACATCTCTCCTTTGAGGAGATAAAGGAGTTCAAGACAAGGCTCATCAACTGCACCACTATGAGCAGCATCTCCTGTGAGGGAGACCTTATCAACATCACCTATGTTGATAACTCTTCAAGCTCCCTCACTCTAGGTCAATTTCTTGAATTGCCTAGAAATACTTTGGGCCAAGCCGCACAACTTCTTGGTCTCAACTCTGATACCGTCAATGCTGAAGAGAAAAGAGTAAGAAGAAGACTGGTGACTCTACTGGACACAAGGAAAGAGGACAGGATTTCTAGTCAATCTCCTGGACCTAGGAAAGCTATAGTCAAGTGGAGGTTTGATGAACCTTCTCACAACTTTGTTGTGGAAAGGGAGAATGGTGAAACCAACCGGCTCAATGCCACTTCTCTATTGTATCTCAGCAGATTTGACATTGCTGAGCTTGCAGAGAAACCATTCTCCAATCCCTCCAACTCTGAGACTGCTGCTCACATCAGAGACTATATCAACAGTCTCCACTTGGCTGAACTAAAAGCTAAAGCCAAGATTGAAGAAGAGTTGAAGTTGAAAAGACCGGAAGACAAGGAAAGACCAACCACCAAGGACAACCTTTCTACAGATGGTAGAAGGCCCGGAATTGGAACCAATAGTTAGATGGGAATATGACTATAGTTCCCATCAACTAACTCTTTTCAGAGGGCCACAACAAAGGGTACACATAATCCAAGGTGACAGAGTGGAGGTTTTGTCTACCAAGGATTTGTACAAACTCCTCAGCACCACATTTGGAAAGAATGAAGAAACTGATAAACACTTACTTTCAATGGTGCTGAGAGTATTGAGAAGAAGAGGGAAGTGAAGTTTTGGTAGCATCAGCCTAGGGGGAGTTTGTTGGGTCATTATGAGGCTGGTCCAACCAAAACCACTTCACACAGTCATTTTGATGCTACATTCAAGGGCTTCCGAAGCTAAGCATGAGATCTTCTGAGAGTCTGAAGAACATCAGATGAAGATATCAGCTGAAGTCAACAGCTGAAGGCAACAGCTGAAGTCAACAGCTGAAGACAACAGCTGAAGTCAACAGCTGAAGACAACAGCTGAAGCCAACAGCTGAAGACTATCTTCCGAAGACAAAGTTTGATGAAAGAGCTGAAGACAAAGTCTGAGCTTCCGAAGACAAAGTCTGATGAAAGAGCTGAAGACAAAGTCTGAGCTTCCGAAGACAAAGTCTGATAAAAGAGCTAAAGACAAAGTCTGAGCTTCCGAAGACAAAGTCTGAAGAAAGAGCTGAAGACAAAGTCTGAAGAAAGAGCTAAAGACAAAGTCTGAAGAAAGAGCTGAAGACAAAGTCTGCTTCCGAAGACAAAGAAGACTCCAAGCCTCGGAAGAAGCAGTCTTCCGAAGTATAAGTGGCTTCGGAAGAAGTTATTCTTTTGAAGCATTTTATCCTTCGGAAGACATTGCTATGTCCACTAGATATAAGTATGGTCCCTGACAGTCCGCTGCAGACCTCTGATACAGCATGGCATCTTCCTAAAGAGCCATGTTGTTGACCATACTTTATTCTACTGTTCACCTTTTTATGATAGTACATGTTACCAACTTTAGTTGGTGACAAAAGGTAAGTCAGGGACATGTCCTGACTACCAACTCTCAGGCAAAATGTCTGAAAGACCTCACCTAGAGTCTTGTAGTATAGATGTTAGGTTAGAGGTTTCCAGCTGGTATCAATGTATATCCGGCTGTAGGTAGTATTATATATATCTTCTCAATGTAACTCATTAGATAAGCGATTTTTGAGTCCAAGAGTCTTGTAGTCCTTTGAGTTGAGAGGCAATATATAAAAGTACCTTGAAAATTTACATCCTGTGTTCATTTTATTTCTTGTTACTTGTTATTGTGATCAACTCTTTATAGACTCTTGCTGAGTGTCAATCAAGGTGAGTTTGAGAGAAAAACCATCTGTTGAGTGACCAACACACGATCCTGTAAAAGAGATAGTTCTCAATGACCAAGCGGATAACAGCTGTGACTACCGGTTGTTATCCCGATCTAAAGTGGCAGCCTATCTAAAAGCATCTGATACCAAAACAAGAAAATAACGGTTATATCTATTATCGGTTGGATGGTTGTTGGTTCATGCTTCTGAATTGGTATTGATGGAAGGATGGAAAGCTTATTGGAGGCCCTAGAAACAACTGGTGGGACTAAGGTTTCTTCGGCTAGCTTAGGGTTGGTTTAGCTATTTATGTTGGCATTTCGCTTCCCTTCTTCGAGTCTGATGGGCTTACTTGGTCATAGTTACCCAAGTGGGCGTTTTGCGTCCTTATCAATTCAAGCAAACCCATACAATCTTATTTAAATCATCATATTCACTCTTTCATATTCACTCCTCCTTTTAATGGTTCATGCAATCCAAGGATTCAATTGAGAATTAGACCAATTCCTTTTGGCAAGACCCGTTTCTTTCTTTCAACGACAAAGGAGAAAACTTCTTCTCGGCCTTGTTGGTCAAAGCTAGTCTTGTCGGACTAGAAGCTCCACTAGATTTGACCTAGGAAATTTACTATTTACTTATGAAAGATAAAGAAAGAATGACGTACGCAAACTAACTAACTAACTAGAAGTAGTAGGAGTACCCGTCGAAGGGCAAATTCATCATTTAGAAAAGATCCGCCAATTTTAAAATATTTGTATTTTTAAAAAAATTTGATGTTTTATAAAAAAATTATTTTATAAAAATTTATATTTTAAAGATAATATAAATAAAAAAATATTTCTTTTAATTCAACTATTTTAATTTTAAAAAAACTAAATAAAATTATAGTAAGTAATGTGACAATTTAATAGGATAGGGAATAAGAAAATCTTGCTGAGGTGTAATGTGATGGTGTCAATTGTACTCACTAGTTAGTTTTTTTATTAAAGTAATAAGATGAGTCAATGCAAAAACTTAATATGGGTATAATATGGACAAATTGTATGGAAGATAAATTAACTATTGTTATTTATGATTTTTTGCTTTACTTAATTAAATTTTATAAAAATATATCCATTTATTAGTTTTTTTATAGATGTAGTGTTAATCTAAAATGTTTACCTAAGAGATATAGAAAATAAATGTCATATCATAAAAAAACGAAACTCAAAAAAATAAAATAAAATAAAACATATTCATTTACTATATTAAATTTCAATAAAATCTCCATTTGACTATGGAAAATAATTATATCATTATTCTACTATTATGAAAAGAAGAAGTTCATGAGCAGTTCCTTTTGAGAATTTGGAGATTCCTCACATGATTTTTTAAACTTGTCATTATACCCCTGTATTTTGGGTGTTTGACAGCATTGGGTTGTGTGTTCTTTCCTTTTAACCATTATCTGCCTCAGTTCACTCATTTATGGCGGTGGGGTGTCGTGCGATGCCTTTAAACACCCTCAGATGTTAGATGGTGCCGGTGGTGGGTTTTCTGGTTGTGGTGTTCGTGGTCGTGGGGTTTGTTGGTTGTCGCGGTGGTGGGTTTTCTGGTTGTGGTGGTGGATGTCGGCGGGTGCTTGGTGGTTTCGTGCGTCCATGGATGCTCCGATGGAGCCATGTATCGCCGCCTTCAGGGATGGTGGTGCATGTTGGGGTCGGCTTAGATCTGACCATTACGACGCCGCCAGTGGTCCATTGATCTCCTTTGGTGGCGTCTACGCGACCGTCACCATTGCTTCCACCTGTACCGCCACCGTCTACCGCCTACACTGAGAGGTTGTGGGTTTTGGTACCGACTCGATTTTCGCCCGCGATACGGTTGTTGTGACAGTCGCTATGTTGTCGGCCGTAGCAAAGGCAACGACTGGGTTTTTAGGGTTTTGTGGTGGTGGCCGGCTGTACCAACGGTCACCCTCGCGTAGGCGCCGGCAGCGATTGTTGTGGCGTTGGATCGCCGCAGCGTCGGTTGTTGTGGCGGTGGCCCTGTTGCCGTTTTGCCTCCCCTCTGTGATTGCGGCGGGGCAGGCGGCGGTTGTCCACGGCTGTGGTGGGAGATCGTAGTAAATCACCGTCATATTTTTGGGGTTTTCTCACCGAATCCGGTTCCTTGACCACCAGCTGTATCGGTGGTGATATGCCGTTGATGTTCGTCTGAGATCACTGCCGGTTTGGACCCTTCGATGACGACGACGGCTGTTCGTCTGAGATCGCTGTCCCTATGTTCTATGTGATCAGATGTCGGTGCAATGGTTCATAGAGCCTTAGGGTCTCCTTTTATTTGTACTGAGATGTTTCGTTTGGTTTAGTTGTTTACGGCTATGATGATATGTATAAACCGACAGGTTCTTTGGCGTGGCAGCCATTTTCGGTGTGCAGCCGGGACCGGTCATGTCTTTTGAGCCGTGTTGACAATTGCTTTAATGTTGGATTTACCGGTTTTCTTTTGGCTATGATGTCATGTCTTTTGAGCCGTGTTGACAATTGCTTTAATGTTGGATTTACGAATTTTCTTTTGGCTATGATGACCAAAACTTATGTCTGAGCCTTGGTTTTAACGTTGTCTTACGAATGTAGACCGCGTAAACAATTGTTTTTACTTTGATTTTACAAGTTATCTTTTGACTATGATGGCAAAGATCTATGTCTAAGACTCGATTTCAATGTTTTCATTAGACGCGCAACGCGTGTCAGGCTTTACCACTAGTTAACTATTTAAAAAACCATGTGCTACATAGGATAAATAAAATTAATTTTTGAATTCCATTGTCGTTTAACATGAACTAGAATTTAAGACCGCGCGTTGCCGCGGATCTCTATTGGGTTTGCCTTTCTACAGAATTGATTCATGCAATGCAGCAGGACAATTTGCCTTGAATCAAAATGTTTATAACTATTTTATACACATGTTTATAACTCTTTACACAAATAAGCGGCAAACTTGTTAGAAACTGATGCAACCGTTGGTGGAGACTATAGGAACTGATCTAAAATAGTAAATATCAATTTGACATAAATGATTAATAACTATATAGTGCTATCCTATGAAACATAAACAAATCTTCAAACAGAAAACCATGAATTAAAATGTTGGTGTATGAATAGAATAAATGATGATGAGCGTGCTAAGGAAGTTAATTAATTAACAACCACATATATATAAGCATCAAAGATGCTGTAGCAAGCTCAAACATACCTTCACCTAAAGCAAAATGAAGACATATATAAAACAACTTCAAACACAAAGGAACACTTACGTATATATATAGTTGTGAATCCTTGTTCGTTCATGAACCATGGAGCCATTAGCTTGCTAAGCCATTCTGATTTAAGAAGTAAACGTGTTTGTAAATGATTTAAAGTCAATAATCATATAGTTTGCTTTCCATAGTTTGCTTTGTGTATTCATTAATAGTGTGAAATCAACTACCATTGTAATTAATATGTATGTGTGTGTGTATCACGGGTACTGGTAATACCTTAAACTTGTTGAGCCGTCATCATTCGTTTAAGAACACAGCTTCTCCGTTGTTGATAATGTAAGTCTAAGCTTCACTGATGTCCATGGACTTTTGAAGTCCCGCCTGAAGCCCCGCAGTCGCAGCCCCTGCGGCCCTGCCCCTTCACGATTCAAGTCCCGCAACCGCAGCCCAGCTTCCGGCGACCAGCTCCTGAGTCTCCGACGTCCAATTTCGGCCCGGTAATGTGTATAATTTATATTTCGTAATTATTTAATTTCTTAATTTTTGGTTATAAACTAGGGTTTGAAAATTAACATAGGATTTTATATTTATATTGTGTATTGTAATATGTAAGATACTAAGAGTCTAAGATTGTGATATAATTTGGGTTAACATAGGAATTACTAGTCATGTTATGGAACGATTTCTCAAGAGTAAAGTTGGAGAGTCTTAGTCTAAAACTCCCGAATATGTTGACGTGGGTACACTTCCTTCGGACCCTGCTGATCGCAAACCACTTTCATCACATAACCCTAATCAACGAGATGAAATTAGGAGGGATACTTACTTAGAGGGCCATATCTTGCCATGTCAACCAAAAGATATTGTATTCTCACAAGCAAAATTGGTAAATAATTAAATTTTTTTTAATGAAAGTTGGTATGATGCTCATCCAAGATGGTTAGAGTATGGTATAAAGAATGATCGTGTGTATTGCTTATGTTGCTACCTGTTTAAGGGGTATTTTGGAGATTCAAAAGACGCGTTTGACTCTAATGGTTTTAATGGTTGGAAAAAACAAGAAAGACTTGTTAAACATGTGGGTGAAGTTAATAGTTTGCACAATAAATGTTTGAAAAGTGTGATGATTTGCTTAATGAAAATCAATCAATACGAGCCGCTTTTTAGAAGCAAGATTCAAAGCCAAGGTATGAATACCGACTTCGATTAGGCGCTTCTATGAGGCTTGCCAAAAAAATATTGAATCAAGGACAAATATTTCGCCGGTCATTATGAATCGGATGATTCATTAAATAAAGGAAACTTTTTGGAACTTTTAAAATTAATGGATGAAATAAACAAAGAACTTGAGAAGGTTATTTTAAGGAATGCACCTGAGAATAATCAAATAACATGTTCAAAAATTCAACAAGATATCAAACATTGTTTTGCTCAATAGGTACTAAAATAAAATTTTGAAGATCTTGATGGTGATGTTTTCTCTTTGTTAGTTGATGAATCAAGTGACATTTCTAAAAAGGAACAAATGGCCATGGTTATTCGATATGTGAATAAGTATAGGGTAGTTAAGGAACGATTTATTAGACTTGTTCATGTGATGGAGACATCCGCATTGACGCTTAAATCCGCTATTGATGATTTCTTTGCTCGACATGGCTTAAATTGTGGCTAATATTAGAGGCTAAGGTTATGATGGTGCAAGTAATATGTCGGGCGAGTTTAACGGACTAAGAGCATTAATTTTAAAAGAAAACGTTTCCGCATTCTATGTACATTGTTTTGCTCATCAACTACAACTTGTTGTTGTTGGGTTTACGCATAAACAAACAAGTGTTTGGAAGCTTTTCGAAATGGTAGGGTGTCTAACAAATGTCGTTAGTGCATCTTGCAAACGACAAGATAAGCTTCGCGAAAGTTAAAAATAAAACCTTATTATCGGAAGTGGATTAAATCAAGAAATGTCACTTTCAAGGCCAGGAGATACACGTTGGAATTCTCACTATTAAAATCTTTCTCATTTGATTACTTTATATCCATCGGTTATGGAAGTCCTTGAATATGTTAAAGAAACGGGTGTCAATCTTGTAAGGGTCAAACAAGCGGATGGACTTCAATCGAAAATGAAAGAAATACAACTTTGTCTTCTACTTACACTTGATGTCGCATATTCTAGATATCACAAATACGTTGTCTCAAGGTATTCAAAGAAAAGAGCAAGATTTGTTGAATGCGGTTTCATTGGTTTCTTCTACCAAACATCAACTTGAGAAATTTAGAATGGAGGGTTTTAACGAGTTCTTTGACAATGTTAACTCTTTTTGTAAAAACTATAAACTTGAAGTGATAAACATGGATGATGAGTACGTTAACCCAAAGAAGCCAAGACAAAAGACAAATATCACATATCACCATTATTTTGAGTACGATTACTTCAATGCAGTTTTAGATATGCAAATAAAAGAGTTTGGGAATCGTTTTAACGAGGTAACATCCAACTTACTTGTTTGTTTGAGTAGTTTGAGTCCTTGTGATAATTTTGGTGGGTTTGATGTTTCAAAAATACTAAGATTATCTGAGTTGTACCTGCATGATTTCGATGAAAATGATAAAAGAAGACTTTCCGTTGAACTAGAGATCTATATTAACAATTTAAAAGCAGATAGTCGATTTGCCAACTTGGATGGTTTATCAAGTCTTGTACACTTAATGGTTCAAACAAAGAAACACCTTTCATTTACATCAGTATATCGTCTATTGAAGCTTGCTTTCATATTATCCGTTGAAACCGTAACAGTTGAAAAATGTTTTTCGAAAATGAAGTACGTGAAGTCCGATTTGCGTAATCGAATGGGTGATGAAAATTTAAGCGATAGTTTTATTTGTTTTATGGAGAAAGATTTAATTAGGAATGTCTCCCTAGATGTTGTTATGGAAAGATTTAAAAATGAAACCTTGTAGAGAACAACATTAGGTATATTGTACCCTTATTCTGTTTTTGTAATGACATTTGATATGATTCTATTGGTTTTATGAAATTTAATTTGATTGTCTTTTTTTAAATGAGCCGACCCTATCCAACCCGTCATGGACCCGAAATGGTTTGAAAAAAATTATGATATAATGTTACCGCGTTAGCCAACCGACCCTTAAAAAGTTTCCGTCACACCCTTAAAATCCGCTAACAGGGTTTTACCGTCAGGCGTGTGACACACCAAGATCTCAGATAGCACTAGTTACACCAGACTCGATAATTACAAAATATCACAATAAGAAATCAAACTTTCAAACTATTCGTAAATGTTTCATACTTGCAGAAACGATTTGAAAACAATAAGTCAAAAATAAATAGTGTCATCATGCGTTTAAACCATAAAGTAATTAATATTTAACAAAATAAACTGATTGAATGGTAATGTATGCCATGAATGCATCGCTAGCTGAATTCCTAACCTTGTGCGTTCCTGTGACTTAAGAAAACATGTTAAAATGTGTCAACATAAAGTTGACGAGTTCACATGTTTAAATAACAAGTAATCTATTAAAAAACGTTTCATATGGTTTAGTATATAAAACATATCGATAGGTAGCTAGCCTATAAACAAGTTACTTAGTGGTTTAAACTGAAGCTAACTGTGTGTGCTTTATGCCTTTCCACCACGTCTATCACAGACCGCGGCAACTGATAGGTCAATTTCACATCCATTCGACCTCCAATCAAGCTAGCGCGACTAGCCCGGGAGGGGTTTGTCAAACCGAGTAGTACTACTCAGAATTACCTCGTTAATTCCATCACTAACGGTTTAATACTGTAAGGATTTTTAAATGTGTCTACACTAACATAACAGACGATATTAATAATATTAACAACCATAACAAAAATAATATCTGCATGTTTTCTCCCCCAAAAGGAAAGAATGTAAAACGGAGCCATGAAAACTCATCTTGAATGCACGACAGAAATCAATAATGCACGTGGACGTAATTAGGTCAACGAACAACCTGAAGATACATTTCATATTCAATTAATATCTATCTACCTCTCTCTCTCTCTCTCTCTCTATATATATATATATATATTAACTTAAAAGAATTGAATTATATGGTTTCGCGAACCCGGCTCGGTTACAGTGCCGGTTATCGTTTACTTTACTCACATGTAGATAGACACGAGTTCTAGTTCACTTTATTTACGTAACGACCCAATCATCACTTGTAAATGTATTATATTTCAAGTTACTACTACTATTATTATTACATCTTATATTTACCCTCTAACACAATTCCATCAAACACACACCTTTATATATATATATATATATATATATATATATATATATATATATATATATATATATATATATATATATATATATATATATATACACACACACAGTGGCCTTACTAACCACCAAAACCACCGCCCACATGTCTATCACCCACACAGTTACATTGATCATACAAACATATAAATATATATATATATATATATATATATATATATATATATATATATATATATATATATATATATATATATATATAGGGAGGTTTCCCTAAAAAATAAATTTTTCCTAAGAATACTAAAAAGTAATCTTAGCCTTCTAACTATGTAATTAAGGGTTAGGATCAAAGTGTAGGAAAACTAAGTAATCAAGGGTAGTTTGGGTATTTTATAATATTGCCCACAATTGTTGACTTTTTAAAATTTCCCCCTGTTTTTTTTTAAATGCTAATAACTTTTTCATACGGCATTATTTTTTAAATAAATTACACCATAAAATCAGGCATTTTTTCCTCTTTAAATTGAGTATAATATTGTTATATTTTTTACAAAAAATCAAGTTATATGAAATTATGCTGCCTTTTTCACGTTTTTGTGCTGTATTTAATAAAACAGCACAAAGTTGTGCTGTATTTTATAAAACAGCACAATTTTGTGATGTATTTAATAAAACAGCACAATAGTTGTGCTGTATTTCATAAAACAAAACAAAAGGTGTGCTGTATTTCATAAAACAACACAAAACTTGTGCTGTATTTCATAAAACAGCACAATTTTGTACTGTATTCCATAAAAACAACATAATTTTGTGTTGTATTCCATAAAAACAACACAATTTTGTGCTGTTTTACGTCAAACAGCACATTTTTGTGGTGTATTTCATGAAAACAACACAAAATTATGTTATATTTCATGAAAACATCACAGATTTGTGTTGTTTTGCGTTAAACAGCACAGTTTTGTGTGCTGTTTTGTCAAATAGCACAGTTTTGTGCGTTTTTAGTAATATGTTCTATGTTGTTTTACTTCAAAACAATAAGGACTCATGTGTTATTTCTATGGTGAATTATGCCAAAATATCAAACAACATATAAGCAACACTTTCTTTACTATTTTAATGTTCACTATTTTACGTTAATATAACATGTTTTCTGTTGTATTGCTTTAATACAACAATCTATGTATTGTTTCGTTTCGTTTTTAACAACGAAGACGTTGTGTGTTGTTTTAACTCAAATATTTGTGTTTTCAAACGTGTTGTTTTATGACAAAACAACATGAATTATGTTCATTTACCGCAAATCTAGCACTTCAAAAAATTCGACACAATCCAACACTTAAAATAATTCAGCACAATCCAGCACGTTAAAAAATACAGCACAATCTAGCATATCAAAAAATCTAGTACATTACATTCGAATTTGTGCTGCATTTTGATAAAATACAAAAAGAACTAATGAGTATATTTTAGGACCATAATGTCCTTTAACCCTAATTTGAAGAGTGTCACATGTAATCTCCTTGTTTTTTTTAACATACTTAAGCAAAACTTATTTTTTAGTTGAACCTCTACCTATATATATATATATATATATATATATATATATATATATATATATATATATATATATATTTATCCACACACATACATATTTATATGTACACATGTGTATACATGAACGCCCAAACACATCTCCAGGAGACCCCCCTTTCCCCCATGCACATGGCAGCACACAAACATCCCGCTTTCTTCGATTATATACACATACAACTAAAAAGGGCGTACCTGGTGCTGCAAAGAGCTCCCGCGTTTTCGCAGGGTCCAGGGAGGGTCCGTCCCATTTAAGGGAAGATGTACGCGGTCTTTCCCCCACATTTTGTGGGGAGGCCGTTTCCACGGATCGAACCTGAGACCTTCGGTCCCTTAGGAACAGCTTTTACCGCTGCGCCAAGGCCCGCCCTCTATATACACATACAACTAAATACGCATATACAACGAGCACCTATGAGATTGTTGCCACACTTCTAAAGCCGAGAACTGCCACACTCGCACAATAATGCATACATACACATACTTAAAGCAAGTCGCACGCACGAGATCGGGGACATTAAACTTCAACAAGGGTTCAAGGTCGAACGACCGAATCGTATCGAAACCGTACGAATGAAACGAGTGAAGGGAACATACCGTCCGATGGGATCTTGCGGTTGCCGGTGGGGAAAGGTGTCGCCGGAGGGTTGCACAAGCAGGAGAAGATCGATGGCAGAGGGTGGTTCGAGAGGAAAACAGCAGTTGCGAAGGTAGGGTTACCGAGAAGAAGGTTTTTGTTTTCTTTTTTTTTTTGTGATGTAGATGATGAAAACCGTGAGTGAACTTCACAATTTATAAAAGATCCATGCATTTCACAATAAGTCCCTCAACTTCACCTAAATTACATTATTAAGTAAATTGAGTTTAGTTAGTAAAAGTTAATTATGTTTAGTTGGTGTTTAGGGTTAATTAATAAATATTATAATCATTTAATAATAATCAAAATGATTTATTTAAATTTATCGGACATACGCTGGATAACGGTATCGACGTTGACTTGAAAAACTCGAGTTTCAGCCCCCATGAAAAAATTTTCTGGATACGCCACTGATTGAACAATTATTTATTAGGTTAAAAAAACGTAAGAAAGATATATGTTAAGAAAGAGAACTAGAAAACAAGTGCAAAATAAATAAAAACTCATACAATCATGACAAATGACCCACTTATTTACTTATTTACTATATATAGATATATAGATATATAGATATGATTGATGAAACATAACTGTTAATATTGGATACGTTACAAATGACATTCTAGATTAACCAAACTTGTTGGTGAGGCAAAAACAATAATTCTCAATCAAAGAGACAATCTCTCACTACTTGATCATTATAATAATCATATCAATTATTCATTTGAAGTTGTCTCCTATATCAACATTACGGATTCTCAAATGGTTAGAGCTTGAAGATGAAGTCATGAAGTCTTGAGTGGTAAGATGAGAGTGAATATAAGTCGTGAAAGGTAAGATGTTATTTACCATTAAGATGGTGAGTTAAAGACTTAATAACTTTTTTATTTGACCTGAAAACGAATTTTACTAGTTTGATATTTTAAATAAAAAATTAAAAAATTCATGAGTCCAAAAAGTTATATTTAATTAATAATATATTCTCTTAAATTTTCTTATAATTAAATTACTTCGAGAATTATTTAAACTTCACCTTGTTCGTTTACGGTGATCATGAGCCAAGTTGATGTTGCTTGTCATGTATATCGCAATATACATGTGGGTGTCACTTAGTTGAGTTATATAATTTATTTCCTTTTCTTAATTTTTGGATGATGAAAAGCTTGAATGGTAATAACTTAGTTTAAGTTAAGTTTGTACAATAAATAACTAAATAAGAAAATGTAAAAATTCATTGACTATTAATTTAATTAAACTGAGTTATATTAACCTTAACCAGACATCATGTCATCACGTACAAAAAACAAAAACCCACAAAACATAGTTCAAGAGAACATCTTTGTCTTGTTAACACATGTTTTGCTTAGAGAAACGTCTTATGTTCATCACACCTATCATCGCTAATCACCACCTCGGCACCTCCATTGATCACCAACTACATTAACCGTTGTGTTCTCGAGATTAAAAAAAACCGAAAGAAAATGAAAGAAAGTGAAATATCTATGCGTTTTAAAGTTTTTTTAATGAATGAGAATACAAATGCAAAGAATCAAAAGAAAGTTTTTTTTTTCTATTTATCTTCCTTCTTCACTTATCGCTCACATTAGAAGGCGGGAGGAAGGTTTTTTTGATAAAATTTCATTTTGTCATTGTAACCTAATTTGATTAACAAATAATTTTTTTAGCAGCAAATCTATATTATTTCTAAATTACTTCATATTATATTATTGTCCGGATTTAACCCAGTACCTCCTTTTAAGAGGCAACCTATCCTCAATTGTTATTTTTTTCTTTTGTTTTCTCAACTCAGGAACATAGAGAAAATTTCTTACTTTTTTTTTTAAATCTCAAACACAAAATGATAACATACACTTCCCTCCTTTTTTATTTCTTTTCAATATCTCCTTTTTTTTTTCTTTTCTTTACAACTAAAATGGAGGAAGAAGCAAAAAAATAAAAACAAATCAAAACATAAACAAACTCATAAAATGACAAATCTTGATATGTCCTTTCTATGTTGTTTACACTATTTGACTTTACTATATAGGTCGTTGGGCTAGTGGAAAGGACAACGACAATAGTTACGAAATCAAACATCACAAACTCCACCATTACTGATCCTAACATGTGTCGTATAGAGTCGAGTCGAATCGAGTCCTCAACCAAAAACTAGATTGCAAGCACGTACGAATACAAAACAATACTATGAAAAGTATCTTAATCACACAAATGCATACAAATACTACAAACTGAGAGCTTTTAGCAACAAAACTCATCGTTAATCTATTGGAAATTAATGTGTGGCTAAAGAGTTTACAGAGGGATCAACTACTGATGCTAACAGTTACAAATTACTAACAAAAAGTTTTCTCTAAATAATTACTCCGGCTAATCACCAAGGTGAATATACGGATCTATTAATTTTGTTACAAATTACTAACAAAAAGTTTTCTCTAAAACTCAATCTTGTATAAGCCTTTTCAAGTCGCAAGAACTTGAGTTATTTACATCAAGCATTTACTAATGTACGTATACGACATTATATATTCATGTCAATGAATCAAACCGAAGTTCAAACTTATTTGAGGCGAAGCAATATATCAAAGCTAAAGCACGCCAATAAATAACCTTTACATATATATAACATGTTTATTACGTAAACAACGCCTGTAGGCATTTGTCATTATCTAACAATAGTACGATTGATATAAACTACTATATATGCAGATTGTATCAAAGGAATTATAAAAGATTTGATATAAAAGTTAAGAGACTACCAATTTGAAAATATTATGCATTTAATGCATAAAGTATATATATGTTATTTTATAAAATACACACACATATCAAATTATTGTTTATTTTAAATTAATAACTTGATTAAAACGATTTGTTTACATTTTTACTTTAACCTTTTTTATTAGGTAAACAACGACTAATAGGCATTTGTCCTTGTCTAACATTAATAGTTTATATGACAAATAGTAAAAGTTGTGACAAATGACAAATGATTATTACACAATTCATTTAATATTATATTTTTATTCCATTTTTTGTAATATAATAAATAATATATATCAAAATAAATATCAACTAATGAGTTTTCATAAGCTAAAATCTCCATATAAATTTCTTGGGATAGATATAAATTTTCAATGTATACATAGCAACACTTCTTAACTTGCATAACACAACCCAATAGTGTGCAAGCCGAGGTTGTACTTGGGAACAACATAGTCAAAATCAAAAGCTCCAAAAGTAAAAGTGAAAAAAAAAAGCAAGATAAAAATAAAATAAAACTACCCCCGTAATTAATCGAAGGAGATCCCGAATCATGGGTCAAAATTACGTATCCGTTTATGTATTTTGATCAACAACGGGAGCCCTTTTTACAAACAAGGGCCCCAGCATTCGTAGTGAGGGCCGAAACAATCGACGATGGCCTCGCTCCAAGGCTTGAAGCCCTTGCATAACTTGACGAAGCCCCAGCACCCGATGACACAAAAAATGCACCGTTCAACATCAAGTCCCCTTCAGACCTCCAATTCCAGTGTTTCCAATCATCCTCTGGTGCATCCTCGTGTTTCGTCACCTACATTTTTTTTTCTCATTTTCAGAAAAAAATTTCTAACTATACATGATAGCTTGTGACATATTTTAAACAATTCAAATCATAACGAATTGGAAACAAATAACTATCTTTTTGACCATAGTAAAAGTTGTACACTATGCATCACAAGTTGTACTTTATAGTCAAAGATTTAGATTCTGAAACTCTTGTTTACCTCTTTGCTAAATCTTCTATCTGGTGCAAGGAATCTATTCCCTTGGCTATTTATTGTAGGGTTTGCACTACCTCCAATTGCGTACATCTCCCAATGTGTATAGTCATTATTCACCACATGAAAGTAACCATGTCGGCATCTACAATTAAAATGAACAAATAATTACTTATAAGTTTCAATACCCCTGTGTATGTTGTTTTTTTATCTGTGTCACACCTGCATTACACATTTAAATTGTGTAACATAGTATAAACGCTATGTTATGTAATACTGGTAATGTAGGTGGGACGCAGTACAACAACAAATACGAGTGTTTCTAAAAGAATTGTAATTTTGAAAATGACACTTTACCTAGGCATTCTTTGGACCAGACCTTCACCAAAGTGATTAAAAGCAATGGTGACTTGCATGTTCTTGTCTTGCTCATATGTATCACTATGGCCTAGAAGCATTACTTTATCATGGTGGGTCATGTAATTGTTCGATATCGTAATTGCGGTGGACCCCATGATCGCGTCGATCAGGCCGTCAGCGCAATTCGATAACGAACAATGATCGACCCACACATGGCTTCCCCCAAATATCGACACACCGTCACCGTCCGATATTGTCCTCCACCCGAAATGCCTCGGGGAGCTTCGGACCATCGCGTTCCCACCCGGCTTACAATCGTGAATATTGATCCCGTGTATGATAATATTCGTAACGTATTGTATCGTAATGCACGGTCCCCCGGCTATGTGCACGTTCGCGCCACGCCCATCAACTGTTTTAAAACTATTCATGATTAACTCCTCTTTGAGTTTAATCACCATGTCGCGCTGGAAAATAATCCAGAGCGGCTCGTCTTGGATGGCGGCGTGCCGTAGGGTCCCGGGCTTCGGGTTTACGGCATCGTCGTCACCCGAGTCGGTAACCACATAAATCCTCCCATCCCGACCGCCCACGGCCCCCTTCCCAAACCCAATGGCGCAGTCCGCCAACCGCTGGCGGTTCTTCTCCCAGTTGGGGTCGCACCGCCAGCAGTCGTCAATCGGGTTCCCGGTCCCGCAGGACAGGAACCCGAGGTTCCTCCTAGATTCATTCAAACTCCTACACAAACAAAAAACTCAAATTAGATCAAACATTAGAGAATGTATATGAATGGTGAGAAGTGGTGATGGATGTACCTTTGTAGTTGTTGTACTGTGTGCTTTGGGGGTTGTACGGTGGTGGCGGAGATGACGATGGTGGAGAAGATGGAGAGGAGGATGAGAGAGATAAAGGGTGGTGGTGGTGCCATGAGTGTGTGTGTGTGTGTGTGTAAAATCAAAAGTGGGGTAGTGTGTGTGTGTTTAAAGGGTGGGTGTAGGGGAGATATATAAAGAAGAAAAAGTGCGTAAGTAAAGGCGTGATTAACTAAATTTACGGAGGATCTTTCACTTTCGATTTTATGGTAGGTTGTGGTCGTTAATTTTGTTACTCTCTCTCACACACACACACTTACACACACAATTTTTTTTATTTCTTTTTATTGTTGTTTTTTCTTTCACAAACTGTTGTATTTTATGTTTATTAAAAAAAACCATATTCTTGTATAAGTAGTTTTAGACCGGATATCTTACGCGTCTAAATGTACGTTTTTGTATAGCATGTGATTTGAACTCTTAATTGTTTTAAGGAAAGATAATTTTTCTACACATATTGATACTGAAACTTAATTGTATGATTTTCTAGTTTATAAGTAAATTTCTTTAAAATCCTGGTATGTGTGGATCTATGTATAAAGTTTTGTGAAATAAGACGATGAGTAAAAAGATTTTATTGTTGGGTCATTTAAAATAGAGGATTTTTTAGAAAGTGTTTTGGTTATGTATGTAGAGAAATAGAATGCATGATTTAGGATATGTTTTATTTCGTAATTTTGTTAGAACAATGTATACGTTATGTTAAATTATTTACTACATGCTAATTTTGGTATTAAGAAAGTAAAATAATATGTTTAATGATTAGTTTCTGTATGGGCATGAAATAAAATATTCTATAAAAATACATGCGTCGTAAGAATCGAAAAAGAAAGCCGAATCACATATTTTTAGTTAGGAATGAATATATTTTTAATTCAATTTATAAATCCAATTAAATGACTCCATTTTATTAAGTTTTAATAATTCCATTTATGAAGTTTTAATTCACTAAGTTAAATTTAACATTAGCAGATGGTTTAAATATGTCAGCTAAACTTTATAAAATTATTATGAAATGATATAGAAAATAAGTATTCTTTTTATTTTAATTAAAATTAAAATTAGTGAGTAGTTGACTTTATGCTTCATACTTGAATGAATCAATATTTTATTTTTTAACGGCTAAATTATCACTAACGGGTCGATAACCCATTCAATAATCTCCATTATTCGATTACGGAAACCTAGACCACCATTAAAAGTAAACTTAGCTTAAATTAAAAAAGGGAAAAAGAAGAAAAAAAAACTCTGGCCTTAAACTAAAATCAATTTTTTTATGTTAACTTTTTGTAAATTGATCAAGAAGACATCCCATTTTTAAATAAAAAGTAACCATCACTCCCTCAAATTCACATGATGATTGGCCAATTGTCTTCAACCATCTCTTGCCATTTTCTCCGATCGATGTTCACCTTCCCCCATTTTTTTTTCATTTAGTATTACATCCTTTAAACTCACTCCAACCCACCAAAGAAGTGGGGCCAAAATTGTATCGCTTATCACACGTAAATATTTAATAATTATGCTAGTAACGTTGTTATTAGTTATTAATTATTAAAATCGTCAAATAAGTATTATAGATTGTTATCTACTAATAAGTAATAGTTTAAGTTATTATAATCCAATTTGTCTAATTGTTTATTACTAAACTTAGGTGCTATTTGGGATTGCTTTTTTTAAATGACTTTTTTTGGAGGGGTGAAAAGACCAAAATGTCCCTCCAAAAGTCATCAAAAGTTAAAATTTTAACTTCTGGTGACTTTTGAAGGAGTATTTTGGTCTTTTCACCCCTCCAAAAGTCAAAAGTCATTTAAAAAAAACAATCCCAAACAACCTCTGGTAAAAATGAGTTAAATATATAATTGCCAAATATAATTATGAAATAAAAAGGAAGGGGGAAATTCGGGGACTAAGTATAGGTGACGGGTGAGATGGTAAAAAATGAGGGAAGAGGCCGATTTCATCTTTAGATGTCAAATTAAGAAGATTAAATCTTGATTCTATCCTTCATTATGTATATCTAAGGCCCGTAATCGATCATCTTTTTATAGAGAAATCTATGAATTAGAGTTTTAATTGAATGTGGACCCTACATTTGCGAAATGGAGGTTATGGTGTTTCATTTTAAATATATAACTAGTATTCAAGCCCCACGCGTTGCGGTGGGGGCGTAAAATCATTGTAAGTAACATCAATAACACACGGTTGCTGGTAACCACGTACACCAAAAAAAACTCGTAAAACAAAAAAATAAAACCGACGAGATGCAAAAACGTTAAACTATTCACATGCGTTACGGCGTGTTAATATGTATAAATTAGACCTATTAACTTTTCTGGACTTAAAGATCAAGAACAAATCAACTGCAGTTACAAACTAAGATCAGATCTCACCGATTGTGAAGAGATCTAACCATACAAGAATGAAACAGAGACAAATACATCAACCGAGAAAACTGTAACACAGACTACTAAGACAAGCAACGATGAGTTGCTTGTCCTCACTGATTATGCAGAAGATCTTCAAGAAGATCTTCAAGAAGATGACTGAAAAATGGGTTTGAAACAATGAGAAAACCCTAGATCTCAAAACTCTCTTTTCTTTGTGATAATCTCGATAGAACCTTCTAGCCTTCGTATATAGCAAACTATCAACACAACTGCACATCACAACCCTTGAACAATCATCATGAGCAGCTACAGCCCACATCTTTCAAAGAATGTCAAAGCAGCCCCTTAACATAAAAAACTTAAAACAGAAATGAATTGAAATATTGAAATAAAAAAGAATGAATATATTTAACACCCACCCTCAATTCAATTCTGCAAACAAGTCTATAAGACCCAATTTTTTACATAAAACATTATGTTGAACAACTCCAAGACTTTTTGTAAGAATATCAGCAGGTTGTTGTAAAGTATCAATTTTAACAATCTTAAAAATTCCTGCTGATACTTTTTCTCTTAAGAAAAACAAATCAATTTCAAAATGCTTGGTACGCTCATGAAAGACAGGATTTGCAGACATAAGTATAGCAGCAGTACTATCGCAGGCTATTTCTATAGGAATCGAGCAACTAACCTTCATATCTTCTAAGATTTTCTTTATCCATAATAATTCACAACCAGTAGAACACATAGCCCTATACTCAGCCTCAGCTGATGACCTAGCAACTGTACTTTGTTTTTTACTTTTCCAAGAAATTAGATTATCTCCTAAATATACACAATAACCAGTAACACATCTTCTTGTTAGCAAACATTTACCCCAATCAGAATCTGAATACCCTTTTAAAACAAACTCAGACTGCCTATTAAACATTAACCCTTGTCCAGGATTTAATTTCAAATATCTTAGCAATCTTAAAGCAATTTTAAAATGTGACTGTAGAGGTTTATGCATATATTGACTAAGACAATGAACTGTATATGAAATATCAGGTCTTGTTAATGTCAAATAAATGAGTTTGCCAACAAGAGACTGATACACAGTTATGTTTTCTAATACAGAATCATTTGATTCCATATTAGAAGCATCATGAACAACAGAATTCTGCTCCATGGGAATAGAAACAGGTTTACACCCAAGCATTCCAAACTCATTTAATAATTCTAAAAAGTATTTCCTTTGACTTAAACAAATACCAGAAGAATTTTCAAGAACTTCAATACCTAGAAAATATTTTAACTTTCCCAAATCTTTAATCAAAAAACTTTTATTTAACATAAGTTTTACATTATTAATTTCATCCTTACTATTACCTGTGATGACAATATCATCTACATAAACAAGTAGAACAACAATTTTAGAACTAACAGTCTTAACAAATAAAGAAGTATCATTTTTACTTTGCTCAAAACCAATAGATATCAAGGTAGTAGTTAGTTTCTCATTCCACTGTCTAGGAGCTTGTTTAAGCCCATACAGGGATTTAACTAACTTGCATACCTTTCCATCATCTTTAGCAGAGCCAAAGCCCTCTGGAATGGACATAAATACATCTTCATGTAAATCACCATATAAAAATGCATTATTAACATCTAGTTGAAACAACTCCCATCCAAACTGAACAGCAACACAGATAAGAGTTCTAACAGTAGACATTTTAACAACAGGAGCAAATGTCTCCTCAAAATCAATTCCTTCATATTGACTATATCCTTTAGCCACAAGTCTAGCTTTATATCTTTCTATTTCCCCATTTGACTTATACTTAATCTTATATAACCACTTACTACCTATGGGTTTTCTATCCTTAGGTAAATCAGTAATAATCCATGTATTATTCCTATTTAAAGCCTCTATTTCCTTATTCATAGCATCAACCCAATTATTATCTTTACAAGCTTCTTTATAAGATCGAGGTTCAGTACTTTTATCAAGTAAAGTCAGGAAACACAAATATCACTAGACAAATTTGACACATTAGCAAAATTAACATATTTATCAACACCATATTTAACTTTGCCTTCAACAATAAAATCACTGAATTTATTAGGAAACACTCCCACCCTTCCTGAATTACGAAAAACACCCCTATTTTCAGAACCACTGCCCTCAGGGATACCAGATATATCTGAATTATCCAGATCTGCATTTGGCACACCAATGGTTAGATTATCATGATCTACCATCAACTTTCCTTTACCATCAGACTGAACATCAACAGATTGTGACCCACTGTCAACAGGAACAGGATGAACAATAGTATCTGTTTGACTGTTACTATGATCAGTATCACCTGACTGTTGACGTGAACCATTCTGAGAATTCAAGTCTGCTGATTTAGACCCAGAATGGGAAGGATCATTGGGCAAATCACTTAACCCATCCGGACTGATATGACCATTAGAATCCTCCCTTTCATCATCGGGCATAAAGGTGTTTTCCTTAGAGCCATGGTAATCAAAAAAATTTATATGATTTAAAGAATCAGAAAGGTTTTCTTTATAAGGAAAACATTGTTCAAAGAATCTAACATCTCTAGAATAAAAGATCACATTATTTTCCAAAGACAACAATTTATATCCCTTTTTATCAAAAGCATAACCAAGAAAAACACATTTTATAGATCTACTATCAAATTTATTAGTAGGATTCAAATTAGCAGCAAAGGACAAACACCCAAACGATTTAAGATGACTTAGGGAGGGTTTTTTCTTTAACAACAACTCATAAGGAGATTTACCACTTAACACAGAAGATGGAGTCCTGTTAATCAAATAAGTAGCAGTCAATACACACTCAGTCCACAATCTAAGAGGTAAACCACTTTGAAACAGTAATGCCCTGGCAACATTCAATAAATGTCCATGTTTACGTTCAACAATACCATTTTGTTGAGGTGTGTAAGCACATGAGGTTTGATGTAGAATTCCATTAATCTTTAGAAAACTATCAAACTGATTGTTTACAAACTCAGTCCCATTATCTGTTCTAAAACATTTAATAGATGCCCCAAACTGATTTGAGATTAATTTGACAAAACACTGAATATTATAAAACACCTCATCTTTGGATTTTAAAAGATATACCCAAACAGCTCTAGAGTAATCATCCACAATAGTTAAAAAATACTTGAACCCTTCTCTACTAGTGACCTTAAACGGACCCCATAGGTCTAGATGAATTAATTCACCCAAACTTATGGATTTATGATCACTAGAAGGAAAAGAAAGCCTAGACTGTTTGGCTCTTTGACATACTTCACAAGGTAGATTAGAATTAGGAACTTTCAGTTTAAGATCTTGATTTAAGATTTGTAAAACTTGAAAAGAAGGATGTCCCATTCTAGAGTGCCACAATTTTAACTCTGTTAACTCAAGACCATTACTGTTTCTACATAAAATTTCATCAAAATTAGGGTGACCAAAGTAATACAGGCCATTCACCTGTTTACCAGTCAGAAGAGTCTTTGACCGGGATAAGTCCTGAATCAAACAACTAAATTCATCAAACCAACATCCAAGTTTATTATCACTAGCAAGCTTATAAACAGATATCAGGTTGACTGAATATTCAGGAACAACCAACACATCAATTAAAACAACATCTTTTGATAGTTTAAGTTTTCCAATAGATTTTATAGCAGCTTTGGTTCCATTAGGATGACTAACAGTCATATGACAGTTTGAAACATCAACCAAATCATACAAACACTTGTCAGATAAAACCATGTGTTGATTAGCCCCAGAATCTATCACCCATCCCCTACTATCCTTAGAATCAGTCAAGGAAACACCACAAACAATAGAAGAACAGACATTATTTTCCCTAATACCTGCCATATTCGAGGTTCCTTGATCAACATTCACAGGATCACTTAACATGTTAATGAGTTTTACATACTGATCAGGAGTCAATTGATAATTTCCACCTATATTCACAGAAGTATCAGCAGTAACACTATTGGATTTAGACCTGTTCCCATTTATCTTTCCCTTGTAGTTAGCAGGATACCCAATGATTTCAAAACACTTTTCTATGGTATGACCATTTTTATTACAATTGGTACATTTTAGAGTGGTACCTTTATTATTAGGATTCTTTTTTACCACAGTAGTTTTAGGTGCTGTTTGTTTTTTCTGCAGGAAAACGTCTGCAGTCTGCGGACCACATCTGCAGACATCTGCAGCAGAAGAGGTGGACCAAATGTCTGCAGTCTGCAAGAAAAAGACTGTTTGTTTTGTTTAACATATAGATAACAATCCTCCATCAAAAACCTTTTGTAAAAACCTAGCAATGTAATTTTTCACCAGAAAGAATCAATCTTATATTCTATTAAAACTCAAATCTCAAATTGGGGAAAGAAGCCCTTTAATTTCTACCACCATGTTACAGTTTACAAACAAGCAACAAAGGATCAAAACTTTAAAATTAAACTGCCAACGGATCGAATAGTAACTGAAATCACAAATCATTAATACCTACCTGAAGGTTAATAATCTATGTAGGAAATTGAAGATGCTAAAAATTTGCTAAAAATTTTAAACACACAATCAAAGCTTGAGACTAGAAAATCTTACTGGAAGAGTTCAGTGAGGGCAATCTGCTGAAGCTACGAATTCGGTGGCGCGGGCCGGTGGCGCGGGACGTGGCGCGGGGCGGTGGCGTTGGAAAGCTACGAATTCGCGAGGGATGGCGACGGCGGGCCTGTGGGGCGGCCCGGCGACGGCGGGCCGGGCGACGGCGGTGGCGCGGTGTTGAGCAGGCCGGGCGACGGCGGGCCTGTGGGGTGGTCGCGAGGGTGCAGACGGGGACGGGAAGAATGAAGATGGGAGGGGAATGTCACAGCGTGGGTTCTCAATAGGATATTAGGGCTTGATAAGAAGAGAAGAGGTTAGAAGACGTGTGAAGATGTTGTTCCACCTCTTCTCCATGCAGAGGTGGGGAAGACGTTTTTTAATGAAACATCTTCCAGAAAACAAACAGTCTGCGAAGTAAAAACCTCTTCCCGCGTCTGCGAGCGCGCAGATGAAGAGGTGGGGAAGAGGTTTTTTAGAAAAACAAACACCCCCTTAGTAACAAAAGCAGTAGGTTGTGACATATGAGCTGAAGTTATTTCCTTATGAGATTCCTCACTTGATATTAAGGAAAATGCAGCCTTAACAGAAGGCAAAGGTTCTTTTGAAAGAATGGTGGATCTCAAAGGTAAATACTTATCATCAAGACCCATTAGAAATTGCATCAACCGTAAGTTTTGATTATATTTTGATACCTTATCAGAGGCATCACAAGTACAGATAGGTAAGTCATTTAGAACATCTAACTGTCTCCACATGGAGGACAATTTATGATAGTATTCTGAAAGAGAATTACCATTTTGTTTCAGGTTATTAATTTGTTGATGCAATTTGAAGGTCACAGAACCATCAACTTTTGAATATGTTTCTTTTAACTCAGTCCACACTTTAGAAGCAAGTTTTGAAAAAGTTTGACCCACAAATAGTTCTTCAGAAAATGAGTTGAGTATCCATGACAACACTACAGAGTTACACCTATCCCATTGCCTACCAAGGACCTCATCAGTAGTAGACTTAACGCATGTACCATCAACAAATCCAAATTTGTTCTTAACATGAAGAGCAAGTTCCATAGCATTAGCCCACACATTATAGTTTTCAGTACCTTTTAGTTTAATTGACAATAGAGTAAGGGAACCTGTATCACTGGGGTGAAGATATAAAGGGTCACCAAAGTCCAAACTACTAATCAAGGTAGGAGATGTATCAACCAAAGCCATAGCAACACAGTTTAGTACAACTAATAAAAACAAACAAAGCCACAACAATTAATCAGCACAGAAGTGAGACTCTACGAAACTCCTTCAGGGACCAGATACCCGGTCAATAAGATGACTGGCCAGGTGTTAAAGGAGGAGCAGAGACTCAAGAAAAATGTAAAATGTGGTATGCACAAGTCAGACAGATAATCAACACTGGTCCATCTAGCCCAGTCCAAGAATGCCTAAAATGCAATGAAACAAAAGAAATCAAATCAAGATTAAGGAAGAAATACACCTTACAAAGAGGTGCCCTAGAAAGGGACTTTTGAAGCCACAACAAGAAAATACCAGATAATTGACCTCTTTCGAGTTATCGCAGCGGAACTTTTCAGCAATATCTACACAACCTTCACTTAGGGTTGTGTAGTCTTTACTCCTAGCTAGAAGACAATATTCAGACTCAAATATTCAGATCTGAATCTGCAGAGCCCAATACAGAACGGAGATGAATGATCTTCGTTATCCCGACAAACTCGCAAGAATCATGCAAAATCAACCACTCGTGCTGGATGTAGCCACGGTGAGATGTTTCGCACAACCAAAAAACCGTGATCGATGAACACAAAGAAACCGATATCGATATCGATGTAGCCACGGGAGAAACCCCAAAAACCACGGGTCAATGAAGAAACCCAAAGAAACCGAACCGATATCGATGAACTCAGGGAGAAACCCAAAAAACCAAGGGTTAGCGATGAAGCCAGAAAAGACCTCAGCGATCAAGAGCACATGGCTCTGATACCATATTAACTTTTCTGGACTTAAAGATCAAGAACAAATCAACTGCAGTTACAAACTAAGATCAGATCTCACCGATTATGAAGAGATCTAACCATACAAGAATGAAACAGAGACAAATACATCAACCGAGAAAACTGTAACACAGACTACTAAGACAAGCAACGATGAGTTGCTTGTCCTCACTGATTATGCAGAAGATCTTCAAGAAGATGACTGAAAAATGGGTTTGAAACAATGAGAAAACCCTAGATCTCAAAACTCTCTTTTCTTTGTGATAATCTCGATAGAACCTTCTAGCCTTCGTATATAGCAAACTATCAACGCAGCTGCACATCACAACCCTTGAACAATCATCATGAGCAGCTACAGCCCACATCTTTCAAAGAATGTCAAAGCAGCCCTTAACATAAAAAAACATAAAACAGAAATGAATTGAAATATTGAAATAAAAAAGAATGAATATATTTAACAAGACCGAAACGTAAAACACACCACAATCGTTAAACATAAAAAAGATGTAAACTCGAAAAGTTTAGACCGAGACGTGAAATGAAAAAGTTGTAAAAGAGTAAAGGTATACAGGACTAAAGTTGAAAGCGAAAAAATATATTAGTGTTAAATGTAAAGGTTAAAAACTATTAGGGTTAAAAGTAAAAAAAACCAAGAAAAACAAAATAAGGTACAATTTACAAAGCATATAATATAAACCATAATGCACAACTAAGTTGTTAATTAGTATTATAAAAATTCCTAGTGAATTAGAATGGTTGATTATATCTGTTGAGTTATAATCAAATTGCATGTAAAGTTTTGCATGTCAAACTCATAAATTGATAAATCAGGTTAAAAACTCGGTATAAATGTTGCTTAAAAGATTATAATCATGCTAACCAAACTTGATACCCACCAGTTGTTTATAGAAATACCTAAATTTAGTATTGTGTACTTTTGGGCT
This sequence comes from Flaveria linearis, assembly GCA_024085815.1. NCBI lineage: Eukaryota > Viridiplantae > Streptophyta > Magnoliopsida > Asterales > Asteraceae > Flaveria > Flaveria linearis. Next base: position 13,770,795 of record CM044017.1, on the reverse strand, counting down.
CTCTTTGACATGACATGAACTAGATAGTCACATTGATGTTTTTGAACGAATAACCATACATATATACACACACATACAAAACTAAGAAGGTGTTAACAAATCAAAGTAGTTGTAAATGATATTTTTATTTCTTGTTGAATGGGATGACTTCATAAAGTAGCCTAACTAAGATACCACGAATGGATTATTATGAAATTTGTTATACATGATTGATCTGTATGCATATGTAATGGATTGGTATCATAGGACTTGTGATCTAGTGACAAGGGACAATGCAACACATGGATTGGAAGAGAAAACCAAGAACCACGACTTATAGTGTAAGGAAGTGATGAGATCATCATTATCCCAACTCTATGATTGTTTTTAACCGATCGAAATTAGCGGACAGGAGAAGTTCACTTCATCGAAAACTAGATGGTGTAGTCCCACGGACAAGAATGACAAGATATGGAACTCGGTAGTCGGTAGGGTATCATATGCATAATGAAAAAGTATAGGGACTAAAGCCAAAATTTCACCAAACTACACGGACAAAAACTTTAATTAACTCATAACTTTTTATAAAATAAGAAGCATTGATGTTGTTTTTAACTATCATACTCTATACAATAATATAGAACATCTCATTTTGTTTATTCACTTTTTTAGCAAGTACATGGGCCCTATATACTTCACTCATATGCCTTTCACAGTTTCAACAGAATTTTACTAGTTTGATGTAATATGGTAATGATGTTACACTCATCTTTTTTCTGTCTTCTCATATAAGTATTACTACTTCCATACACATTTATATTGGTGATAAATTACAAAACTTCACATAAAATGTAATATTCTTCTTCTTTATTTCTTTCTTGAAATTGCCCTATCTTTGTTTATAAATGCGAGTAAAAGGTCCCAAAAAGAGCCTTATCTCTCTTGCTTGTGGTGACTTGTTGCTTCAAGCAAAAGTAAAGATATTGTTGATTGTATCCCACTAAAACCCAATATATGCAATCAATTCCGACCCCCCTTATAATGAATCATTTTTTTTATTCTTTTGTTGCATTTAAATTGAAAAGTACATTACAAATTTACCTTTTTTTGAAAAAAAAATATATGAAATATTTAACTGAGATTGAGATTGAGATATAAAATATTTTTAATATTTAGTTATTTATGTTAACTCCTTAGAATCAATTAGACGATCCATCAACCATAAGTGACTTCTGTGAGAAATTCCATTCCAAGTGAGGAATTAATAATGGTATGAACAAAAATAATTTAAGGTGATATTTATGATTTAAAAAATTCAAATACCATTTCAGTTAGATTCATCTTTATATTTAGAAGATTGAATATGAATACACGTAGTAAATAGGTTGTTTAATAACGTCATGACTTTTAGGGTAAGTATTTAATAAAGAAACTCCAATGAACGTTTAAAGTTTTTTTAATTAATGCTTTAAAAGATTTTAAGAAGCAAAAGTATTATGTTGAAAGTTAAGTTATTTGATATTATAAGGATAAGAGAGAAATTAAATGATTTCGGGTAAAAACCGTATTGAATGTCAAAATGTGTCAATCAATACAAAACCGTTTTGAATGTCAAAATGTGACAATCAATACAACACAATTGAAATAAAAACATTTATATCTCTATCCTAACAGAGATGTACAATACCATATAATAACATAAGTCTTATTATCTATAATATATATATAAATCATATGTAATGAGTATTTTAAGATACTATAAAATTAATAACAATTACTTAACTTAATGCATAAGATACAAGCACTATTGAGGTAAAATAATATTTTTAATATTATTTACAGATTAACCCCTATAATTAATTATATAATAACTTTATACTTACTGTAACTTACATAAAATTTTACATTATTTATCCATAAATCAAAAAAACTTAGGGGCTGTTTGAAACTCCTGACCGGACTACTGACCACTGACTGTCATCCAGTCAGCACGTTTGATGTTACTGAACACGCGACTGACCGGTCCAAGATGGCTGACCCAGTCCTGAAAATCAAAAAATCTGACCGGCTGACCACCCCCACCGCGACAACCTGCGCGACCCCACCTCCATGGCGACCCAGTCCTCCCCTCCCCTTGCGCGGCCAACCCCTCCATGCGCAACCCCCACCTGCGCGACCCACCTGCGGGACCCACCTGCGCGACCCACCTGCGCGACCCACCTGCGCGACCCACCTGCGCGACCCACCTGCGCGACCCACCTGCGCAACCCCATCTGCGACGTTGGTTTTGAAGTCGGAAGAGTGGAAGAGAAGGGTGGTAACGGTGGTCGGTGTCTTGGTGGTGGTTGTGGTGGTGGTAAGAGGATGTGAAAGAGAAGTGAAAGAGAAGAGAGGGGATATCAGATCTCCTGGTTGTGGTGTGGGTTTATTTATTATTATATAACTCAATCACGCCGGAAATTCCTCCGCTGTCACCTACCGGCGACGGCATCTCACCGGCGCTTCCCCCGCTGTCACCTACGGCATCTCACCGGCGTCGCCTCCTACGCAGTCACCTACCCCCCTACTCCCTTCCCCTCACCATCCTTCTCCGGCGGTGAGCGGATCTGGGTTTCAACCACCAGCGACATCTGGGTTTCAACCACTGGAAATTCTTGGGGATTTCTTGCGGATCTGCAATTTTCAGTTTCCGGTGGTCGATCTTGGGGATTCTTGGTTTGAGTTTCTTGGTTTGAGTTTCTTGGGGATTCTTGTTGGGGATTCTGCGGGACCTTCTTTTGAGTTTTCCGGATCTGCAACCTTCTTTTGAGGATCTGCTTTGGGGATTCTTCAGGACTTTCTTGGTGGGCGATTGTTGGGGATTCTTCGGGACCTTCTTTGAGTTTCCCGGATCTGCAATTTTGAGTTTCCCGGATCTGCAACCTTCTTTGAAAGTCCTTCAACAATCCCCAACAACCGACCATTATTCGAAGTCGCGATATACTATACACTTTAACGTGGTTGAAAGAAAGGGTTTTGAACAGTAAGCTCCTTCAGCAAGCTCTCGGTTTTTGAAAAAGTAATAGTCACCGGATCTGTTTTTGTCACCGGATCTGTTTTTTGAACCCATCTCCGGCACGAAATCTTTTGGTGAGCTCGTTCCATCTCTGGGTTTTCATATATGCTGTTAGTCTTCTGTGGTTTGTGCCTAATTGATTAGTTGTATAATTGTTAGTTGTTATAACTTGCTGGTTTGTGCCTAATTGACTAGTTGTTATAACTTGCTGATTGTTGTATAATTGATTAGTTGTATAATTGCTGAGTAAGTTGTATATTGTTGGTTGACTTTGTGTGTTGATCATTTGTGGCTTGTTGTCTTCATTTCTGGTCAATCTTAGATCTGTTCTATAGATAGGTTTCATTGGCTTACTGTAAGGTATTTACTGCGTGAACACAGCGTATGGTTGACCACGTGTGACAAGTCCTTTTGATTGTGCTTTACTTGTGCTTGGTTTCTTTTTAGTGTGTTGTCTGTGGTTTTTATTTTTTGTGGTTTTAGTAGACTCTGTCTGGAAAAAGGCCTGTAGATTAAGAGTGGCATCGTGGAATGTAGGAACCTTAACTAGTAAGCTACTAGAGTTAATTGATGTGTTGAAGAAACGTAGGGTCCACATAGCATGCCTGCAGGAGACTAGATGGCGAGGTGGGAGAGCAAAAGAGTGCAATAGTTATAAACTATGGTATTCAGGGTCTGATGGAACTAAAAACGGAGTAGGTTTTCTAGTTGCTAAGGAACTCCAAGATAATGTAGTGGAGGTGAGAAGATACAATGATAGAATTATGTTGTTAAGAATAGTAATAGGAGATGAGGTAGTGACGGTAGTTAGTGCGTATGCACCACATGTTGGACTAGGGAAACGGAAAGAAAAACGTTCTGGGAGAGTCTAGACCACGTTATGACCGACATACCTAGAGAAGAAAAGTTATACATAGGAGGAGATTTTAATGGACATATCGGAAGGGATAATGAGCATTTCCAACTGGTGCATGGAGGATACGGGTATGGTCTTAGGAATGACGGCGGTAGGGAACTGCTTGAATTTGCAGTAGCGCATGACTTAGGCATCATAAATTCGTTTTTTAAGAAAAGAGACTCGCATCTAATCACATTTAGCAGCGGCGGGAGACACACGCAGATAGACTATTTATTAACGAGGAGAGAAGATCATAGCTCGTGGAAAGACTGTAAAGCAATCCTGGGAGAGACGGTTGTGACGCAACACCATATGTTGGTGGCGGATATACGAGTCGGGAGGCCAATTGCCCAACGGAACAGGAGAGTTACACCCAAGATCAGATGGGGTCAGTTCAAAGACGAAAAGATTACCATTTTAGAGATAAAGTCATACCAATGAACCAAAATGGGCCACAGGAAGACGCAAACCAAAAGTGGGAGGTTATGGCAACTAGGCTCATTCAAGCAGCTAAAGAAACGCTTGGAGTTACAACAAAAAGGACAGTTGGTCATAAAGAATCATGGTGGTGGAACGAAAATGTACAGGAGAAGATACGCGTCAAACAACAAAGTTTTAGAGAGCTCATACGATGTAACAGTGAGGAAGAAACACGCAGAGCTAAAACAAAAGTACAGGGAGGCTAAGAGACAAGCGAAAAAAAGCAGTGTCAGAGGCAAAGAATGCGGCATACGAAAGGATGTATAAGCGATTAGAGACGAAATAAGGAGAGCATGACATGTTTAAGATAGCCAAGGCAAGAGAAAGAAGCAGACAGGACCTGAGAATGGTTAAGTTCATAAAGGCGGCGGATGGAAAGGTTTTGGTGAAGGAGAAAGATATCAAGGAGAGATGGAAAACTTACTTCGATAATTTATTTAACAAAAGCAACCCAAATCAATAAATTGAGATGGATAGAACAACCCAAACAACGTAACAAAACCTATGCTATTGTAGAAGCATCACAGTAGACGAAGTAACAAGAGCTATGAAGAAAATGGGAAGGGCTAAAGCGGTGGGGCCAGACAACATACCGATTGAAGTGTGGAAAAGCCAGGGTGATGAGGGTCTCCAATGGCTAACAGATCTATTCAACACTATCTTTAAGACAGGGAAGATGTCAGACCAGTGGAGAACCAGTATCATAGTCCCCATATATAAGAAAAAAGGAGATATCCAAGGCTGCGAAAACTACAGGGGAATAAAGCTACTGAGTCACACGATGAAACTATGGGAAAGAGTTATTGACACGAGAATTAGACGGAAAACCCAGATAGCAATAAACCAATTTGGATTTATGCCAGGACGCTCTACAACAGAAGTCATACACCTCATAATACGGATAATGGAGAAATATAGAGAAAAGAAAAGGGACCTCCATATGGTATTCATAGACCTAGAAAAGGCCTATGACAGTGTACCGAGACAACTAATTTGGGAAAGCCTACGACATAGAGGGGTACCAGAGAGGTATATCAAATTAATTAAGGATATGTATGACGGGGCAAAAACATGTGTGCGAGCACCGGTAGGAGACACAGACTCATTCTCAGTGGAAGTGGGACTACACCAAGGATCGGCATTAAGCCCATTTCTCTTCGCACTAGTGTTGGATGAGATGACTAAGCATATACAACAGTCAGTCCCGTGGTGTATGCTCTTCACGGATGATATTGTCTTAATATCTGAATCTAAAAGGATGCTTAACGACAAGCTAGAGCAGTGGAGAGCAGCGTTAGAGAGCAGAGGATTAACGATAAGCCGCTCTAAGACGGAATACATGCATTGTAACTTTGGTGGCGACGAGGAAGAGGACACCCAAATCAGTATCCAGGGTATGCCGGTACCACGGACGTCTAGATTCAAATACCTGGGCTCGTACCTGCAGGAGGACGGAGAAATACACAGCGATGTAGCTCACCTTGTCCAAGCAGGATGGTGTAAGTGGAGAGCAGCATCAGGGATCCTATGTGATAAGAGGTTTCCAGCAAAACTTAAAGGAAAACTTTACAGAGTGGCGGTACGCCCAGCTATGCTATATGGAACAGACTGCTGGGCCATAAAGAAATCGCACGAGAAACAAATAGAGGTTGCGGAAATGCGAATGCTAAGGTGGATGTGTGGTCATACAAGATTGGATCGGATAAGAAACGAAGTGTTTCGACAGAAGTTAGAAGTGGCTTCTATTGCAGATAAAATACGAGAGGGAAGATTAAGATGGTATGGACATGTCAAGAGGCGACCAATGGCAGCACCGGTCAGAGCAGTGGAGAACATCATCATCGAGGGTAGGAAGAGTAGAGGAAGACCTAGGTTGACTTGGGAAGAGAGAATTAGGCGGGATATGGTACAGTTGCACCTCTCTGAGCACATGATCGAGGATAGGAGTGAATGGAGGCGTAGAATCAAAATTAAGGACTTTTAGTGGTTCCTGTAGCTAGGAAAGGACTTTGATTAATTGTTACGGGACATGATGTGTATGTAGTACGCTTGGACATTTTAGGGGAAACTTGCTGCTTCCCTGATACATGCTTGTTCATTTATACTTGCTTTTGGTGATATTTCAATGTTTGTGTGTGATGTTTGATTATATGTTGATTATATGCTTCCCTGATGTGTGTTGTACCATATACCATATATCACATATCGTATGTTTGATTATATGTTGATTCGTTAGCGTTACTGCTTTTGCTATCGAGCCAGGGGTCTCTTTGGAAGCGGTCTCTCTACCTATCTGGATAGAGGAAAGACTTGCCACCACCTACCCCTCCCAGACCCTGCTCTTGAGTGGAATATACTGGGTTTGTTTGTTTGTTTGTTGTTTGTTTATTATTATTATTATTATTATATTATTATATTATTATTATTATTATTATATTATTATTGTTATTATTATTTTAAGGGTGGGTTATTTATTATTTTGTGTGTTAAAATAATTTTAATGGAGTTATTACATAATATCGGTTAAAATACAAGGGTAATACAGTTATTTTTATCATTCAGCATAGTCAGTCAGATATTGTATCAAACAACCAAGTTCCAGTCAGATGCAGACTCAGTCAGAACTTCTTACTGGGTCAGCTTCTAACTTAGTCAGATCTTACTCAGTCAGCACAATCAAACAGCCTTTTAATTTGTTTTAAGGTTTCAGTTATATCTTTTAATCTATCATGTTTAAAAATATTTTGAGACTATAATTGAAACCTGTATTTTTTAAACTTTTTGGTGTAAAATTTTTCTGAACGATCTATATTTTATGAGGTATAATAAATTAATGCGTAATGTACAAGTCGTCATGCAAAACCCGTTGATTTGGTGTTTTAAAATTTAGCTTAGAAAATATAATAGATTTTTGAAAAATTACTACAAGAGTAACAAAATTAAAAAACGCGTGTTGAATGTACAATGTCTTCCCGTCGCATTACGCGTGCATCCTTCTAGTCTAATACAACCCCTGTAGTTTAAGTTGCATTTCTAAAAACTTGGATCTAAAATCTAAAAATAATTATTAAGGTAAACATCTTTTTATTTTAATAAAATAGTAACTTTTTTATGGGATGGCAAAAGAAAAATATCATTTAAAATAATATAGGATTAGAATATATTTGTCGTTTAAAAAAGTAGAAGAGATACATGACATTACATATTTCTTCTTACAAAAATTTCTTGATTATTTATCCTAATAAATAATTACATTAATTACTAATAATATCATTTAATTCTTTAGAGTGTTTTTAATAAATTTAAAAAATATCTTTTATTAATGTTATTTCTAGAGAAATAAAATTTTAAAATACGAAATATTTTAAAATTGATGTTTTGAGAAAGTAAAATTTTATAAACTTAAAATAATTAAAATTAGGAGTTATAATATGAAAAAATTTAAAATGACATTTTTAAACCGTTTTGTTTTGAAACACCATGTTTAATTTTTTTTGGAAAAAACAGAAAATCTTTATATACAGAAGATTAAAAAGTTGATATCTTTATTTTATTACTTATAATTCTTAGTCATACATAATTTTAATCATATCTTATATTAGATATCATTTATATTAATAACTTTTTATTTTATTTAATATTTTATATATTTAATCCGTATAATACACGAGTTTACTATAACTAGTTTGGTGAATATATCTTCAAATTAGTGAGCTAAGGTTATATGTAACGCATGAAATTGACAAAACATCATGTTCCCTTACAAAGTGTAACTTTGTTTACACATTATTTGGTTATTTGATGTTTTATTGGGTTAGATGTTAAATACACGCATTGGCATTGTCATTGTCATAAAACACCAGTGTGGGACAAGAAACATGACAATGTAACTCAAGAAGGAGATTATAAAACCTTGTTGCTTTAGCAATAAGGCAATATTTAACTTCAGTGTTAGAATAATAGGACACAAGATTATTGTAGAGAAAGACACAAAACCCTTACAAAGAACAGTTAATGTTATGACATGCACTAGGACTAGCTTAAAAGATTAGTCATGATATGATAAGACATAAACACAATAAGTGCTAACACGAACATCACATCATAACTAATCGTATAAGTTATTCCAAACATGCACATGATTTTTTTTAGAAATAAATTACACGATAAAGTCTGTTGAGGGATATGATAAAAGTCACACATTTAGTAAAACAAAAATTGACAAAAGTTCTTAAAAGTCTTAAATAATACATAATCCTTAACATGATAATCCTTCATATTTTTAAAATAAGAGTTAATAAAATTCTTAATTAACAAATAACGTAGCTTAAACAATTACTTAAACAGAAAGAGTCTGAACCAGAGTTAGGCAAGGCTTGAGACTCGGTTAGTGGTAGCATGGTAGTCACGTTTAGTGAAGCACTAAGAAAAAGGTAGGGTTTTAAAGTGTGAACATTGTAAGAAATACACTTAGAGGCTGATGTAACCAAATAGCTCCCAACATGCACATGTGAAGTACTATGAAAGTACTTCGAAAAATTTGATATAACTAAGTGAATTATTCTAAGTATCAAATCTTCCGAAACCAAAAGAAAAATTCTTCCGATGCCAAAGATGAAGTCTTCCTAAGCTTCAAAGACAAAGTCTTATAAATCCAAAGATTGATTTCTTGTGAAGATAGAGAAGACATGTCTTCTCAGACATGGTTTTGACAAAAGGTGAAACACATTTCCGTTGCCATCTCTGAAAACTCACTAACCAGCATGAGTTGGTGAAAAGTCAATGCTTTGTCCACTGTAAATAAGGTGTTAAGTCTGTAACTTTTCAATATGTATTTTATCATTTTTGTAATAAATAATGATGTGAGCTATGAAATGTCATAGTCTCTAGTCAAAAGACAATCTGCCTTTGACTCTTAATTGATCTTTTTATGTAGATTAGTGTTTCCAACTGGCCTTCAAAGTATGACGGCTGTAGGATGTAGTATAAAGTATCTCAAGTACTTGTATTCTAAAAATGTAAGCTTTGTAACACTAGTAAGAACTTATGAGCAATATACATCATTATTAAAAAACCATATTATCTTATTCTTGTTATTGTTCTTTTACTTGTGTTCTTTATTTCATTTAAGTGGGGTTCCTATTTGATCTGCTAAGTGTTCTAAGTCTCTTCACCTTGTCAAACTGTTGCATTGACTCCTTCACCAGTCCTACAATTGGTATCAAAGCATTTCAGGCTCTTGATTGTAAAATCTCACCATCTTAGATATCTTCAGTTTCACAAAACACTTATCAACTCAAATGGCAGCTATCTCAAAGGCAGATATGGAAACCAGTACCATGAAAAAGTCTCCACTAATCGCTCTTGATGATTTTGATACTTGGTGCCAACGTATGAAAGGGTTCATCAAGTCTCAAGACAATAATATGTAGAGATCTGTCATTAAAGGACTTCACATCCCAAGCACCTCTTCAGCCACTACTGGAGGTGGGATGATACCAAAAGAAATGGCTGATTATTCTAAAGAAGATTGGAAGAAAATTGATATAGATCAGAAAGCCATGATTGCTATCTAAACAACTCTTCCAACAGAGGCTTCAAGAAGTATAAAACTACTAAGCAGCTCTGGGATGCACTTAAGCTTATGTATGAGGGTTCTGAGGAAGCCAAGAAAAATAAGAAAGACCACATCAAGCAGTAGTTTGAGAACTTCACCTACAAGATATGTGAAACTATGACTCAATAATACTTCAGGTGTGTTGAGATTGTGGATACTCTAATGGATGTTGGAGTAAAACTTGAGAATATGGACATTGTGAGGATGTTTATGTTCTCTCTTCCAAACTAATAGACTTACTACTATGTAGCCATCAAGGGAATTGAAAATCTCACTATCCTTACTCTCACAGAGCTATATGGTATTCTTAGTGGCTATTAGATGGAGATAAACATGCAAAATCCATCAAGCAGCTCTTCTAACAATCAGTAGAGTTCAGCCCTTCATGTGGTTGAAAGAGATAGTAGAGAACCATAACATCAGCCTAGGGGGAGTTTGTAAGGAATACACTTAGAGGCTGATGCAACCAAAGAGCAACCAAAGAGCAACCAAAGAGCAACCAAAGAGCTCTCATCATGCATATGTGAAGTACCAGGAAAGTACTTTGGAAGATTTGATATAACTCAGTGAATTATGCTAAATATCAAAGCTTTCGAAGCCAAAAGACCAATTCTTTCGAAGCCAAGGATGAAGTCTTTCGAAGCTTCAAAGACAAAGTCTTCTGAAGCTTCAAAGACAAAGTCTTTCGAACCTTCAAAGACAAAGTCTTCCGAAACCAAAGACTGATTTCTTCCAAAGACATCTCTGAATACTCACCAACTAGCTTGAGTTGGTGAAAAGTCCATGCTTTTGTCAACTATAGATTAAGGTGTTGAGTCTGTAACTTTCTAACTATGTACTTTATCATTTTTATAATAGATAAGAATGTGAGTTATGACATATCATAGTCACTAGTCAAAAGATAATCTGTTTTTTAACTCTACATTGATCTTATTATCTAGATTAGTATGTCCAGCTGGCCTTCAAAGTATGGTCGACTGTAGTATGTAGTATAAAGTATCTCAAGTATTTGTATTCTAAAAGATAAGCTTTGTAACACTAGTAAGAACTTAAGAGCAATATATATTATTCTTGAAAATCATATTATCTTGTTCTTGTTGTTCTTTTATGTTTTTTGTTTCATCTAAGTCGGTTCCCTATTTGATCTGCTAAGTGTTCTAAGTCTCTCCACCTTTTGAAATTGTTGCATTGACCCCCTTCACCGGTCCTGCAATACAACATGAAAAATAATGACATATGTAATAAATCTATACATTAAATTATTTTAAATAAGTTAAAAATATAAATAGGTTTAATAAGGTATGTTAACAAGTGTTTGTAAAGACATGATTTTTATCATGTCTAAAAATATCATACCCTCAATTTCCACAAACGGGGTTTTACCGTTAGGCGGGTGACATACCAGGATCTCAAACACGGTCATATCAAACGACACTATATGAGTTTAAAAATAAACATTTGACATAAATCAGAGTAAACAATAAATAAGTTAAACATCAGTGCGGAAGCGAATAAACGAAATGTGAATCCAAGGATCTCAATTCAGGAATTATCAGTATTAAAATAAATCAATTTAATGATCGCGGAATTATCACTAATTGACGTTTAATTGTTTTAATGAATAATGATGAACACAACCACAGAAACACAATAAATGCGAAATCAATAATTATTCAAACGTATTTCATTAACTATAAGATAATGATTACAAAAGAATAATAACGAAGACTATGAACAACTAATTCTGTGAATCGAATAACGTTTGATGTTGATGTGACGGCAGCTAGGGTTGCACAATGATGTAACTCGACAGCCGTAATATTGATTGATTGTGTTCACCGAGATGTGAAACCTAGGACTCATATTTATAGATGATTTGAGTCGGCTTAGGAAACACCGGATCTCTCGGGATTTGTTATTGATTGTGTTGATTTGTTTGACTTCTTGATAGTTGCAATCGCACAAGTATAATGATCTTCCGCAGGAGTCTTGTCGTCCGCAGAACTTTTGTTCTTCCGTAGATGAATTGGTCTTCCGTAGAAGAGTTGTTCTTCCGTAGGAAATCCTTCTTCCTTAGGAGTCTTCACTTCACGGTACTTGATCATCCGCAGGAACATGCACTTGGTCATTTTGTCTTGTAAGAAACATATCTACGGATTAACAAAAATGTTCATCCGTAGATGTTTCTTACACTTGGTCAATTCCAGGAATCCGTCCAAGTATATTGTTTTTCCCTGTCAAGTCACAAATCAACACACATATATATGGGGTTATCCTATAGATTCAAAGCACATATATATATATTTTGACTGTTAAAATATTAATTACAAGACATGATACAAGTACTAAGCCTATACAAAAATGATCTAGCCCTATACAATCTAGATCCAACAATACTCCCCCTTAGGCTTAGCTCCTTGTAATCAGTCCTTCAAAACTGCAAGCTCCTTGACTCTTGATATGATTTTGTTGTAGAAGTAAGATACAACTGCCTTTTGATCATCATACTTGTATTTGATCTCCATTTTGCTGATCTTCTTCAGAGTCTCGAAGCCAAGTCCCAGAACATCCTCCTCTGTAGTGAGAGTCTCCAAGACTCTGTCATTCTTCATTACTTCAAGTTCATCTTGTTCGGAGAGGCGAAGTTCTGTGACTTCAGCATATTCTGTTCCCTTCAGCAAGCCTGCATTGTGTCTGCGTCGTTTATAGGCCTTTGCATGAAGTTTGTCAATCACTTGTATCATATGAACATGCAGGAACAGATCATTTTGAGCTGCTTCATCACTCAGCTTCGGAAAGAATTTGTCATGAAGGTAGGAAGTGTAGCTTGGATGAAGCAACTTGATTTTCGCAGGATCAAAGATCCTGATCTTTCAGCTCGTTTGTTCTCTGCATTCCTCATCAGCACCAGTTCTTTGTCCTCTCTACATATCCCCATTCAGTGATAGGGAGTGTGTATTGAGTCCCTTCATATGCTTGATGGCTGCTGATGTTCTGTTGTTATAGCTAACCCTCTTTAGGAATTCATCATCTACTGATTCAGAGGCATTGGACTTGTATCTTTTCAGCCCTTGAATTCTTCTTCTGTGCTCATCGTCATCTCTCTTAGCTCTTATTATCACATCATCTTTGAATTTTGTTTTCAGTTGACCCACTCTGCTTGAGAAGTCCCTGCCCCTTGGATGTATTGGATAATTTGTCAAGGTAAGGCTTTGCAGGTCCTTTAGATCATTCTCAGGAAGGCAGAGAACTGAAAACACATCATGGAAGTATTCAACTCTTCCTGATGTCCGTTTGATCACTACACAATCCCACTCTTGATCATATTCCATGCCATGATCTTATTTTCTTCAACTGAGTTGGGAGTTGTGAGATGATCAAATAACTGAATCAGAGTGGACTTCTGATCAGTGATTTCTCTGACAGTGGTACCAAGGGGCCATACTTTGCCTGGGATGACTTCCCTTGGTTCCCTGATGAGCTTATCCTTTGCTTTATGCTGATCCTTGGGTTCCACAGTTATTGGATCAGCTGATAGTTTGCTTTGTTTGTCATCAGTTGGATGAGGAGCTGTGGTTCTGAATTTGACACCTGTTTCCAATTCTACCTTCATTACATGCTCCATCATCCTTCACAATTCTCCAGTGGTTCTACCTTTAAGCTCATGCGGTTTGTAGTTGTGGCCCTGTAACCAGCAAGTCATATTGTACTTGGTAAGTTTGGTTGTGTCACAGTGGCCCAGATCCTTTTTGATCTTCTCCAATGACTGAAATATAGTAAAGGCTTCATAATCACAGTTTGGGATTATGAACCTTGCAAACTCAAACTCTTTCAGTGCATTCTTCATTTCTGATGTGTTCATCCTCTCAACCATGTCATATGGAAAACCATGGTTGATGAGGGTCATAAACATGCTAGAATCAGGCCTCTCTTCCATGATGTCTGCTGTTGTTAGAAGGTCATCGGCCTTTCCACCCTTTTCACCAGTGGGGGACTCCATTCTTGTCAGTTCCTCCCACTCTTTCTCACTGTCATCATCATCTCCGGATGATACCTTCACAGTAGACACATCTACTGAAGGTGTAGGTGCAGGGGATGGAAGTTTTGGTCTTTTTGGAGAGCTTTCATCTTCAGGTTTCTTTTGAGTTGCTCCAAAGTATTTTCTTTTCCGGGTGTATGAAATCAGTTGCTTAGAAGCTCCACCCGACTGTTTTGGTTGATCAGCACTTGGGGCCTCTTTTGTTTTCAGAGCAGATATCTTCTTTTCAGCTCTTCTATTTCTACATCTTTCTGTTTAATCACTTCAACTTTATCATTTTGCTCAGTTTTTAAAGATGCCTCCAACTCTTGTTGTCTTTGCAACAATGCATCAATAACTTCATGTTGCTTAGAGCATCTTCTCTCAGCCTTTTTAGTCTAGCATCTTTCTTCATCAGCTCTTCATCTTTTTCTTTAATTACACCTTTCAGCTCTTGAATTCTTTCTTTTCGCTTATTTGATTTGAGTACTAACTTGTTGTACTCAGCAACCAAAAAGCTTTTGCTGACAGGAATGTCTTTGTCACTTAAATCATCTTCATGGTATGCAATGACATCCTCAGCAGATCCTTGTACTTCCCCGTGCTCATCAGCAATTTGTTCATCTTTCAATGAAGATATGGGCTCAGTATGTGCTGATGAAGCTTGTTCTTCTGTGTGTGTGGGTGAGAAAGGAACAGTGCTGGCTTGAGATAATATCTCTGTGTCTCCTGAGTGTACAGAGTGTACAGACTCAGTTATCTTAAAAGGTTCAGTTCCAGCACTTTCCGGTGATGGATGTTTTGGTGATTCTGGTGGTGGTTGTACAGGGGATTGAGTTTGTAGTGGAGAGAAAGGTTGAGTGTGATGTGATGATGAATGAGAAGGTGATGATGATTGTTGTTTTACTAGAGAAGTTGGCTGAGTGTTTTTGGTGGATGATGTGGATATTAGTAGAGGTGTTTGATGGTGATGAATTGGTGATATTGGTTGGGTGTTGATGCTTGCTGGTGATTGTGATTGTTGAGGGGGTGATTGGCTAGGTGATTGATGTTGGAGTGGTGGAGTTTGGATTGGTGAGTGGTGTTGGTGTGGTGGTGTTGTGGAGTGGTGAGTGAGATGCTTGTGCAGAATCAGCAGATGATTCTGCTTCATCTGCCCAAGCCAACTCTTGTGGCAGGTCTGCTTGGGGATCTACTACATGCGCGAACATTGGCATATCCCGACCCTGGTACTTCCCACTAAGCTTGTTCAGTACAGATTTGCTCAAGTGTGCTTGAACAAACACACCCCAACTCTGTTCAACCTTGGAAGTTCTGAGTTGATCACCAGTTGTAGGAATCTCGGGAACATGTACATCTTGTCATTCTTCTGCAGTTTGACTTGTTCACTCAGACAATTGAAGATGTATTTGGCGTAGTATAAATTCTCCCTCGAATATCCCAATGATTCCAGATGATATGTGCCGAGAGAATCTGTCGAGTCCCGACTTCCTGTTCGACATGCATTTCAGGTAGGTGTGGCACAAGAATCGGTATGGTTTGCACAGCCTACCCTTTTTGATTTCCCCTTTCTCGTAATCACCATCATACCCCATCAGGTTGAATATTTTCTCAATGTATTCATTCTCGAATACATCGGGGTGACCTATTTCTCTATCACCCAGTTCCAGGCATCTTCGTATGGTGCTTTCAGTGATTCGAAGACGCTCATTCAAAATCTCAGCCACAATCACTTCCTCATCACCTTGTTCTTCACTCGTGCTGAGTTCCAGAAATCGATTATGTGCGCCTGATGGATCACAGGCTCGGCTGTCAAGGCGTAGAAAAGCCTGGATCATCGGAGATATCTTATGATATCTCGACATCCTTCTGCTGCAGGATCATCAGCGTTTAAGAACGCGCACACATTGTGTTCTTTAGCGAATCTATTGGCCATCTGTAAAGAAAATCAAGTTAGAAAACATGCAGTTGAATCGTTTTAATGGCAATAAACGATTAACCAGTTTCGTACTGATGTTTAAGACATGATTTACCTTCGCAGTAACGGTAATCGATTACTGGATAATGTTGATAATGTGTTCTTGGAACGGATATTTTGAAATTTTGAAAAAGAAGGAAAATGGGCGATTTTCTAGGTTAAAAGTGAATAAGTGCTCCGTAAAAATAAATTCTAAGAGTCAGAAACCTTATTTATAGGCGAACACATTAATTTCTTTTATTAATTATGTTGGGCCTGTCACACCCCAACCTTGACGGTGGAATCGTCGAGGCGTGAGAGTTAAGATTGTTTATAGCCACATAACGCTATTGCCTGAAACATGTTTAAAATAAGGGTCAACATATTGTTGGTGAGCATTCTATAGTTTTAAATATCTAAGTATATAAAAGATGGCAATTCATGTTGTAAATTAGAGAAAAAGGTAACTAGGGATGTAAGACAGAATGCACAAGCAAACCTTGACAAAGTTTTACAAGTCTCAAACGTTTACAAGTATATACGATTAGCTAAGTGTACTTGGATCAACCAAGCAGGCTTGTCAGGCCCATAGATCTATGACGTCACCAGGCTAGCAATAGTTAATGATTGTACATGTATTCGACATTACATGGTAGCTACAAGATTCAACTAATCACAACACACAAGTAAATTGCCATAATTTTACAAGAATCAAACGGGTTATAAGTGCAACGTTTATAAGGAAACATGTTTCTCCCAAAAGTGTGAAAATGATAAAATGGGTATAGAAATACTCACTTGGCGATTAAGTATATATTGGATGATTAATAAGAAATAATAACGCGCGTCGTTTCAACGAATCCCTTACAAGGTACCTAAAAGTACATATTAAGATTTATAATAAGATTAACGGTTTAATGTGAATTAGAGTCTTAGATGGAATTTGGGGTTTTGACAGGTAATGAATATTACTTGTATTTCGATTATTCAAAGGAAATAGTTATTTTAAGTATTTTAAATTCTAGAAGTGAAATTAGGTTTAATATTGATAATGTTCAAATATATCTTATATATTCTTGTTAATAAATATCATTATGATAACGTATTACCCGATAACAATTTATTAATCCGAATTAATTGTTAAAGTATATTTATACGAAGTGACTTATAATTACGTTTGTAAATAATTGTGAAATTATAAGATGTATAATTTCTACAATTTACAGGATTATTTCATAATTAACAAGATATAGTGTCCATTTTTATAAAAAAATATTATTTATAATATTTATAAATAATATTTTATAAATATATTAAGGTTTTTAACTAAAATATATATACAGAAATTATTTATGTAACATTTTAAATATGAAAAGTTTATAAAATTTATTTTTATAATTTTAAGAATTTTCTGGAATTTTTAGAGCTTAAGAAAACTAATTAAAAAAATAGGGGGGTGCCCGGGGTCGAACCGGGACCTTCCTGTGTGGTATGGTGAGTCGGGAACCAGTGAACCAAGGCCTAAGCCGCGGTTATGAATGGTTCCCAAATATCTTAAACACAATCCGAGATCCCATCCCAAATACTATGAACCCTAAATCGATCAGGATCAAAATTGAAGCTCAATTAGAGTCTGTAAATGTCTGAATTCATAGGGCTTTTGATCCCCATGTAAAATCGAGTACAATGATGCTCTTAATTACCTGATTCGATGTTAATTCGATATAGAACAAGGTTAAGAACAGCCGCGGCAGAGGAGGTATGGATTCGAGATGATTTTGCTGATGGTTTTCCAATTAATTTCACAAAGAGCTTCTAAGGATGATTACAAACGAAAGCCCTTTATCAATTTGGGTTTAGAAGAATTAGAAAGAGGTGTTCGATGGATTTGCATGTTCGACGAGAGTGATGATCAAATTCAGTTATTCATGTGTTTTCAATTGAAATTACGAGTTGTATTCAATCTATATGGAGATAAAGTTCAAATTGATTGAATTAATTTGTCTAAAGTAATGTTTGAATGGGTGATTAGCTTTGAACGGTCGGGAAAAAAAAGTTGGATCCTGTTATGCTTAAATCGATGATTAACGCGTGTTTAAAGGTGCATTGGGTTCGAATCTACCGACAAATGCATTGGAAACGGTTTCGGGGTTAAAAATCGAATAATTTGGCCGTTTGGCCTCGCCGGAGTGTCGCCGGAAAGTCGCCGGTGAACGGCCGGATAATCGGGGGTGGGGAAATGGGTTTTTAAAATTTTATAGAAATGGTCCCTGCGGTTTTAGTGTTGACATTTTATGTTATAACTTCTTTTGAAGTTTCTAAATTGACAAAATTGGCCCCTGAACTTTATTATTATGATTATTATTATTATTATTATTATTAGTATTATTATCATTATTATTATTATCATTTTTATTATTATTATTATATATTATTGTTTTTTATCATTATTATTTTTATTTTTATAATCATTATTATTATTAATATATTATTATATTATTATTATTATTATTATAAAAGGTTAAACGACGAAATACGAGATGTTACAGTCTCCTCTACTTTAGGAAATTTCGTCCCGAAATTTGTTTACGAGGAGGATGTGACGACAAGATGAGGACACTTGGAGAACTTTCAGGTTTTGATAAAGTATCAAAAGAAGAAAATTCATCTTCGATTAAGCTGACCGCTTTATGTTTACTTTATGTGCAATGGCAGAGCCATTAGAGGTAAAAAGAGAGTCTAAAGTGTGTGGCTTATAGTTAACATTATAAGCTTTCTCATTGATTAAAAATAAACGTTAATACAAGATGTTACCGTCTCCCTATTTTAAAGAATTTCGTTTAGAAATTAAAAATGAACTAAACGAACAAATATGGGTATCTCTGCTTCATATGATCCTCCCGCTCCCACGTGAACTCAGCTCCACACTTGTTCTCCAACGAACCTTGACAATTGGAGTTGTTGTGGTTCTAGTCTTCTTCATGATGCGATCCATAATTTCGACAGGTTTCTCGATGAAATGCAATGACTCGTCGATCTGAATGTCTTCCAGTGGAACATGCAGACTCTCGTCGGCTAAACACTTTCTTAGATTTGAGACATGAAACACAGGATGAACTCCACTAAGGTCAGAAGGTAGTTCCAGTTTATAAGCCACTTTCCCGATCCTTTTCAGGATTTTGAATGGTCCTACAAATCTTGGAGCTAGTTTACCCCTCTTTCCAAAGCGAATAAAGCCTTTCCATGGTGATACCTTAAGAAGAACCATATCACCAACTTGAAACTCCAACGGTTTTACGATGCTTATTGGCATAACTCTTTTGCCGACTTCTTGCCACTTCAAGGTTCTTGCGGATTGTAACAACTTTATCGGTCGTTTCTTGTATAAGTTCAGGACCAGTGATAAAGTTTTCACCAATATCAGTCCAACAGATCGGTGATCGGCATTTACGACCATAAAGTGCTTCGAATGGTGCCATCTTGATACTCGAGTGATAACTATTGTTATACGAAAATTCCGCGAGAGGTAAATGCGTATCCCAATTACCACCAAAGTCAAGGACACACAATCGTAGCAAATCCTCAAGGGTTTGGATTGTTCGTTCGGTTTGACCATCAGTTTGAGGATGGTAAGCGTACTTAAATCCAATTGAGTACCCAACAGTTCTTGCATAGATGACCAAAAGTGCGAAGTGAAACGAGCATCTCAATCGGAAATAATGTGCAATGGTACGCCATGACGACTCACAATTTCATCAATGTATATACGAGCTAGTCTTGAAACCTTGTAGGTGTCTCGTATAGGTATGAAATGTGCCGTCTTGGTCAAACGATCCACCATCACCCATATACTATTATGACCACGAGGAGTACGTGGCAACTTGGTTATGAAATCCATGGATACATGTTCCCATTTCCACATAGGGATTTCAGGTTGTTCAAGTAAACCACTTGGTCGTTGATGCTCGGCTTTGACTCTTGCACACGTGAGACATTTGGAGACATAAACTGCGATCTTTCTTCATTCCAGGCCACCAATATTGGCCACGTAAGTCCATGTACATTTTATCGGAGCCAGGATGAATAGAATATCAGGTGTGATGAGCTTCGTTCAAAATGATGTGTCGAAGGTTATCACGATTTGGGATCCAAAGTCGATTCAGAAAAGTACCATAGGCCGTTCGGTTTTTCCTCCAGTTGTGATTGAACGTTAGACAACAAATCCTCATCACTTTTCATCGGTTATTGCCGCTGTGAGCCTTGCGAATGCATAACTCGAGATCACTATCAATCCTTATGTTTTGGAGCATGATAGTAGCCTCGTTAATATCACACGAACCTCTGTATCAAATTCTCTTAATGTGTGAAACCACTGTCTTCGATCTCGGATTTCTTGTAGCGAGACAGTTTTGTTATGGACCTTGCGACTCAGCGCGTCGGCTACAACATTCGCCTTCTAGGAGATAGCGAATGTCACAGTCGTAGTCGCTGATTAACTCGATCCAACATCTTTGTCTCATGTTGAGATCTTTTTGGTTGAACACGTGTTGGAGACTTTTGTGGTCGGTGTAGACTATGCATTTCGTCCCATAAAGATAGTGTCGCCAGATCTTAAAGCGAAAACCCACAGCACCGAGTTCAAGATCATGAGTTGTGTAATCACTCGTGAACCTTCAATTGTCTTGATGCATAAGCTATCATCTTTCCTCGTTGCATAAGAACATAACCAAGACCTTGTTTGAAGCATCACAATATACGGTGAAATCATCGTTTCCATCGGGTAGGGTCAAGATAGGAGCATTTCTTAGTTTGTGTTTTAATGTTTCAAAAGCTTCCTCTTGCTCAGGCCCCCACTCGAATGTTATTCTTTTGTGTTAAGGAAGTGAGCGGCTTTACGATCCTCGAAAAGTTGGCGATGAATCGCTGATAATAACCAGCAAGACCAAGGAAAGAACAAATCTCGGTCGGTGTCGTGGGAACACACCAATTCTTCACAGCTTCCACTTTGCAGGGTCAACGTGAATTCTTGGCTATTCACCACGTGTCCTAGAAATGAACTTCCTTGAGCCAGAAATCACACTTCGAGAACTTCGCGTACAATTGCTCTTTCTTCAACAATTCAAGAACTTGTCGCAAATGCAGTTCATGCTCGGCGTTGGTTTTGGAGTAGATGAGAATGTCATCAATGAAGACGATCACAAACTTATCTAGATAAGGCTTGCATACTCGATTCATGAGATCCATGAAAACAGCAGGAGCATTAGTCAAGCCAAAAGGCATCACCGTAAACTCATAGTGCCCATAACGAGTACGAAACGCGGTCTTTGGGATGTCATCATCATGGACACGTAATTGATGATATCCAGAACGTAGATCAATCTTCGAGAATATAGTAGCTCCTTGAAGTTGATCAAACAGATCGTCGATACGAGGAAGAGGATACCGGTTTTTGATGGTAAACTTGTTGAGCTCTCGGTAATCGATACACATACGGAATGACCCATCTTTCTTCTTCACAAATAAGATAGGTGCACCCCAAGGAGAAGAACTAGGGCGGATAAACCCCTTTCTCGGATAATTCCTGGAGTTGGCTAGAGAGTTCTTGCAATTCCGATGTGCAAGCCGATATGGTGACTTAGCCACGGGGTTTGCTCCCGGTATCAAATCAATTTTAAATTCAACTCACGCACGGGAGGTAAACCACTAAGGTCATCAGGAAATACTTCAGGAAAGTCTCGTACAATAGGGACATCCTTAAGTTCTTTCCCTTTGGCTTTTGTGTTGACCACGTAAGCCAAGAAGGCCATATACTTCTTGCTTAAGCACTTTCGGGCTTGAGTGCAAGACATGTGTTTGAGTCCTTGTGATGATTCTCGCCGAACACTTTCAAAGTATCCCCGGATGGTAACGGTATACGGATACACTTCTCAAAACAAACGATCTCAGCATGATGTTTGGCTAGCCAATCCATTCCAATGATGACGTCGAAGCTTCCAAGTTTCATAGGAATAAGATCAATAGAGAATTCGTGTTCGGTAAAGCTTATGATGCAATCACGTATTATGACATCAACGACAATAGGTTTTCCATCGGCGACTTCGACCGTGTAGGGTCTTTCCAGATTAATATGGGCTTGAATTCTAACGACACGAAACTCTTATCCGCACCCGAATCAATAATACAGATGCATAATGATCATTCACAAGATACATACCTGTTCGGTAAAAAAAATTTTTATTATTGATACGATGATTACAAATATGGAAACATCAATAATACAAGAAATGGTTTAAATGGGGTTCTTCGTCGTACCATTCACAACGTCATTACTGACTTGTGCTTGGTTGACGTTGATGTTGAAAGCCCTTCCACGAGCTAGTGGCACGTTGCCCGCATTGCGAGGGCATTGCGGACGAAAATGACCAGGCTCGCCACAGTTGTAGCAGGTTCGGTTGGCAAGCATTGCGGCGTTGTTTGGTGCACGAAGACAAGTAGTCACCAAGTGGCCATACTTTCCACATAACGAGCAGATTCGGCATGGAACGTTACCCGCATGATGGTACTTGCACGTGTTACACCTTGGCAGAGGACCCGCATAAGCTTTAGCCATGGGAGCTTGATTTGCCACCACCATTTGTTTTTGAGGAGCATTTGGAGTGGTCACAGCGTAGTTGCGTGTTGGTGTGAACTTACGCTTCTTGCTTTGGGAAGACGACTCAGCCCTTACCTCCTTTGTTGCCTCGGTTGTCGCCTTCGCAGTAGACTTTGAACCCCTTGCCGACATAGTGCCAGCTCTAATATGATTCTCAGTGAGCTGCGCTGTGATAGTAATTGCCTCCTCCAAAGTTGTGGGTCGGCTACCCACCACATCATCTTGAATTTGGGGTGGTACACCCTTTATGAACTTCTCGATGTTACGGGGGACAGTGTCAACCATATGGGGCAATAATAGACTCAACTCATGATGCCTAGTTGAGTAGGCCAAATGATCACCACCATCTTGCTTCAAGTTCCAGAATTCTTCTTCCAACTTTTGTAATTCACTTCTCGGGCAAAACTTCGCGATGGCGATGTTCTTGAATTCATCCCAAGAGAGTGCCGAAATAGCATCAGCTCCTCGGTTTCTCTTCTCGCTATTCCACCAGGTAAGTGCCCTTTGTTGGAGCATACTAGTGGCATAACGGACTTTGAGTGCCTCAGGACACTCACAATTGACAAAAGTGTTCTCCATGCTTTCGAACCACTCAAGAAGACCAGTGGCTCCTTCCTTGCCACTAAAGTTGGTGGGTTTGCACGAGTTGAAGTGGTTGTAAGTGCAAGTACGATCGTTCCCGTTTCGGCTGTTGCTATTTTCTCCCTTGAGCACCGTTGTTGTTTCCATTGGTGTTGTTGTTGCTATTAGCCATCATGGTGCTATTCAGTTCAGCAACCATGGTTGGGAGCACAGCAGCCATTTGTTTGGCGATCATTGCTGCAAGCTTGCGGTCGGAACTTCCACGCTTTCCATGATGACGAGACATACTGAAAATATGATTTGGATTAGGAACGGGTAAAAGGACAATAAGGATGGACAGTTAAAGTAAGGATTATGAATTATACGGAATGTTTCCAGTCGATAACGCATCACCATTGGAAAGGTTGACACGTCAAGGTAAATTGAGCCATTTGCCTTAGAAACTTGTGTATGTTGACCATAGTTTATCACTCATCCCAGAAATCCCCAGGTAAGCGTAACTGGTCCCGTAGGACATATGCGAAACGCTTGCCTTAGCCCGAAGGCTTTTTGCCAGGAAATCCAGAATACAGGTGTCTATGTGTCACACAATATTTCTTAGGTTCATGAAATCAAAACCTTGATGAGATTTATATAGATTAGACATAACGTCTAAAGATCCTAGTCATAAGCATAAGTATACGATTCCGCGTGTCGTCGAAGATAAGATTAAGAGGTTTCATGTTCGGGGAGAGTCAAAGATGAGTTTAGGGAGACAAGTAACTAAGTTTAGGCAATCCTATGCTAAGGCATCAAATTGCACATAAGGAGGCATAGCATTATGTAATATGCAAACCATGTATTTACAAGATAAAAATACTATAAGGTGCATGCATAAGCTATAGTCTGGGTCATCATTAATAACCTAAATCCTTATAGTTATGGGCTCTGATACCAATCTGTCACACCCCAACCTTGACGGCGGAATCGTTGAGGCGTGAGAGTTAAGATTGTTCACAGCCACATAACGCTATTGCCTGAAACATGTTTAAAATAAGGGTCAACATATTGTTGGTGAGCATTCTATAGTTTTAAATATATAAGTATATAAAAGATGGCAATTCATGTTGTAAATTAGAGAAAAAAGTAACTAGGGATGTAAGACAGAATGCACAATCAAACCTTGACAAAGTTTTACAAGTCTCAAACATTTACAAGTATATACGATTAGCTAAGTGTACTTGGATCAACCAAGCAGGCTTGTCAGGCCCATAGATCTATGACGTCGCCAGGCTAGCAATAGTTAATGATTGTACATGTATTCGACATTACATGGTAGCTACAAGATTCAACTAATCACAACACACAAGTAAATTGCCATAATTTTACAAGAATCAAACGGGTTTACAAGTGCAACGTTTATAAGGAAACATGTTTCTCCCAAAGTGTGAAAATGATAAAATGGGTATACAAATACTCACTTGGCGATTAAGTATATATTGGATGATTAATAAGAAATAATAACGCGCGTCGTTTCAACGAATCCCTTTACAAGGTACCTAAAAGTACATATTAAGATTTATAATAAGATTAACGGTTTAATGTGAATTAGAGTCTTAGATGGAATTTGGGGTTTTGACAGGTAATGAATATTACTTGTATTTCGATTTATTCAAAGGAAATACGTATTTTAAGTATTTTTAAATTCTAGAAGTGAAATTAGGTTTAATATCTGATAATGTTCAAATATATCTTATATATATTCTTGTTAATAAATATCATTATGATAACGTATTACCCGATAACAATTTATTAATCCGAATTAATTGTTAAAGTATATTTTATACGAAGTGACTTATAATTACGTTTGTAAATAATTGTGAAATTATAAGATATATAATTTCTACAATTTACAGGATTATTTCATAATTAAACATGATATAGTGTCCATTTTTTTAAAAAAAATATTATTTATAATATTTATAAATAATATTTATAAATATTATTAAGGTTTTTAACTAAAATATATACACAGAAATTATTTATGTAACATTTTAAATATGAAAAGTTTATAAAATTTATTTTTATAATTTTAAGAATTTTTCTGGAATTTTTAGAGCTTAAAAAAACTAATTAAAAAAAATAAGGGGGTGCCCGGGGTCGAACCCGGGACCTCCTGTGTGGTATGATGAGTCGGGAACCAGTGAACCAAGGCATAAGCCGCGGTTATGAATGATTCCCAAATATCTTAAACACAATCCGAGATCCCATCCCAAATACTATGAACCCTAAATCGATTAGGATCAAAATTGAAGCTCAATTAGAGTCTGTAAATCTCTGAATTCATGGGGCTTTTGATCCCCATGTAAAATCGAGTACAATGATGCTCTTAATTACCTGATTCGATGTTAATTCGATATAGAACAAGGTTAAGAACAGCCGCGGCAGAGGAGGTATGGATTCGAGATGATTTTGCTGATGGTTTTCCAATTAATTTCACAGAGAGCTTCTAAGGATGATTACAAACGAAAGCCCTTTATCAATTTGGGTTTAGAAGAATCAGAAAGAGGTGTTCGATGGATTTGCAGGTTCGACCGAGAGTGATGATCAAATTCAGTTGTTCATGTGTTTTCAATTGAAATTACGAGTTGTATTCAATCTATATGGAGATAAAGTTCAAATTGATTGAATCAATTTGTCTAAAGTGATGTTTGAATGGGTTGATTAGCTTTGAACGGTCGGGAAAAAAAGTTGGATCCAATGTTATGCTTAAATCGATGATTAACGCGTGTTTAAAGGTGCATTGGGTTTGAATCTACCCGACAAATGCATTGAAAATGGTTTCGGGGTTAAAAATCGAATAATTTGGCCGTTTTGGCCTCGCCGGAGTGTCGCCGGAAAGTCTCCGGTGAACGGCCGGATAATAGGGGGTGGAAATGGGTTTTTAAAATTTTACAGAAATGTTCCCTGCGGTTTTAGTGTTGACATTTTATGTTATAACTTCTTTTGAAGTATCTAAATTGACAAATTGGCCCCTGAACTTTATTATTATTATTATTATTATTATTATTATTATTTATTATCATTATTATTATTATCATTTTTATTATTATTATTATTATGTTTTTATCATTATTTATTTTTATTATTATAATCATTATTATTATTAATATTAATATTATTATTATTATTATTATTATTATTTATTATTATTATTATAAAAGGTTAAACGACGAAATACGAGATGTTACAGGCCCACTCCCATTCATTCCTATCCGCATACCAAGTTTTTATTTAGAATGCATTACTTCTTCCGCAGAACATCTGCGGAACCTTGACATCTGCGGATGTCAACATCTGCGGAACCTTACATCTGCGGATGTCAACATCTGCGGAACCTTACATCTGCGGATGTCTTAACATCTGTGGATGTATAAGTTCAAGCAATGCATTGTTTTGCTGCTGAATCAGAAATCACATATTACTTCTACGGATGAGAGGTATTACTGAAACTTCTGCGGAACATAAAAGTTTTAAAACTTTAAATGTATGATATCTACTGAGTAGAATCAAATGTTGATGTTGGACATTGTTGACTTTATTTGCATGGCAATTAAGTACAGGAAAGCAAGTTTCCTGTATCCTGCATTCAAGTTAGTGCTCAAGTTCCAATTCCTTCAAAGTAAATCAAATCAAATATCAGCTTTTATTGTTTTTCATGCATGAACTACTCCCCCTAAATTTGTGATTAATGTGAGACTGTTACATTTATCATAAATTTAAGTTGTAAACAGGCATGACAGGCATATGACAGTCTAAATGAGAGAAAGTCAGTTAAGAGGACAATTAAACATCTGGCTTAAACAGTTACATGCATGCATATATATATAGAGGGATCATACTATAACTTGGCTTCTGCTGATGTTGATTAGTTGATTCAATACACACCTGATTGCAAGTATATAGATCCATTTAAATTCAAACATGAGTATTGTATCAACTAGGCATGCTATTTATCATGTTGTGAAGTTTGTTAATCAGTAGCAATCATGGGTCCCACATTCAATTATCATTAGAGTATGTCTTCCGTAGGTGAGGCAAATCACTACATTTCACACTTAATGACTATGTACATTAAGTTATAAGTTCTATCTTGAGACATATTACAGTCTCATGAATGCTTTAATGTTGAAGCTCTTTGACTTGATGTACAATGGATCACAAGTGATTCCTTTTTAAAGCTGAAATATGATCTTCATAGTCACAGGTCTTTACTTTCGTAAAACAGAGGTGAACTTTAACCCAGGTCTTTGTTTACACAAAACAGAGGGAGAATGAAGATCACACTTGTTAATCACATTCCCAGGTCTTTGTTCACACAAAACAGAGGGAATATGACTTTGCAAAGATAGAAGATTATAAGGTATTTTACATATTGTGCTTGTGTAAGTGATTTGATCACATCAGGAGAGAACATACCTTCCTGATTCTCAAATGGAATCCTCACAGACAGTTACCTGATGCTTTTAGTTTGACATGCTCTTAGCTTTGTTTCCACTCAAGATGAACCTACTCACATATCAGTATGATATAAGTCAGATTGAGTGTTATGTTTAATAACCAAGTATAGTCTACTATCATTTCCCTGATATAATGCATGTATAGATGTTCTATCAGAAACTTAAGTTATCCTTAACGATTACTCTGCACAAAGTCAGTCATATGCTTTTGTTGATTTATTCTAAGTTAATCATCCCTAAAGATTCTATCAGAAAATTAAATCTAACAGAATCAAATGCTTTAGTGAACAAATCAGCAAGCTGATTGGTTGTGTCTACTTTGACTAACTTGATTAGACCCTTTTTTGAGCAGTCTCTCAGAAAATGGTATCTAATTTCAATGTGTTTAGTTTTACTATGTTGAACTGGATTAGCAGTTATAAACATAGCAGCTGAATTATCAATATGAATTGGTGTATGAAGGAAATTGTAACCATAATCAAGTAATTGGTTCTGCAACCAAAGTACTTGAGAGCAACCTGCTAAAGCATCTATGTACTCTGCTTCAGCTGTGGATACAGATACATTTGTTTGCTTCTTGCACTGCCATGAAACAAGTCTTGGTCGTAGAAACTGACATCCACCAGTTGTGGATTTTCTGTTGTTGTTGCATCCTCCATAGTCACTATCTGAATAGGAGTAGAGGCTAAAATCTCCATCTTTGGGATACCAAAGTCCCAATGCAGGTTTGCCTTTCAGATATCTGAAAATCCTCTTCACAGCATTCAGATGGGACTCCTTTGGGTCTGATTAATACCTGGCACAAACACAAACAGCAAACATGATGTCAGGTCTACTGGCAGTTAAGTACATTAAAGAACCGATCATTGATCTATACAATCTTTGATCTACGGATTTTCCAGCAGGGTCAGGCACAATCTTGTCTATTGTTGATACTGGTGTCTTGCATGAAGTGGAATCAGCAAGATTGTACTTCTTCAAAATTTGATGAATGTACTTTTCTTGATTGATGAAAATGCCATCTAGTTTCTGATGAACTTGTAAGCCAAGGAAGAATGTCAATTCTCCCATGGAGCTCATCTGAAATTCAGATTTCATTAAGTCTTCAAAGCTTTGGCACAGCTTCTTGTTGGTTGATCCAAATATTATGTCATCAACATATATTTGAACCACCAAAAGATCTTGATGTTCATGTTTGAGGAAGAGTGTCTGATCAATTGTTCCTCTCTTGTAGCCATTCTTCAGCAGGAAGGATGATAGTGTGTCATACCACTTTCTGGGTGCTTGATGAAGACCATACAAAGCCTTGTCAAGCTTGTATACTCTATGTGGATAATCAGGATCTTCAAATCCAGGGGGTTGAGCCACATAGACTTCTTCATCAATTTTCCCATAAAGGAAAGCACACTTCACATCCATTTGATAGACTGTGAACCTCTTGAAGGAGGCATAGGCTAAGAAAACCCTTATAGCTTCAATCCTGGCAACTAGGGCAAAGACTTCATCATAGTCTATTCCCTCTTCCTGAGTATATCCTTGAGCAATAAGCCTAGCCTTGTTTCTCACTATGATACCTCTGTCATCCAGCTTGTTTTTGAATAGCCACCTTGTTCCAATTGGATGTTGACCCTTAGGCAAGTCTACAAGAGTCCACACTTTTTGTTTTCTGAATTGTTGTAGTTCCTCTTGCATAGCCTCAATCCAACTGTTGTCCTTTAGAGCAGCTATAATGTTTTACAGGAACTATTTGGGACAAAAAGTAAGTAAACAAACAAATGTTTGCCACGCCTCCTTTGCTCCTTGTAGTTCGTGCATTCAGGTCTCCAATGATATTGTCTGTTGGATGAGACTTGTGAATTCTACTTGTTGAGACAGCATCAACTGGAACTGTGGAGTCTAAGTTTGAGAAACCCATTGAAGCAGATGGTGTCAACTGAGAAGTTGAGTCGATGAAATAATCAAAAGGCTCATGGTCATTTGGATCAGCTTGTGTGTGAGTTGCTGCTGAGTTGTCTTCTTCCGCAGGAAGTTCTACGGAAGCAGCATTTTGTTCGTCCGCAGGAGGTTCTACGGAAGCAGCATTTTGTTCTTCCGCAGGAGTAACTGCAGCATCTACGGAGGCATTTTGTACTTCCGTAGGGGATACATCACCAGCCACGGATGAACATTGTTGAGTTGCAGGCATGGTTTGTTGATTCAACACCTCCTCTTTATCCCTTAGTTCAGCAGCTGAGGCAGGACTTACATCTGCGGATACTGATGCATCTGCGGATGTATTTACTGATGTAATTTCATGCTGCTGACTTGATTCTTGCTGAGGTGCAGTTGAAAGTTGTACCCTTGGTGGGTCAGCTGTCAGGGGCACTTCATTCAAACTTGGAGGCACAAATGGATAGCATGTATCCGCAACACCTGCATTGATCAGATAACCAGTGTTAAATGATTCAGTTAATGCATCTATATCAAATAACCAAGATGATCCTTTTACATTTATAGTAAACATGGATTCATAAAAAGAAACATTGGGAGTCTCCTCAACTATGTTATGTTCTGAAATATAGACTCTATATGATTTAGAAGTGGATGAATATCCAACAAAGAAACCATCATAGGCTTTTCAGAAAATTTTCCCAATTGTTCTTTAGTATTCAAAACAGGCACATGACACCCAAAAGCTCTAAGATATCCTATAAAAGGTTTTCTTTTAAATAAGAGTTCATAAGGTGTTTTATTATGTTCTTTGACAATTAATGTTCTATTTTGAACATTGCAAGCTGTATTCACAGCTTCTGCCCAGAAGGTAATGGGTAACTGAGAGTCAGCTAGCATTGTTCTGGCTGCTTCTATGAGTGTTCTATTTCTTCTTTCAGCCACTCCATTTTGTTGTGGAGTTCTTGGGGCACTGAATTGTCTTGCTATCCCTTTATTTCTGCAAAAAGAATCCAGATCAGCATTAACAAATTCAGTTCCATTATCACTCCTAAAAATTTTAACTTTTAAATCAAGTTGATTCTCAATCTTGATCACAAAGTCCATTAATGTTTCAGATGTTTCACTTTTATGTTTTAAGAAAAAGACCCATGTGAATCTAGTGAAATCATCTACTATCACCAAACAATATTGCCTTTTTCCAATGCTCAGCACATTGGTTGGACCAAAGAGGTCCATGTGAAGCAATTTGAGTGGTGTAGTGTTAGTGTTAATTGTTTTGGATTTATGAGACACTCTGTGTTGTTTTCCTTTATAACATAAAGAACAATGATTAGAACAATGGAATTCTTTCTTTGGTAATCCAATGACTAAGTCATTTTTCACCAATTTATTCATGTTCTTCATGTTGGAATGGACAAGCCTTCTATGCCACAGTTGAGATTCATCTTCTGAAGATTTAGACAGCAGGCATGTCTCATGACTTGTGAGTGTGGTGTTATTCATATCCAAGATATATGTGTTGCCTTTTCTTGATGCTTTAAGAAGGATACAGTCTGCTGGAACTGTAAAACCTGGCTTAAGAATGTAACAGTTAGTGTTATCAAATAGTGTTAAGTAATTTTGATCACAAATTTGGGAAACACTAAGTAAATTATACTGCAAATTTTCACAGTAATTTACTTTTTCAAATGTTAAAACACCATTAGTTACCATTCCTTCACCAACAATTTTACTTCCCTTCTTATCCCCACCAAACGCCACATAAGAGGCATGTTTATGTTTTAAGTCATGGAGAAGTGCACAGTTGCCTGTCATATGTCTGGAACAACCACTGTCAACATACCACTTGTTGTCAGCTCTCCATGATTGTTCCTGCACACAAAAAGAAATTAGTTAGAATTGACAACCCAAGGCTTAATTGTCTTGGGTTTGCTAGATGTGTCAACAATAGTTACTCCTTCATGAATTAATCTTGAAGTTTCAGTATTAGTTGTTTCGTTTTGATTTGATGGTGGTGAGGATGATTCTGTTGAAGATGAGTCAGGTTTCTGGATGTCTTCATGCTTGTCTGAGTCTTTCTTCAACGTGGCTTGTTTTGGTTGGTATTTTAACTTCGAAGAGGATCCTGTGGTTTTGAAAGTTTCTTCATCTTTCAGCTTTGATTGAGACACAGGAGTTCCTTTTGCAAAGTTGTCAAAGAAACCATCAACTACTTCAGTCTGTTTATCAGACAGATCCACCTTTTTGTGAGGTGTCTTAGCCTGTGTTGGTGTTTTCTTCTTCAAAGTCTTGTTCTCAACAGATGATCCTGTCTTTGACTTTTGTTGACCTTTCTGAGACTTTGTCTCTTTGTCACTTACTGAGGATTGAGAATCTGTTTCGGATGACGTATCTTGTGACTTCTTTTTGCTCTTTTTCTTGTTCTTCTTATTAAAATAATATTCCTGAGTTGAATGATTATTTTTGTCACATATGACATAGTGTTTGTTGAAGTAACAATCAGCAGTCATGTGATTATTCATATTGCAAATGGAACAATAGCTGCTGAAATAACATTCATCAGTATTGTGATTCTTCATATCACACCATTTGCAATATTTTTCAGAATTTTCTTCAGATTCAGCCTTCTTTTTATTGTTCTTTTTCTCACTTGCTGTAGCATCAGTTGACTTCTTCTTGTTTTTGTTTGGAGCATCATCAGCTATTGCTTGTTTGCCTTTGGCTGCCATTTGTTGCTTGATATTCACCTTTTTCTGTGCATGTTTATTGGTCTCTCTTTTTACCTCGTCCGCAGAATCAGTTTCTCTCTTCCGTTGCTTTTCTGCGGATTCAGTAGTTTTTGCCTTCTGCAGATGATCTACGGACTTGGCAAATTTTGCTTTCCGCAGATGTTCTATGGATTCCTCAGAATTCTTTTTCCGCAGATGTTCTACGGATTCTTCTGATTTTGTTTCCGCAGATGTTCTACGGATTCCTCAGTTAGTGCTTTCCGAGCATTCTTGTTTGTTGTTTGTTTCTTACCTTTATCTGATGATGACAAAGGTGCTTCAGTGCTTGATCCGCAGCTATCAACTTTGTAAAGGTTCAGTTCTTGAAGTCCTTCATTCAATTCAGCAATCCTCTTACAGATAGTCTTCAGCATGTTCCTTTGCTTTAGAGGATACTGCAGCTTTGATTCTTTAACTACCCGCAGAAGACCAGTTTCAACTTGAACATTCTTACCAATGTTCAGTTGATCAGTATCATGTTCATCAGAATCATCCAAGTCATCATACTTATCAAAATCTGATTCATTATGTTTAAGTGATTCAGATTCAGTAGATTCAGTTTCACTTATCTCAGCTTCATAGATGTTTGCATGACTGTTTTTTATGTCAATTTTGGTGCTTTGCACAAAATGATTTGACAAATTGTTAGTCATTGTTTCAGGTAAAGGTGTGTAGTTATCATTAATAGGTGGTGCAACAACATTATAACCCAACCCGGACCTGTTCTTTGATTCAATATGAGAGTTTAACAACTCATATTGTTGAGATGATAATTGAAACTTCTGAAGTTTCACTTCAGTTGATGCATGATCAGCCATGGATTTTGTTAAGGAAGTGGTCAGATGCTCAACTTGGGCTTTTAGGCTGTAATTTTCAGAAACATATTTTTCTAAATCTTTTTGTAAAGAACTTATTTTGATTTGATATAATTTTTGTTCTCTTAAGTGTGATTCATTTAAAATCATAGTTTCCTTTACTTTATCAACCAATTGTTGAGCATGGACTCTATATCGTTCAACTTCCTCAACACATGATGATGAACATAACCTGTCTTTTACCTCTCTGGCCATAGGAGGAACTTTGTTTTCCATATGCGCCATTAATGCTTGATTCTCCTCTATCACTTCCTTCTCATACAAACTCCAGTCACATGTTCCATCTTGAAGGATGATCAGCCCTGACTCCTTAGGATTGCTTGGTCCTTCTGATGTATTTGTGGCTGGTGGGGATGTTAGCTGAGGTTGTCTATGCAGAGATCTTTGAGAGGTTGATTGCTGATTCTGATATTGTTATTGCTGCTGATTTTGTTGCTGCTGATGCTGATACTGCGGAGATGATTGTTGGTTGCATTCTCTAGAGAAGTGACCATAGAGATTGCACTTGAAGCATCTGACTTTTGATTTATCAACACCAATTTTGATGTTTTGCTTGCTGCTGCCAGATTTTTATTTCTCCGCAGATATTGCTTAGCTCTGTAAGCAATCATTGCCATCTGCCATTGTAGATCCATCTCTTCTACTACATCAGGAGGGAGTTCCTCCAAATCTTGCTGACAGATGTTTGCTGATGTAAGTGAACTTCCAAGATATGCTTGAAAGCTAGAACTAAAAGCTGCAAAGGCTGCTTTTTGTTCTTCAGAATCCATTATGACAGTTATTGGTTCTGATTGTTTGTTATGTTGAGAAGAGTTTGCAGTTGCTGATGTTTCTCTTTTCTCTTCAGATCTTCTCTTTTCCTTTTGATTTTTACTTTGAGATGATTTCTTAGTGGGTTTGGATGCATAAAAACTTACTTCCTCTTCATCATCATTCAAAGTACAAGAGTTATCACTTTCATTGTTTGAGATAAATGCACTTCCAGCATTTTTGGTTTCCTTGAAGTGATAAGGTGAGACATGAGTTCTCACACTCTTGTTTCTTGATTGTTCATCCAGTTCAAGAGCTTCTACCTTAGCAACCAATGTATCCAGACCTGTTGTCTTGAGATCTATGGTGTTCTTGAACATGGAGACTGTTTGCTTCCAACTTTCAGGCAAAGTGTGGAGCATCTTCTTGTTTAATTCCTCAGTAGTATATTTTAACTCCAAGATGTTCATCTCAGTAACAAGTTGCATAAATCTATGGAGTTGCTGAGGAATTGATTCACCCTCAATATGATGAAAAGTTTCATATTGTGATCTAAGGGTGTCTTTTCTTATGCTTCGAATCTCATCACTCCCTTCATAGAGAGTGTGAAGTATCTTCCACAGCAAATTTGCTGTCTTGTAGTTCTCACACCTGATCAAGATTTCTTCTGGCAAAGCCATACTAAGCAAGCTGTATGCTTTAATATCGACTTTGACCTTCTTGATATCATCAGGTGGCAAGTATTTGGTGCTGATTGGCTGATTCTTGGTATTATAATCCGGCCCAAGAGTGGGTGGAATATAAGGACCTTGAGTGATGGACTCCCATAAGTCAGAATCTGTGTAGTTCACATGATTCCTGAACTTGATCTTCCAGGATTTAAAATCAGCTTTGGTTTCCAACTTTGGCGGTTGATAAGATCCTCCACCAAAAGTACTCATGTTTAATGCAAAAGAATTAATCAAAACTTAAATGCTAAAATTGATAAATCTATCAAAGACGCAGATCTAGTATTCAATTGATTTGAATATAGATCTAAATCAAACAAGCAATGAGACAGTGCTTGCTGAATGACAAGTCGTTGATTTAATTGTTTGAAAATCAATTAAACAATTTTAATACTAATAGATCAATTGATCTAAATCAATGAGCACCAAGGCTCTGATACCACCTGTGAATCCAAGGATCTCAATTCAGGAATTATCAGTATTAAAATAAATCAATTTAATGATCGCGGAATTATCACTAATTGACGTTTAATTGTTTTAGTGAATAATGATGAACACAACCACAGAAACACAATAAATGCGAAATCAATAATTATTCAAACGTATTTCATTAACTATAAGATAATGATTACAAAAGAATAATAACGAATGACTATGAACAACTAATTCTGTGAATCGAATAATGTTTGATGTTGATGTGACGGCAGCTAGGGTTGCACAATGATGTAACTCGACAGCCGTAATATTGATTGATTGTGTTCACCGAGATGTAAAACCTAGGACTCATATTTATAGATAATTTGAGTCGGCTTAGGAAACACCAGATCTCTCGGGATTTGTTATTGATTGTGTTGACTTGTTTGACTTCTTGATAGTTGCAATCGTACAAGTATAATGATCTTCCGCAGGAGTCTTGTCGTCCGCAGAACTTTTGTTCTTCCGTAGATGAATTGGTCTTCCGTAGAAGAGTTGTTCTTCCGTAGGAAATCCTTCTTCCGTAGGAGTCTTCACTTCACGGTACTTGATCATCCGCAGGAACATGCACTTGGTCATTTGTCTTGTAAGAAACATATCTACGGATTAACAAAAATGTTCATCCGTAGATGTTTCTTACACTTGGTCAATTCCAGGAATCCGTCCAAGTATATTGTTTTTCCCTGTCAAGTCACAAATCAACACACATATATATGGGGTTATCCTATAGATTCAAAGCACATATATATATATATTTTGACTGTTACAAATATTAATTACAAGACTTGATACAAGTACTAAGCCTATACAAAAATGATCTAGCCCTATACAATCTAGATCCAACACGAAATGTAAACAATACTGAAAGTCTGAAAATGCTATATCAAAACAATATTTAATGCAAGATAATGAATCTGATGAATGCATGTCTTGAGTGCGTTCCTTAATCATGCATCATGAGCTTAAGCGTTCCTGTGACCTGAGAAAACATGCTAAAGTGTGTCAACATAAAGTTGGTGAGTTCACAGGTTTTATCACAGATAAAGATGTTTGTAACCGTTTGAATGTTTGTAACTGTTCGACTGTTTGTAACAGTTCGACTGTTCGAATGTTTGTAACTGTTCGAGTGTTTGCAACTGTTCAAATATTTGTAACTGTTTGAAATGGTATAGTAATTAAAGCATATCGATAGGTAGCTAGCCTATAATCATGTTACTTAGCGTTTCGAACCGAAGCTGACTGTTTGCGTGTCCTATATGTTTGTTGTTCCCCCGTCACGTCTCGCAAGACAGTGACAAATGTTAGGTCAATAATGCACCCGTTTGACCTCCAATCAAGCTAGCGCGACTAGCCCGGGCGGGGTTTGTCAGACCCAGTAGTACTACTCAGAATTACCTCGCTAATCCCATTACTAACGGTTCGAGAGTGTCAGGACTGTTTGTATGTTTGCACTAACGTAACAGGCGATATCAATAATACTAAAACCATTCATAAAATATGTTTGCATGTTTTCTCCCCCAAAAGGAAAGAAAGTAAAATAGGGGCCGTGAAGACTCACCTTGAACTGATATAATGAAATAAACAAGAGTTTCAAAGAATGATGGCAATGCACGATCAAACAAGATCAACACCTATTATTAATTGTAATTAAGTTTTTAAAATGTGTTCAACGCGAATAGATACATTTGGTCGGATTCGGGTCGGTTCGGTTTGACGCGCAACACGCACACAAATAGATATATGTATATGTTACAAGATTTAAGTTTAATAATACGATTAACGTTAAATCGAGGATTAGGATTTCATTTGATATTTGGCTGTTTTAATATCTAATTTAAATAAAATGATATAAACGGTTATATTGTGATCCCATGAAAGTGAAATATACTATTTGATCATTTTAATTTAGAGAAATAAAAAGGAAACCTTAAAGTTTAAATACAAGTTTTAAATAACCTTTATATATATATATATATATATATATATATATATATATATATAATATTCATGCTTTAAACAATGATATATAGTATACCCGGCAAAACGGGCGGGTTGGGTCGGGTAGTGTAACGGGTCAGAATGGGTTCGGGTTAGAACGAGTTCGGGTCAGGATGGGCCAATTTAAAAACTGGTCAAGATGGGTTAGGGTCAGGTTGGATTCGGATAATTATATGTTCGGGTCAGAATGGGTCAAAAGTCTAAAAACTGAAAACAATGCATAAAGTTCAAATAGGCTGCATTCTAGATAGTATTAGTATACAATAAGGATTCAGAGCATCACTTTCGATCAAATCAAAATTCATGTCTTCATCACTAAGTTGTTATAAATTCCCAAAGGTACGCAGTAGTTATATTATGTTTTTAAAATTAGAATTAATAAACAAAAAGACTATCCAAATTTAATCATCTATTAACCAATTATGCATTGAAATTATTGTTTATCAATTGAAAATGCATAGCTTCACTCTAAACTAATAGATTAAAT
The DNA here is from genome assembly GCA_024085815.1 of Flaveria linearis. Classification (NCBI taxonomy): domain Eukaryota; kingdom Viridiplantae; phylum Streptophyta; class Magnoliopsida; order Asterales; family Asteraceae; genus Flaveria; species Flaveria linearis. Next base: position 13,733,046 of record CM044017.1, on the reverse strand, counting down.
TTAACAAAATAATGACGCCTAGCCGAACGTCGACGTCGGTTATGGCGATGAAGACGTTGGTGAAGGTCTTGGGTTTTGACAACGAATTTGAGTTTCCACGACGAGTAGAGTCTTCTTTCAAAAGCGATCTAATGCCATTGGAGGATGAAGTTACACGTTTTTATAGCGGAAACCTTGATGATTGTGTCAACACAATGATTAGAAACAGCTACACCACTTCCGGTTAAATATTGCATTCATATAGAGGATAATTATGGGTTGAATTTTAAGGAAAACAACATTAAACAATGATTAATGATAAAAAATAAAATGGTAATACGTGAAGTATTGAATCAAAATGGAGGATTAATCATTAATGATGATTTTTGAATAGGATCTGGATATTTGATAGGACGAATGAACATGTGGGGAAGGGTTCAAAGCCAAACGTAATAATGACCCATCTTGACCCGTTGAGGGTATTTAGCACCACCCATCTTAACCCATTTCTTTTCTCCTAAACTTTATAATTACCCACCCTAACCCCTTTAAAAATAATAACTAACCCATCTTAACCCATACCTTTATGATTAAAGCCCAAATCAACCCAATTGAAAGCAAACGGGTTAGCATTGCCAGGTCTAATATATAGATAATGTTTGACCCTAAATAATAATTTAGTGATTTAACCCCTTATTTAAAGTCTATTTTTATAAAATGGCTATTTATAACATTTATAAATAATATTTTATAAATATTATTAAGGTATTTTTAATAAATAAATTTTATAAAAATTACTTAGATAACTTTTAAAATAAAGAAAGTTTTTAAAAGTTATTTTTATAATTTTTGGGAATTTTTGTATATTTTTAAAAAGTCCAAAAGGCTTTAAAAAAAATAAGTGTGGGGGCAAGGGTTCGAACCCGTGACCCCTAGGATTGCAATTGGACCGGGAACCAGTGAACCGGGCATATAGCCGCGGTAAGAACTAGTTTCCAATTATTTTAAACACAATCACAGACCATCCCCAATCCACCAAGAACCCTAATTCGTATCCGATCAAATTGAAACCCAAAATTCGAATGATCACTGAAATAGACATGGGGCTTTTGTTCCCCATGTCAAATCGAGTGTAACCATGTATTTAATTACCTGAATTGAAGACGAATTGGTGATGATCAATCGATGAACACACCGCGGTTCGTCTTGAATCCAAACAATGGACAATCGTTGATGAAAATCGAATTAAATTCGAGGAAAGCTTTGAATGATTACTGGGACTAAAAGCCCCTTATCAATTTCAGGTTTTTATGCTCGAATGATGATGAATTCGTTAGTTGCAGGTCGCGATTAAAGTGGTGATCGATGGTGGGTTTGTGGTTGTGTTTTAGATGGATTCAAAGTTGCATACGATTAGTAGTGGTTATATAGTCGTTCAGATTCGATTACTTTGATTATTAAAGTGTTTAGTGCTCGATAATGGTTGAGCTTTCAGCCGAGTGGGTTTGGTGGATAGACCTCACCATTTCGTTTGTAATATTCAAATTAAGGTAGGGTATAGTGTTCGAATCTTTCACTAGAAGGTATCAGTACGATTTAATCGAGTTAAAATCGAGTAATTTGGATGTTTGGGGGTCGTCGGAAACCCGCCGGATTGTTGGCCGGAGAAACAGGGGCGGTCGACGGGGGGGAGGGGGGGGAAATGGTTTTAAAAATTTACACAAATGGTCCCTGTGGTTTTCTTGGTTTATTATTTCATGTGAAAAGTATTTTAAAATAAGTTTTAAAATTTACATTTTTCACCCAAAAGTTTTATAGGGTTAAGTTTTGTTTTCTTTTTACTAATAAATTTTTATTATTATTAATATTATTATTAATAATAATGATAATAATATCATTATTATTATTATAATATCAAATATATATATATATATATATTTATTATTATTATTATTAATTTTTTTTGTTAACGAAATTTTTTTTCCCGGGTTGTCACAAAAAACATGTTGACTTGTTAATGACATGAAACTTGTTAAATTCATGTCGTGTCATGTTAACATATTCGTGTCAGAATTTTCCAGCCCTAACACCCGCCCGATCAACATCAGTGTAAGTGACCACACGATCAGCAGATGAGAGATGTAATTGAAAACTTTGATGCAATATTTTTAGATTCGGATTAGACAATGAATCAGACGTTACTGGTCTACTAATCGGACGAGTTCAACCGGTTAGATTGGATATAAGAACTGGATTCAATTATAATTATATCAATGAATATATGTAAAAAGATATTGAAAATTTAAAAAATATAAAAAAACCGATTCAACTGGTCCGACCAACAAATAAATTTTGAGCACCTTTACTGACCAGATTGGGCCGCTCCGGTTTTCAAAATAATGTTTTGATGAAGAGTACCCGAACGTATTGAACTATGCACTTCATAGCATGCAAGTGTGGTTCACGTGGACCGTGGGTGAAGAGATATTATGTCGAATCGTAAATGTGATGTTTGGTCAAGTTAACGTTACATACTACAAAACACCTGGAAGACTAAGATGAAGTGTAGGATCTGTAATCGGTTAACCTTAGAAGAACAATTTGGACTTGGTATCCATTGAAGTGCTACAAGGATTGCATGTGACCATGTCGGTCGAGGCAAGAATATATCAAGTACATGTAGTATGTAAAAGAAACAAGCCCGACTTCTTGCGAGCACGAACAACAAGAAGAAAGAATGATAATGATCTAAGATCAGTCATGACAAACTCAACAAAAAGGCAAAAAATGACATGAGCAACTGGACATGGTAACAAGGCGATCTAATACTTCGACTCTAGCTTATTAGTATTTGTAATCTTTGACTACAAACCTTTGCCTATTTTGATTCATGAAATCATGTAAACGCATTACAATATGATAGTCTTAGTTTTGATTTATTCCCATGATCCAAATTGACTATGAGTATTTAGAATAAACCAAGATTGCTCATGGACTTAAACGTCCAAAGATAGAACATAGTAACATTAACAAAAACGACAATAGTCATTATTTCTTAGTCACATAAAATGAAACTGTCACAACTTACTACTCCAAACACCAAAACACTAATATAATAGATAGCCTTACCAACTAGTACTATTATGTCCACTATACATGCTCCTATACTAGGATTAAGCTTAACTAGGGTACACTAGCTTTGATCTTTGTTTACTTTGTTATAAAGATGCCTAAATAGTTCCGAACTGTGTGAGGCTTACGATTAACTTTTCATCCAACACATCCTTTGTATATAGGACTGTAAATGAACTGAAAGTTTAACAAATGGTTCGTGAACTGGTTGGCGGAAAGTTCGTTTATATTCGTTCGTTTAATAAATGAATGAACACGAATAAGAAATTTTATTCGTTTAGTTAAACAAATAAAATGTACAGAGGTCGCGTTCTTTTATTTGTGTTCATGAACATTCGGTAAGATGTTCGTTCATATTCGTTCGTGTCCCTTCATTTGTTTGTTCATGTTTACTTCATTACATATTTCTTCAGTTTATAACTTTATATAACTTAAGAGAGCGGGCCTTGAAGCAACTGGTAAGGTTGCTGATTTGTGACCTTGAGGTCATGGGTTCTAGCCGTGGAAACAGCCTCTTGCACAAAATTGTGCAAGGAAAGGATGCGTACATCAGATCGCTTCGCGATCCGGCCCCTCCCCGGACCCTGCACAAAGCGGGAGCTTCATGCACCGGGTACGCCCTTATCAGCCTACCATTTATAGTTTATAAATGTTATGATCGTGAACATTTAGTAATATATCCTTTCATAATTACGTAGATGATTATTATATTATGTGCTTAACTTTATATTTATTTAAGATCTTCTTATCTAAGTTTATGAATAAGAATATTGAGCTCTATTTTTCAATAGTATATGTTCATTTGTGTTCGTGAACTGTTTGGTTATGTGTTTGTTATTCTTTGATGAACGAACATGAACAATGATGTTCATTCTGTTATGTGTTTGTAAAGCATCCGTGAACACATTCAATTTTAATGAACGAGCATGAACAAGGCTTTGTTTGGTTAGTTCGGTTCGTTTACGGCTATTTGCATGTACTACAAAAGAACGAATGCAAGATATTATTTAGACAAAATTCATAAATTGAATGGTTTATACAATTGTTATGAATTGAACAAGAATAGAATCACGATTATGAACTCGATTATTCACTTGATTGATAAATCCAAAGAGAATTACAAAGAGAATTGAATGATAGCAGAGAATTGCAAAAGCATAACTCAACAACCCTAACTACTTCCGAATATATCCCCAAAATAGCCGTTAACCAAAGTTTAACAACCTAACAATCAGTTTAACACTTTTGCCCCCTACACTTTACCAACTATTACATTTAACACACAAACTAAACAAAGTATGACTTCAAGGTTGACTTTACATTCACACTCTCCACCTTAAAGCCAACTTGAAGAACACCAAAAACATTAAACACAGCTCAACCAATCCCCAAAGCTACGATACAAAACTCAAGTTTGCCAAATGGCAAAGCCTTGGTCAGCATATCAGCCGGATTATCATCTGTCCCCAGCTGAACCACTTCAACTTCATTTGATTCAATAACATTTCTAATGAAATGATACTTCACTTTGATATGCTTGGTCCTATCATGAAAGACACTGTTCTTAGCCAATTGAACTGCACCTTGACTATTACAATAAACCACTGGACACTGCACCTTCAACCCCAGATCAACTACAAATCTACTTAACCACAATGCCTCCTTTATAGCCTCTGTCAAGGCAATATATTCAGCCTCAGTTGTAGATAAAGCTACAACTCCTTGCAATCTTGCCTTCCAACTCACCAAATTACCACACACTTTAAAAGCATACCCACTAATCGATCTGCCCCTATCTTGATCCTTAGCATAATCAGAATCAACATAGCCTTGAACAGGATTACAACCTTCATCAGGCTCACCAAAAATCAAACCATAATTCCTTGTACCATTAAGATACCTCATCAACCACTTCACTGCATCCCAATGACTTTTACCTGGATTAGCTAGATATCTGCTAACCACACTCACACCATACCTTATATCTGGTCTAGAACAAACCATAAGATGCATTAAACTGCCAACTGCATTAGCATAGGGAACATTGGCCATATAAGCAACTTCTGCATTTGACTTTGGAGAATCTGCATTTGACAATCTAAAATGCTGAGCCAAAGGTACTTTTACTGATTTAGCACAATCCATACCATAACTCTTAAGCACTTTATTCAAATAAGAGCATTGAGTGACCTTCAACACTTTCTTGATCTGTATCTACTAATTTCCATCCCTATTATCTTCCTTGCCTCTCCAAGCTGCTTCATTTCAAACTCCTTCATTAACAGCCCTTTGGTCAATTCAATCTCCTCTTTACACTTACATGCAACAAGCATGTCATCTACATACAACACCAAGTACACAAATTTCCCCTTTTCATACTCCTTAGTGTAAACACAATGGTCATATTCACTTCTTTTAAAGCCTTGTGACACAATATACTTATCAAATCGCCTATACCACTGCCTTGGAGACTGCTTCAATCCATATAGCGATCTCTTCAATAAACAGACCTTATCTTCATAGCCTTTCTGTACAAAACCCTTAGGTTGTGTCATATATATCTGCTCATCTAGATAACCATGGAGAAATGTTGTTTTAACATCCAATTATTCTAGCTCTAAATCTTGACTAGCAACAACTGAAAGTAAGATCCTCACAGAAGTATGTTTCACAACTGGTGAGAAGATTTCAGTATAATCTACACCAGCTTGTTGAGTGAAACCTTTAGCAACTAACCTTGCTTTGTACCTTGGTTTTCCACTCTCATCCCCATCTTTAATCTTGAATAACCATTTGCATTTCACCAATCTCTTCCCCTAAGGCTTGTCAACCAAATCCCAAGTCTCATTTTTGATCAAGGAATCCATCTCTTCATTCATAGCCTTAGGTGGTGTTTGTTTTTTAGAAAAAGAGCTTCTAAAGCTCTTTTGTCTGCGCCAAAAAGAGGTGGGCAGATGTTTGAGGTCTGCAGGGTGTTTGTTTTTTTGAAGACGTTTCATTAAAAATCGTCTACGTGACCTCTTCTTGGAGAAGAGGTGGAACAATGTCTTCACACCTCTTCTAACCTCTTCACAGTTCATTTCCCCTAATACCCCTCTTCCCCAAATACCCACACCCCACTCCTCCCCATAACAACCTCTGTTCCCACCTCCATTCCCGTCACGACCTCGCCACCGTCGCCACTCCCCCTTTCGCGACCTCGCCACCGTCGCCACTCCCCCGTCGCCACTCCCCCATCTTTGTCATGTGTCGTGATTAGTCAGCCAGGATCCGAACCCTGCCTGCTCAGAAACTAGTGATGTGATTAAAGAGTTTTCGTGTCATATTCCTCGGCTTTCGATCAAAGAAGAAATCAAGAACAAAGAGTTGAGTTTGACAAAAGATGGTGATCCAATGCAGATGAATGATGTTGGAGGGTCGAATTTAAGCATGATACATGGGAGTTTGACCAAGGTTTTGATCGTTTGACCAGCTATTGTGACGATTCAATGAAGATGTATGAAGACATAAAAGAGAAGAGTGAAAGTGCTGCAAATTTGTATTCAAACTATCGACCACCACATAGACCTTCGATCATATGAAAATGAAAATTAATTCGAAGAATTGTAGTTAACTATTATTTTTGATTTTACTCTTTGGGTTGTTTTTCTTTGAATAAATTGTGTTTTGTGCAATGAAAGTTATAACTTATAACTATAACTAGTTTTCAGCAGTCTGCAGACGTTACAAAACAAACAGTCTTCTTAATACAGGCTGCAGACGTTTGGTCCACCTCTTCTCCTACAGATGTCTGCAGATGTGGTCTGCAGACTGCAGACGTTTTACCTCTTCAGAAACAAACAGCACCTTAATCCACTTATCATTCTCTTCACATGACACAACATCTTCAAATGTCAAAGGCTCAAAACTACACTCTTTCTCAGCAGCAATAAATGCCACTACAGAGATATCATCACCATCTCTATACCTTAATGGTTTCATAATGGTTCGCCTAGGCCTATCTTTTGCCAAACTAGAACTTGATCTTGAACTCACACCAGGCACATTTGACTCTGTCCTTTCTACAACATCATGTGGTTCCTCCTCCACCTCAATCTGAACCCCTGGTTCAACATCTCTATCTTCACTCTGAGAACTTGTATTACCAATCACATCTCCATAGTAAACATCTTCTCTGAAAACAACATCTCTGCTTGAAATGACTTTTGAGACATCACACCTCCACAGCCTGTACCCTTTAACTCCATCAGGATAACTAAGAAAAATACACTTGACAGCTCTAGGCTCCAACTTCCCTTGACTCACATGAGCATAAGCTAGAGTCCCAAATACCTTGAGATCAACATATTCATGACTAGCTGCCTTCCCTGACCATACCTCCATTGGGGTTTTATTCATCAATGCTGCACTTGGGGACCTGTTTATCAAATAGACAGTTGTGTTAACAGCCTCTGCCTAAAAAAACTTGGGCATCCCTGATGCATTCAACATACACCTCATGTTGTTCAAAATGGTCCTATTCATTCTTTCAACCAACCCATTTTGCTGTGGAGTCCCTGGGACAGTAAGATGCCTAGAAATACCTCTTTCTCTGCAGTACTTATTAAACTCATGATTACAAAACTCCAAACCATTGTCTGTCCTCAACTTCTTTACTCTCCTTTCAGTTTGAGTCTCCACCATCACTTGCCACTCCTTAAATCTTTGGAATGCCTCACTTTTCCTTTTCAACATATAGACCCACACCCTTCTAGAGTGATCATCTATAACTGAAAGAAAGTAGTAGGCACCACCAAGTGAAGCTTGTTTTGCTAGACCCCATAAGTCAGCATGAATGTAATCCAGTCTACTTTTACTCACATGCACACTTCTATTGAACTTAACTCTATGAGCTTTACCCATCACACAGGGTTCACAAAAACCAAATTCACAGTCATGCAACCCTTCTATCAACCCTTGCTTGACCAATTCTGTGAGACCTTGTTGACTGATATGACCCCGTCTTTGATGCCATACACTGGCTTGACCACAACCCTTTTCTTTTGTCACAACAGATGCACATGTATCAGCTACCTTCCCTTCTAACAAATAGGTGTTCTTCTCAACCCTTACACCTGACATAAGTATCATAGAACCCTTTATTACTTTGGTTTTCCTATTCTTTAGACTCACATTCATTCCATCTCTCTCAAATGTTCCCATGGAAATCAAACTTCTCTTTAATTCTGGCACATATCTCACATCATAAAGAGTCAACTCAGTGCCATTATGAAGCTTGAACAACACTGAGCCTATTCCATGAATCTCACATGCTCTATCATCACCCAACTTTATAGTTCCCATTTTCTTCATAGTCAACTCAATAAAGCCTTCTTTGATGGGTGTCATATGGAAAGAACAACCAGAGTCCATTACCCATGTATCAGCAGCACCATATGAGGTGACCATCAATACATCCGAACTCTCATACCCATCAAGACTCTCATCACTTTGTGTGAAATTGTTTGCAAGTTTGGACCCATGAAACTCAGCCTTTTTCTTCTTCCATTCAGGGCAGTCCTTCTTCAAATGCTTTTCTGAATGACATACAAAGCACTTTCTCCTATATCTTGACTTAGATCTGGATTGACCCTTCCCCTTGTACCATTTATTCTCTCTATGATCAGTTCTGCCTCTTACAAATAACCCTTCTCCACCTACATCATTAGGCTCTACTCTCTTCTTCAATTCTTTGGAGTTTAATGCAGCAAGCACCTCCTCCATAGAGAGTGTCTCTCTCCCATACATGAGAGTATCAACAAAATGTTCATAGGATTGAGGTAATAAAGTTAAGAACAGAATTGCTTGATCTTCATCAGCAATTGTTACCTCTATGTTCTCCAGATCCAAAATTAACTTGTCGAACTCATCACAGTGATCTTCTAATGTCTTGCCAGTCACATCCCGGCGGAAGCGTGAATGATACGGGTGGAATGTGACTAGCTTTTATCAGAGTGCGGTTGTTTATAGTAAATAAATACAGATATAATGGAAACATAACATAGACATGCTTTTATTAATATTAGAGGAATTACATCTTTTTACATAATATACCAAAATTAGATGTAATTAGTTACAACTAGGTTACAGCATGTCTAAAACCTATGGAAATGCGCGTCTACGTACACACTTCCGTCAACGATGTCGACGGTCAGTGTTACGTAGACTCGTCCTACAACGTCGCCCCAACCATCATGAACCTCAAAGCTGAAATCAAAGGTGGTACTCATTTCCTGAAAAAGTACACTTAAACCAGTCAACAAAAATATTGGTGAGAACATAGGTTTAATCCAGACAAAATATTTTGTTGATGTATCAATTACAACCAAACCTGCTCACAACATAATCATACTGTCATGAAATAATCATAAAATCAGATAATATTACATCCTAACCCCTATTCGGTTAGATGCAGGAAAATAGCAGTAACCCTCATCCGGTTAGTGCAAATATTCTCCTAAGTAGCGCTACCAATATTATGGACCGGTTCTCATTCGAACTAATGGTTGTGTCGCAAATGACAGTAAGCAAAAAAAATATTTTCAAAATAATACATCAACCCACACAGTATACTTTTTCCCCCAAAACTTTACTGAATACCAAACGGTTGAAAATGGAGCTATGAACTCACCGTGTCTTCTCACTTGAACCTAACAAGATAGTTCACAGTGTCAGACAATACTTCAAATATTTTTCTGGTTTTCATTGACTGTAAAAGATTAATAGAAACACCTTCGGGCCTCTAAAAATTCTTAATCCATAATAGTTTGTGATTTATTCCAAACTTCTCAAAAATCACAAAAATAGTTACTGATGTCCAAAAATAACCAAATCTTGTAGAATATAAGGTTGGACAGTTTGTAGCTTTCCATAATTTTCATAACATTAAATTCCTAACAGATTATTTTATATAAATCCCACAATATTCCCAAAATTCATCAAAATACATACTGCTATTCAATAAATCACCAAAATTTCATAGAATTTTGCCCAGAAAGTCAGTAACATCACATAATTTTTATAACATCCAAATCTTAACAGATTATTTTTTGTAAATTTAATAATATTCCCATAAATGATTAAAAAATAGCTTCTGTTATTCATAAATTCCTAAAATTTCACAGACGGTTTCTTATATAAAACCACACATCATATAATTTTCCCAAAGTCCAGATCATAACATATTAGTTTCTGAAATTTCACAATTATTGCAATATTTAGTAAAAATACTTATACTGATCCAAAAATTATGAAACTTATATATTCTGTAGTAACTTATTAATATTGAATCTGTGATTTTATCAGAATTTATCATTTACTTTAAGTATTTATTTTGATTTATTTACTACAGAATGTATATAAAATTTCATATCTTAATCATAACAAGGAATAAAATTCTAAAATAATTTCAGGGGCTTTTATACCTCAAAAGAATCATCCTGCGAATTTATCAGAATTTTACCGAAATTATTTCTATTTTTGATATTTTCTTCTATTTTCCATTACAAAAATAATTTATATAAATTTTTTCTTCATCAAAACTTTATCAAAACTTCCAGTTAAATATTTCAGTATAAATATGAGAGTTTCTCAATATTTATTCCTATAATTGCAGTTATTTAATATTTATTTGATTTTCTTAATTACTTATGAGATAAATCTTGGAATTTCAAAATATATCTTTTTAATCATAAGTTTCTGAGTTTTTGGCAACTCATTACTTATGATACATGAATCAAGGCTTTTAAAAATTGGTTTTGGTGTTTGAATACCAAAACTAATGCATATATGTGTTTTGTAGCATATATGTAACAAAAATTCTTTTATACCTTATGATGATAATCTTAGTGGTATCTTAGCTTCTTGAACCTGAGAACAAGGTTGCAGAGGTCGTGGATGGTGCTGGTAGGTGCTGGTGGTGCATGGTTGTGTTTGTTTGTTGTGGTTGTCGGTTTTTGTTGTTGTTGTTTGTTGATGTTGTTGGTTATTGTTTATGTTGTAACCGAGAGTTAAAAGGGAGCAACAAGGTGGTGAGGTGATGATGCTAAAGCTGGTTGTAACTGAGGGATGGAGAGGGACAGAAGGTAGTTGTTGATCAAGTGATGGTGGTGTGTTTATAAGGAGATTTGAGAGAGAGAGACAAGAATGAATGATTAATAGGTGTGGTGTTGTTGGTGCTCAAGTTGTTGGCATATATTCCCTCGGTCGACCGCCTTCCCCAATCTCATTATAGCTTGGATGACTCATCACTATAGGTTTGGTTAGGTGTCAAATAAAGAGGCTTAGTGGCGGTTCCAAGAGACTTCCGAGGGATAGGTTTGCAAGATAGTACTAGAAGTTGACTTTCAAGTGTGAATGGGAGGTGGCCGATGGTGGTCTTTGGGATTGCCACATCCCTTTGTAATGATGGTATCTCCATAACTAGGTGTTGACTTTAGCAAGCTTCCATGTTATCGGTTCAATGAATTGGGTTTGGGAGGTGTCGGTTTGGAGAAGTAAGGTGGCCGAGAGGTTGCCACATTACCCCTATAAGAATAATTAGGGTGATGTGGTGGCGGGTTGTGTTATCTAAGGTGGTGATAAGTGGCGGTTTGATGTGGTGGTATGAGGTATTGGTTTCGGGTGGTGGTATGAGGTGGTGGTTTCGGGTTAGTAGTTTCGGCCACGGGTGTTTGGGAGGGTGGTTTGGGGTGTTAGTTTTGGTTTTAGTTTTAGGTTTTTGGTTAAAGTTTTAATTAGGTTATGTCTATTTTAGTTTTAGTATGTATATATATACATATATATATATATGTATATTCATGCATGTATATGTAGATTTGTAGTACACAAGTATATGTATCCATTGTTTATATATATAACATAATTAATCACAAGTCTATAACATGTGTATTTATAATATATATGCACGTACAAATAAGTAAACATATATCATAAACGTAAACATACATATATATGCTAACCGTACATGAGCATTCAAAATTTTCATGTACATATATGTATACAAACATGCATACGTAAAAATTTATATATATACATGTATGTATAAGTTTCGGGTATATAAACATACATGCATACGTAATTTACTAATATAGAGGCATGCATGCAAACATGCATACGTATATCCATAATATATATATACTAAACATAATATTATCGCAGCTTGTAACGTAATATAATAAGAAATTTTTTCAACGTAATATTTATAATAATAAAATACTTTTAGGGTCGTCACATTGCCGGATCCCATAGAAAACGTATACAATCTTTTCTTTTAAGTACAATCGATTTGCTAAGGACTTGGTCATGTACAGACTTTCCAACTTGGTCCATACGCCCACGGCAGTCGTCTTTTTCGACACCTCAACGGTCACCCAAACTCAAGATGATCGCACTGTGGGCTTTCTCCACGACTTCTTTCCTCTTCTCCTACAACTCCTTCTTCTTTTCTTCAGTAATTCCATCAGGAATTTTGGGTTCGGCACCGAGAGCATCCACCAATCCCTGGTGTACCAACAATGCCCTCATCTTCAACCGCCATAGACCAAAATCATTCTTTCCATCAAATTTCTCAAGCTCGAATTTCGTAGAAACCATCTTCAACCTCAATTCACCACCCTGATCTTCCAATTTCAAATCGAACACCAGAAACTGAGCCGAACGTGGCTCTGATACCACTTGTTATGAATTGAACAAGAATAGAATCACGATTATGAACTCGATTATTCACTTGATTGATGAATACAAAGAGAATTACAAAGAGAATTGAATGATAACAGAGAATTGCAAAAGCATAACTCAACAACCCTAACTACTTCCGAATATATCCCCAAAATAGCCGTTAACCAAAGATTAACAACCTAACAATCAGTTTAACACTTTTGCCCCCTACACTTTACCAACTATTACATTTAACACACAAACTAAACAAAGTATGACTTCAAGGTTGACTTTACATTCACAACAATGATAATCAAGATGAACAGCTAGATGTGATGGTAAACCAACCAAGAGGAATATAGAATATTACTAGACAAAATATCAACAATTTGAATCAAAGAACGCTTACTCTAAAGGAATGTGCATATGTGATTGACATACCTTTGCTAACCAAAAATTATTTACCAAGGGATTGTTATTTCAGATATTATAATAGTTTCAAATATCAATTTTAACTCAATTCAACATCACTAATTGAATTATTAAGTCTAGAGACATACCTTTAGTGGCAATTTCCGGAGTAAGATCACTTCAAAGAAAACTTGTAGTGATCATCACTAACTGTATTGTATGATAACTAGTATGAAATTCGCGCTTCGCTGGGGTGTCGTCATCTGTAGTGGTATATTTTGAATGGTGACATGAAAATGATGTGGGTGTTTAAATTTATAAAAATTAATATAACCGGTGAGTGTAGTGATTAACGTAAAGTCTAAATTAACTAAAGAAAAAAAAATTAAAAAATATTCAAGTTAAGCGATGGGGATAATGCTTTTTCCTTTTTTATGTAGTTTAAAAACCATGGTTGTGTAATTTGTGGTGTGGATTTAAATTGAATTAATGAAACATAGATTATATAAAAGAAAAGAGAAACAAATACCAAAAGATAAGTATATAAAGTATTGTAAGGAATAAACTACAAACATTAGTGATCAATATATAAAAAGCAAAAACAACCTTGTTAATGTAGATTATATAACATAGTAAAAGCTAATTACAAAATAAAATTGCAAGAAAACAATTATCATCTCGGATTAATTTATTATTAATAGTAAAATAGACATGCTCGAGGGGGCATCTATAGATCTTCTGTCTAAAGTAACAATAGCATGTCATGTCACTTTATAATAATACTCTAAAGTTCATAGCATGCATGGTATCATCGAGTTTCATACAATCATACTATTTTATGTATCAAAAGCAATAGGCTGTCTTTTTTATTTATGCATACACATGCTTATTACTTTTGACATTTTAGGGTTCTAGTGGTACTAAATGGTACCAACATGAACCGGTCTACGTATAAGCTAAGGCCGACAAGATTCCTCTTAGCTCGCAAAATTCGATGGGTCGGATGCATTGAATGAACATTTCATTTTACGTTTGTGATTGAATGAGTTAATTAAACGGTGCAGCATTTACTAAAGAAAAAAAATTATACGAGGTTATCAACTGTTTTTCCTTTATTTCGATCCAACGGCCATTTTGACCAAATGGATCCATCACCAGATACCATAGACGCCCTAATGATTAAAGATTTTGGGTTTAACGTAGTCAAAGACGCGCTATATTGCCATGAGTCAAATGCATCGTTTACAATAAATGGAATTTAAGATATAATTATTTCTTTGATATAATATGGATTTTTTTGGTTACCTATTTTATTTTATTTTTCATTTTCTTTTTGATTTTCTTGTTTTTTAATTTTCATTTTCTTTTCACTGCCTGTTTTATTATCTCCTTTGTTTTAGGTTTAATGGCTTATGAGATGGACATTCCTTGTTTTTTTTTTACCTTAACTTTCATGTTCCTTGACTCTTATTTTTACAGTAACATATTGTTCTCCATAATGTAAACATACATTGTTACGTGTTTATTCTTTTACCTATATTTCCGTATAATTTAATCTGCCTGTTGCAGAAGGTGAATAATGACCCGTTAATTTATGATATTTTTTGTCCAATATATGTTTAAACATATTTTGAATAACGGCAGATTAACATATTTTTAAAATTTAAATACCCCCATTACTCTCTCTTGTTTGATTAATTACTAATTAGCCGATTTTCACGCACTCTGTTCTCCCTGATTTATAGCCAATTATGTGACATGTAAAACATAGGTATATTTCCTGTCATAATAGTATTATGAGTTACAAATATTATTTATTGTAATGTAATGTAATGAATGAGCTACGATAAGTCGATAAACAACAAAACAATATATATGAAGATCCTATGGGACCTCGTCCCTTTGTTTTGTATATTATCTATAAGGATAAAAGCATAAGTAAACCTGAACTAATTACATTCTTTACACCCTCAAAATATTTTATTCTATATACTAAACAATATTTATTTATAAAAGTAAAAAGGCTAATCAATCATAATTACAACAATTTGATTACCCCGGCACCACACACACAAATATGAGTTACTTTGTTAAGAACTAGTAGTTAATAAACAATTCCACTCAATTATTTACAAATAGTATTGTAGACTACATGCCGTTATAAGTTATGAAGTAGGATCTAATATACTGTCGCATTTATATTATAATTATGTCACATAATAAAATCATACATATGAGACTAAAAAATTGGATAAGCATATTCAAGTTGTAGTTTTATAGTCAATTATAGGTATTTTCAAGTAGACTAATTGTTTCACAAATACTATGTACTGTTACTTTATGATAATTTTTTAAAGTAATTACGTTTACATATTGTTTTTTATTAACATTTTATATTAAGTTACATGCGTAGTCAAACATTACATGTTTTATAAAACCAAAAAATAGTATACTAAATGGCAAAACCATTTTGTTAAATCTCTGCATAGTTTGCTTATAATTAAGCTCATAGGTGAATGCAACATTGAACAAACTCTGCAAGAAGTTTGTTAACTAATGAATGAATGAAAATAAACAAAGAAATTGATCATATAATTAATAAATCGAACATAAACACTTGTGTCGTTCGTTTATTTACGTTCATGAAAGCTTCATTTATTTTTGTTCAATTATATTTGTTTAGTAAGGTTTGTTTATGTTCAACTTTATATATTCATTCAAAGAAGTTGTCTCCAACCCCAACATAGTTTTACATTTAAAATGTCATTATTTATCTACATTTTAGGTATTCCTGTTTAGTTTCGCTTGATATTTCTTTGTGTTCGTTTATATTTGTGTGTTTTCATTTGTGTTCATTTACGTTAATTCATTTAGAATATTAGCTAATTGATATGAACAAACACAAACATTATTTTCATTGCAAACGAACATCAACAAGAAAATAATTTTGTTTATATCATTTTCAAGTTAAATAAACGAACATAAAGAAGCTTTCGTTGGTATTATTCGTTTAATAAACGACTTATAATATATTAACACTTTAGAATGCAAATCAACTATTCGAACCTTATATATTTCAAAGGAAAATATATAGTAAAATCACTAATTAAATTTGCGTTGATTAGGGGAGGGGGCGTTGTGTGTGATCAAAATTCAACCTTTGTGATTATGATACTTTGATCATGTAATTTCAACTTCCCTTTAGACAAGGGCACATGCTCTCCTCAATGATCAAAACATTTATGGGCCCATATAACCACCATTTTGCTCTCAATTTTCTTTATATGGTAAAATTCATAACAAAAAATTTTAAGAAACTTTAATGTTTTTAGACATCGGCACAACTTCTCATGAGCAACATTTAACGATAGTAATATGTCGTTAATCAGGACTTATGGTGATCACTTGCTATTGTTGCCAAGACACCAAGCCCTCGGGGACATGTGTGATGACCACCACACCTAACATGCATGTTCACCCAAGCCGAACCCGCCTTCCACCCAATTATTAATCAAGATAATGTTATCCATTGATTGTGGACATGGGTATCACAAGATGGTCGATTTTAGTCATACTGGTCTAAGCTGACTACGTTCATTCTTCAGCCATCATGTGGTCGCTACCGATCAATATAAGCTCTTAATGTGATAGATGACATAGATAATTTAAAAGGTGCACATCGTTCTCCAATTGGGCATTAATTTTGGTAAAAGGGTTTTAGCCATGTTAGTTGATGGGTTAAGATGGAAGTTTTTAGATGGTGACTAGTGATTATGAAATGGGCAATATTATACACGTGTCAACCATATGTAGACTGTAGTGCCACATGGCAGTCACTCTCCTCCAATAGTCATTCTTCAATTGCACATGGCATACATTGATTCTTCACATCATACACTTAATTTGAAGGCCTCACATTTGCCAATATCAAGATATTCAACATGAAATTCTCCTCATTTGATTGCATAATTTGTGGCAGATTTAGGTTGCTTCCATCATCCAGGAATGTGATAGTTACTTGTCGTGTGAATTTTTGACACAACATAACCTAAGATTAAATTTGTGAGTTGTGTTTACTTTGCACAATTTTATGTTCATTTTAGGTGGAATCCACAAATACATTTAGCTAAACAGATTACTTGTTTTATTTCATTTGAAGGGACATTTTTTTATTGGACTAATCTTGTAATTAAATGATAGTTAAAAGAACAGGAGATAATTATGTAGTTAATTAGCTAATAACTACCATTTTGTTAGTAGTAGATAATTATTAGTATATTTAAATGAAGTTCGTATTAGATTAGGAGTTAGTTTTTTTGATTATTTTATTATTTTAGTTTTTTTAATTATTTTATTATTTAGATAGCGTTTGAGTTTGATTAGTATTGGTATTTATTTAGTATATATATGAGTTATAGTTTATGATTTTGTACCTTTAATTTCAATCAAAAAGTTTTTTCTTGTTAAATATATCGTTTGATTAAGTAGAAAAAGGTCTGACCTCCATCATCTTTATCTTAAAACTTTAAGTGTTTAGTATACTATGTCAAATTTAAAAGTAGAAAGAAAATTGACTATGATATCCTTTTGTTTAAATACAGTTGTTCTATAAATACTTGTATTTTCTTTTTGTTGTAACTTAAATTTTACAGTAGAAAACACGCTAATGTATTAAGTGTTTTTAATTTCAAACAAATTGTATTCAAGTTCATATGTAATTTCCGGATCGTATGCCAACCATGAAAGTAAACCTCTGTCGGGTGTTTAAATTGAGGAGTAAAAATCAAACTACAAGTCAAATTGAAAATAGTTATTTGAAATATATTAAATGTACATCATATTGTTCAACTCAAATTCGAGGTTCAAAGAAAAAGTGGTTAATTTATTTGCATAAATTAAGAGAATTACTTGTAAACCTAATTCTTGGTTGAATTTTTTGTATTGATTGTATATTTTAACAAAAAAATTTGAATGTCCAATGGCTAGTTTCTTTTGCGTGTGGTTTTAAAATTGAATTTAAGAAACACTATTTACTATACTATTTGTTTTTATCACATATTTATTTGTTTTAGAACCTAAAAATAAACACAGAAAATACAAAAACCAATGTTTTCAAAACCGGACCGGAAAGCGAACCGGACGGCCTAGAGGTTCACTGGTCGGACCGGTCGGACCGGATTACGAACCGGATGACGTCATAAATATTTAAAAAATATAAAAAAAATTTCCAAATATTTAGTGTGTATGTATAAGGTATAATATTAACGAACCGGTGTTCCTTAATCCAAAACAACATTCAAAATACATACCATTCAAGTAAACATAGTCCAAATTAACAAACCGGTGTTCCTTAATCCATATCCAATAATATTGTTCTATTAAAATAAAGCAAAAAAAATTTTTTTTTTCAAAATCCCGGTTCAACCCGGTTCACCGGTTCCGGTCGGACCGGTCGACCGCACGAACCGGCCGGTTCTGATGAAAACGGCCCAAATCTACCGAACCGAACCGGCAATGTTCCCGGTTCCCGGTCAAACCGGTCGGGCCGGCTGGTCCGGTCCGGTTTCGAAATCAATGACAAAAACATAAACATGAAAACAAACAACAAGTGCTTCAATCTTTGGTGATCTAAATATCACGACACATGTCAATATGTTCGGAATTAAGTTGTAAACAAAACCAACAACAAGTGACTGCCATACACTAGCGGTTGTTAATGTTATAGTATCTGTTCTCAAGTTTACTATCTTTTAAATCGCTTTGTGTTACATAGCAACACCAAACCAGATAGTCTTTAAACCTAAATCCCCCCGCTATCCTTCTCTATGTGGGAAACATATTATTCACTAGTAGGTATATTTAGGGCATGTTTGGGATTGCTTATATAAAACAACTTATTGACTTATTAACTTTTTCAATAAGTTAATAAGTTAGTATGAAGTGACTTATTAACTTATTCTCTCACAACAATCACATTGTCAAACACTATAAAATGACTTTTTAACTTTTTAAAAGTTAAAAAGTTATAAGTTGATAAAAATAAGCACTCCTAAACACCCACTTAGCCTTCTTCATCGCCATAACATCATCTTCTTGTTTCTTGGCCATACAAACCCCTTTGTTATGTCATGATTGTTACTTAGGGAAACAAGTTACACTTGATCTCTATGCATATATATGAGTGTGTAGTTGTTCCTCCTTTTGACATTGTTTATTATAACCCATGGATAACCTACTATTAGCAATGATAAGTTTTTTTTTCTGCTCATGCCCTTATTTCCTAACATAAAGGCAAATTAAAACGCACTATCTTTTACTATCAACATTGTTATTTGAAAAAAATTTCAAGTTCACCTTTTAGCTAAACATTAAGTTGAATTGTTGAAACACTTCATATAACTAATCATTTCCAAGAAACTATCATCTCCTAATGTGTCATGTTAGTGGAAAAAAATTTTGTTTGGTAGGTTAGCTCCTATCAAGGCAGCCTTGTATGATTATATCGGCAGCCTTGTATGATTATATCGATACTTCTTTGATCCATTCTCAATCCTCATACGATATGATCACTCGTGTACACTTTCCATTCACATTACTAGGTACCTTCATTGCTTCAAACATCATTGCCCGCACCCACTTCTCCTTTATAGCTCATTTATGGTTGTTTCTCACTATGCACAAAATACCTAGTTCCATACCCAAACTCGACTATTCGACCTGGAACCGATCTGGTTCCTACCCGTCGAACCCCCCTACCCGTTTCCACATCTATGCCTCCTACACCTTGTTCTTGCCCGACACGATCCTACATGATCCCTACTGCTAAAAACCAATTTCGAATTCTAGATGTTAGGTAATGGGTTGATATTTTTTATTATTTCTTTTTGTTGTTTTGTTTATATTTTCCTTCTTAAGTTAGTATAAGTAGGTGTTAGATGCTTTCGTTAATTGCACCACTTGAAAATGCAAAACCGAACACAAAAGATGTACAAATTCATTCAGCTTCTCATCTTTTGTTTAATTATTTTAGTAGCTTTTATAGGTACTCAGTATTCCTATAAAAGTTGCAAAAAAAGTTAAACCAAAGACGGGGGAATTAGATGGATTTGAAGATTTCAGTACGGACAAAAAAAAAACTCAGTTTGTATGATCAGTAATGTTTAAGAGTTTAAGAATAATATAGGGTTTGTGTAACTATATTTGTAGCTTTCATAAGTAACTACATTATTCCAATGAAAGCTGTCAAATAGTTAAACCAAAAATGAGTAATAAAACGGATTTGAAGATTTTAGTACGGACAAAAAAATCACGGTTTGTATGATTGGTAAAGTTTAAGGATTTAAGATTAATATAGTGTTTGCGCATTTATAGTTGGCACATATATAGATGATCATACACAAAGGGTGTACATTATAATGTTATGTGAAAGTTTTATCTAGAGATCTAAGCAGTCATTCGGTTATGATGCATCGATTTGGTTAATAACCAAAAAATGTATTAGATTGTAAAATTGTGTTCTTTTTAGTGAATCTATTTTCTTTTTTTTAACTATTAAAAATATATAAAAATGAATTTATGTTTGTTTGTTATTATATTTATTAGAAAAACTTAATATCCTCAACCCGGTTCTACCCGGTTCCTTTACTCTAAGGTTTTAGTTATGCCCTATTTAAGTAATATTCTCTAAATCCAATAACAATCAGGGATTCATGATATTGAAGAATGAAGATAGAGGAGATAGTGGTAAGGACAAAAATGATGCACAAGGGATGTTTTAGAGAAAACATCACAATTACTCTATATATGAAATAAGAATTTTCATGAATAGTAACTTGTTGGTATTTAATGAGTACAGATTTTAAAATAACTAGTTTATTTCCCCGCGCCGCGTTGCGGCGATGTATGTGTCAAGTATATAGTACAATCGATTTCAATCATTTCCGAATTAAATTTACGTCAATTATAGCATCGAATGATCTAAAACACGTATCAAACAAAATGTCAACTCAAATTTTGACTCATTACAAAGTGGAAGCCCTCGCCCCTCCTCAACTCTTTTGACATGTTCTTCATAAACTAACTGTTACTTGAACCATTTGAAATAAGCACAACCCAATTTAAATAGTTCATAAGTATAGTTGGTGCCTTCAACAGGTAAGCATCTCAAACATCATACTTTAATGGTTTAACCTCAAATAATATATATAAGTGAATATTTATTTGCTGTTAAAAATAATGAAATATACAATCACAAACATCCTGCAACCATTAAGCCAACAACAGAGAGCACCCAATAGTCCAATACATTAGGCAAACTTAAAACTTGAATTCTTTCAGGAAGCAAGGTTATTTATGACAAATAGAGTGAAAAATAAAAGGAATAGAAACTATACCTGTTTGTTTCGAATTTGAAAATGACCTATAAGAGAGCTTATAGTCGTTAAAGATAAAGTGTGAAGCTGCAAATAATAGTCATGTCTCCAACAAAATAAATTGTTCATTCTACAACTAAAATCTCAAGTCACCTACCAATTAAACCAAATCAATTGAACTAAAGGAGATTTGTTAAATTCTCAAACTTATTCAATAAAACCCTGCACTAATCGTAAAAATACAGCCATCATTACTATTTAAAGAAACTCACAACACAATAAAAAACCATCTAAGATAATAGTGAAAAACCATATCATAGAAGTTGATTTCATCGTTGCTCGGGATAAAAAAAAACTCTAATCCCAAGTTCAAGTTCATCAATATCGTATAATCCTCTGCTACACTCAAATTACTTTCACCCTTATTCAACATTCTAATCTTTTTCCCATTCACCCTAGCTTCAAGAATGAGTAAGATGACAACACGGTGCAATTATGAATTAGTCATATAGCAGATGCAAGGTATTTCGTATGTTGTTTTTGTGTTTGATGCCTTAGGTTGTCATTCCGTTGACAATTTTCCCAAACCAGCAATTCACCTACTGCATGTTGAAATTACAAGGAGACCCAATGTCACATCCCGGCGGAAGCGTGAACGATGCTGGTGGGGTGTGACTAGCTTTTATCAGAGTACATTAATTACAGTGAAATAGACACAATAATCATACATAAAATATAACATACGACATGCCTTTATTTATAATATTGGAATTACATCTTATATATAGATTACAAAATTAGATGTAATTGTGTACGGTCAAACTACAGCATGTCTTCTAAAATCTATGAAAGTGTGCGTCGACATACAAGCTACCGTCAACTATGTTAACGGTGAGCGTGACGCAAACTCTCCCAACTACTTCGCCCCATCCGTTGTGCACTTCAAAGCTAAAGTCAAACGAATTACTCATTATTTCCTGAAAAAGCATACTTAAACCAGTCAACAAAAATATTGGTGAGAACATAGGTTTATAGCCAGACAAATATTTTGTTGATGTATCAATTATGTAACATCCCGTATTTTTTTATTTTATTAGTTAAAAGTTAATTTTATAAATAATCAAGTTAATATGTTAAATAATTATAATAATAATAAAATAATAATAATAATAATAATAATAATAATAATAATAATAATAATAATAATAATAATAATAATAATAATAATAATAATAATAATAATAATAAATGATGATGATGGTAATGATAATATTCATAATAATGAAGATATTGTTATTAATAATAATTTATAAAATTATTAAATTGATTTAATAAGTTCAGGGGGGTAATTTGTAAACTTTAAAACTGATTTTTTTAAAAACTTTAAGCTGAAATGATAAAATCCTGAAACCACAGGGGCCATTCTGTAAATTTTTAAAATCCCAAACCACCCGCCCCATCCCGTCGATCTCCCTCCGGCCGAAATTCCGGCCAAACTCCGGTGATCCACAAACGACCAAACGGCACTATTCCACTCGAATTAAATGATTTCTAAAGCTTCTAATAGAGGAATCGAACCTAACCACGAACGAATTTAACAAAATAAAGTTGAGTAATGGGATTCCCACTCGACGAAAGTTCGGCCGACCCACTCACCAAAATCGAGCACTAAACGCTTTGATAATCAAAAGAATTCGCATATTCATGATCCATTTGTCGTTCCTAAACTTCCACTACACTCAATTGGTATAAATCAAGCTCCAACACCACATTCGAATCAAACCCGTGGTCGCAACCTGCAACTAATCAAACCCCTATACGAACTTCAAAACCCAAAATTGATAGAATTCTTTCGATCATTAGCCTCATTAGAAACTTCCTGTGAAGTTAATTGCATTTTCATCAACGTTTAAGCATCATTTGGATTCCACATTGTTCGCGGCCTGTTCTTCAATCGACCCTTGACGATTTGAATACCAAAACAGGTAATTAAACCTATCATCAACTCGATTCATCATGGGGAACAAAAGCCCCATGAATATAATCATTTACAGTTTCGAATTGGGCATCAATTTGGATCAAATCCGAAATTAGGGTTCTTGATTTGGGGATCGTTTGGTTAACTGAGTTTATATGGATTAAAAACCAATTCTTACCGCGGCTGCGGCCTTTGGTTCACTGGTTTGGGCAGTGTGTTTGTGGGTGTGAGGTTCCGGTTCGAACCGGCAACCTCCCTTTTCATTGTTTTTATTTTTTAAAAAGATTTATAAATACTTTAAAAATATGGAAAAATTTCTAAAAATTATAAAATAAATTTTATTAATTTTTCTTACTTTAAATCTTACAAAATAATTTTCTGTAAAATTATTTATTTAAAAAACTTTAATAGATTTTTATAAAATATTATTTAAAAATAATAAAAATACTTATTTTTATAAAATAATTCTAAATCAAGTTTAACTATGAAATAATCATGAAAATTATATAAATATTATTTATAAATATTATAAATAATTATTTTCTATAAGATAACACTATATTATCTTTAAATATATTTTATAAATTCACAAACTATTTATAAATAAAATTGTGGGTTTTTCTTGTAAAATATATTTTAACTAAGGGTATAGATTAATACCTTATTATTAATCAAAATACTATAATTGTGATTATCCTTATTTGTAATTATCTTGGGATAATTATAATTATATAGTTAAACCACGTCATTTATAATTAATTCTAAAAATATTAAATACAAATATGAAACCCTTTTAATGGAATCAAAAATATAAATAATTGTTTAATAAGTTTAATACTTATTGATAATTATTTATTAATACAAATAGAAATCTTGTAAACATATATACATCCATTTGTGTACGTGTCACGTGTTAAACCAAACCAACCCGAATCTTACCAAATATATTTATTCGCAATAAACACATTTTAAAGACTTAGTTACAATTAATAATAGGTATTGATCGTGCTTGATCGTGCATTGCTTAATTCTTGAAGTTCTTATTCATATACATTACATCAATCCAAGGTGAGTTCCGTGGCCCCTTTTTATGCTTTTATAATTGTTTCAATGTTTTTCAAACTTGGGGGAAAAGTATGCTCACTCGTTTTCGATGCTGTAAAATCTTACATACAATTTTCATACTTGGAATCGACGTGATACTATTCTCATATTCTAATACATACATGGTGTTATTCTACGATTCTTACAACCATTAATTCCCGGGTTTGGGAACCAACGGATAGGTATTGGTAGTACTACTGGGTTGACACCCCCACCTTCGACGATTGGTTAACTTGTGAGTTACCAACACAGCTGCCAGCAATCAGGCCAAGGGTGAATATATTCCGACGAATTTATATGCATATCTGTCATTAGGTTTGGTTGTCTTAAACACATGTTATGTGGTTTTTGCTTACGGTATGATTCCATATCAAATTCTACACAGCATCAAATGTTTTAAATTTAAACCTGCGGAACTCACCAACATTATGTGTTGACATTTTTGAGCATATCTTTTCAGGTGAACATAATCAAAGAGGGTAGCTAGTGCAGATGCCTTAGCAGAGACCTCAGGATTTCAATAGTACTGCATATGTAATATTTGTCATTTGTTTTCATATTTGAACATTGTGTGATTTGTATTGGATCAATAAGACTATGATAGTCGTGGAACTGACTAACCACGACACAAGTCACCATTGTGTCGGGGGACGTCATGACACGAGAAGTTTGCATGTATTATATCTCTGTATTTATACCAAGTGTTATGACGATCCCGTCGTCACATCCTCGTGTTTCCGCTATAAGCGGGGGTGTGACAGATTGGTATCAGAGCCTTGGTTATAGAGATTTAGGTGGAGAATTCGACCTAGACTATAACCTAAGAACCTTCATATAGAATGCATGCTAGGGATTGTGTGCATTTGATTTTACCTAAATGTCTTTCATGATTTGTGTGACACATAGACACCTGTATTCTGGATTTCCTGGCAAAAGGCCCTCGGGCTAAGGCAAGCATATCGCATATATCTCATTACGAGACCTGGTATGCTTACCTGGGGATTTTCTGGGATGAGTGATAAACTATGGTCAATACACAAATCTACAAGGCAAATGGGTCAAGTATATTAAGTCTATGGACTTAATATACAGGTATATTCCTATATACCTAATAATCTACAAGTATGTTCCTACATACCTGATTTTATACATGTACACGTGTGATCTGAACATCCCGAGGAAGACATTATTACTCTAGTCTTTCTCCTGGGATACTTTTATACTAGGAACTTTACGCTTGTATGCGCACAACATCATATTATTAGGGAACTTCGGTGATCACGCGTAGCGTCGATCTCGGATATTAAATCCGACCCTATCATTGTTATGACTGAAATCCTGAAAGTATGACGGATATGCAGTTACCATTAGACTTAATGTGCTTATATGCTTATTTGCTATTACATGCTATTATTGGAATACTGGCTCATGGACATAAGGACATTACATTATTTATGCTTGATGAATCTAGATAATACTATGATGTTAACTTGGGGTAAGTGGAGCTAGGGTGACCATGCAAGGTAAATTACCATTACGGGTGCACACGTAATTATAATTCACCATGCATGAGAAGTCTGGTTAATCTTACCATGAGATAACGATCATGAGTATCACACGTTTCTATTCTATACCCTAGGGTGCTAGGGTCATAATTCTCATAAGTCCTTGTTGAAGGCAATCAAACATTATAAGTCCTTGTTAAAGGCAATCAAACATTATAAGTCCTTGTTGAAGGCAATCAAACATTATCAACACTTACTCAAGTCTGTCCTACTTAGAGCTTTCATAGTATTTCCAATTATAATATTGACCTTATGAGAAATATCTCCACTTAGCATTTCAGTAACTACTGATTAATGCTTAGAACGAAAGTGGAATACATAAATGTAGAGGAGTAATGATACTCTCTACACATACAAAACGTTATCTTTAAGATTATGCTAAGGATAAACGGATGTCACGTAACTGGTTTAGGCATCGTTCTAGGTATGCCACGGATGTGGTGGGAACGCTGAGGGGAACCCTATATATAAGCATCCTTGGTATACCAAGAATGTGTTTAAACTAGGCTACGTGATGATCCCGATTGACTGAGGCATGGATTGGTTTGGTTGTAAACTATACGTGTACGTTTTATGGATATTGCTACGTCACATTAAACTATTTACACTTTGGAAATGTTTTTTTTTCTACAGTCATCAATTCCCGTGTGGAACCGATGTATAGGTTTGACTGTAGCCGTTATAACTGGTAAAACCGCCTATACAGAAGTATAGTTGCGGTGGCTCTTATTAAACTTATATTACGTTATACTTTGGAATGATGCTAAGGAAAATTAAGTTGTTATGTAACTAGTTTAAGTATTATTCAAAGTATATCGTGGATGTGGTGGGAACGCTGCGGGGAACCCTATATATAAACATCACCGGTATACTAAGAATATGCTTAAACTAGGCTACGTAATGATCTTGATGGACCGAAGCATGGGTTATTGGAACTTGATAAGTAGAACCATATGTGATTCTTTTTATACTTTGATTCCTATCAAAGCACACACAAATCTTAAATCATAGTCAATGCATTGTGTGTCTAAATCAAACAATTTTCAATATGAGCTTTGAATCGTTATTCAAAGTCTCGTCAAAGTCTGTGCCTTACCACCCAGTACATGCAAGGATGGAAGAGTGGGATGAGTATCTGCTTGTTGGAACGCATGTCCTTAACAAATTTGTGGCTGACTTAATGCTGTGATTAGTCGACGTACTCGCTTTGATTACACTCGGAACAACTCATTGTTTTTACGCCAAATCCCTGATTGTCATTTCATGCTGTATAGCTCATATTACCCCAAATCTCATAAAGTATCTTAATGACATTTCAGGATGTCATCTATCAGCCCTTCTATTACTTCTTCTGAAAACGAATCGAAGCCTGAAAAGATTCTCTTAGCATATCTAGTACAAACATCTTCTAGTAGAAAATCTAACCCTGAGGAGGTGATGCTTGATGCACCAGACTCATTTGAAGAGGAAGAACCCATAAACCCTGTTGTGCACACTCTACCTGCTGTCACCACTGCACCGATTAATCCCGTGGAGCCTAACCCTGCTGCACCTGTAGTTCCTATAGCATCTACAGTTGCAAGGAATGCCCCCGAGGCAAGACCCCAACAAGTGAACAATGGAGGAGCCGTGAGACGGACGGCTCGAATTAGAGGGTTCCCGGCAAACCGGATTAAGATCTGGCCGCCCGCCGACGAGACCAACTTAGGGGCAATTATCCTGACCTACCCCCGAGTCTCTCTAGTTCCTCCAGCAGTGATGACGACCAGGACTGACGTCACACGGCCACTAATGGAGAAATAATGACTGGAAAAAGTCATTTCTAGTTACTTCGTGCTTTATGTTTAGACCCATCTAAACTATGAGTATTTGCTTATTTGGGGTGTTACTTACGCGCTTGAAACCTTGGTATTTATAATGATGAAATGAATATTATTACTTTTGCTTTGTCATTGAGGTACTATCCTGAGAAGTCCATATATTCCCTTCGATTATGAATCGAATGTTCACTCTCATTGTGATATCGAATCATTCTTGTCTTTGATTTCGTCTTTCTGATTTAAATTATTCAAATTTGAACACCATCATAACGAATTCTGCTATCTCAAATTTCGATCTTAAGCTTGTAATCATGATTTTTCCTTTGATACACTGATGTAACTTGAAATTTTCCGAATTCCTAATTGATAATAATTTTCCTTTCGTCGTTAAGTTAAACTTCATACCGCTTGCACCGTGGGAAACGCAAGAGTTTTCAAGACAACCCATGACTAAGAACACTCGTATCTCCTAAATGATTATACCTCATCAAAGCAGGGGAGATCCCCTTACTTTGATGAATCACTATTGCGATAAATGGTTTTCCATTTGTTTGTTTTGTGAAATTTCATTCTCTGGATTAGGGCGACTTCCTTATCTTGAGGATTGACTTCAATTATTCTCATTGAAATTTACGTTTCACAAATGACATGATCTCACCAAAATAGGATCGAAACCCGTATTTTGGTGACAAATGTCAACCTTCGATTGTTTTCTTGTTATTGTTAAGATAGGCATGAATTCCATACCTTGATGACTAATCTCAACTCTTGATCTTCAACTTACCTTGGTTATAATTACGTAACGAGAAGGATAAAGTAACCTGAAGGATGAACCGATGTTGGTAATTCGACCTACCAAGCCAAAGCATGATTTCTGAACCTGAAAGGAGACTCGATCGTATTAAGTTGATTTGGATTCCAAGCTTGGAGCACTTAAAATTCTTAAATTAATTTCTCTCCCTTTATCCTCGTATTTTGACCTAGCTATATGGAAACGTTATTCCTTTCACTTTGAGTTATCATGAAAACGTGATTGTGCGATAATAGCCTTCCTAAACAATCCCTCTGCTGAAGATATTATCAACTCATGAACATGACTTTTGAGTCATATAAATGTTCTCAGCTGAACTCATGGTTGTTGAACTGCGTATGTAAACTTACTTAAATATTGCTACCTTGCAAACATGTTTACAAATACCTTTCCTATTATTCGCGTCACTTCTTGAACCGCTTTTGAATCCTTAACCTTGAAGATCATTAAAAATTCTATTTGAACAACAAGACTTTAAAAGAGAAGTTCTGAAGAGAGTTACCAGCAAAGAGAGGAATTACTTTTGAGACTGAGTTATTTGGAGCCAAGACATTCTTAATATATGTTGAACTCGTGTTCAGCAAAAATGGGGAGAAAATTTGTGTTAATTATATGGGCATGGAAATCACTGATCAGGTGAAAAAGAGAGAAAGATGACAGAACTAAGGGAAGAAATAGCTGTGCAGAAGGCCAAAGAGACAGAACTTAATAAAACTGTTCATATTACAGAGGAAACGATGAGAGCAAAACAAATGCTAGCAACCATGTCACACGAGATAAGATTTCCATTATCAGGGGTCGTTAGCATAGCAAAATCGTTATCACAACAAAACTTGTTAAAAATCAGAAACAACTTTTGAGTGTCATGTTGTCTTCTGGCGAACTAGTCCTTCAATTTATTAGTGACATCCTCGACTTTCCAAAGTTGAGTCAGGAGTTATAAGGTTGGAGACCACAAAATTTAAGCCAAGAAGAGGTGAAGATCATTTCATATGGTGACGTTTGGATTCTTAAATTCCAACGGATAACCTTTCTATCATTGCTGGTCTTTTAATGATTTCTAGACATCACCTTACCACGAAATTATATTCTGGAAGTTGTGATTATAAGTCTAAAATATCATAGAAACTCGTCATCGTGTTCTAACGTTCCTTATGCCAAATCTCAAAAGAGTCTCGCGATTCTCTGGATGAGTTCAGATTGGCATACATTACGTCAAGAATCTTGTAAAAGATTCTATACAAATGAAATAAAGCCGGATACCTATTGTCAAAGTCCTTGGGAATCTAAACGTGGCCCAGAGTTCACCTGGGAACGTGAGGACCAAGTGGAAATCCAAGTACCCATATCTTTTCGTTTCAGTCTCCTCGTGATTAAAATTTCGGGACGAAATTTCCTAAAGCAGGGGAGACTGTAACATCCCGTATTTTTTTATTTTATTAGTTAAAAGTTAATTTTATAAATAATCAAGTTTAATACGTTAAATAATTATAATATAAATAATAATAATATAATATAATAATAATAATAATAATAATAATAATAAATATAATAATAATAATGATGATGGTAATAATGATAATATTAATAATAATGAAGATATTGTTATTAATAATAATTTATAAATATTAAATTGATTTAATAAGTTCAGGGGGGTAATTTGTAAACTTTAAAACTGATTTTTTTAAAACTTTAAGCATGAAATGATAAAATCCTGAAACCACAGGGGCCATTCTGTAAATTTTTAAAATCCCAAACCACCCGCCCCATCCCGTCGATCTCCCTCCGGCCGAAATTCCGGCCAAACTCCGGTGATCCACAAACGACCAAACGGCACTATTCCACTCGAATTAAATGATTCTAAAGCTTCTAATAGAGGAATCGAACCTAACCCACGAACGAATTTAAAAAATAAAGTTGAGTAATGGGATTCCCACTCGACCGAAAGTTCGGCCGACCCACTCACCAAAATCGAGCACTAAACGCTTTGATAATCAAAAGAATTCGCATATTCATGATCCATTTGTCGTTCCTAAACTTCCACTACACTCAATTTGGTATAAATCAAGCTCCAACACCACATTCGAATCAAACCCGTGGTCGCAACCTGCAACTAATCAAATACCCCTATACGAACTTCAAAACCCAAAATTGATAGAATTCTTTCGATCATTAGCCTCATTAGAAACTTCCTGTGAAGTTAATTGCATTTTCATCAACGTTTAAGCATCATTTGGATTCCACATTGTTCGCGGCCTGTTCTTCAATCGACCTTGACGATTTGAATACCAAAACAGGTAATTAAACCTATCATCAAACTCGATTCATCATGGGGAACAAAAGCCCCATGAATATAATCATTTACAGTTTCGAATTGGGCATCAATTTGGATCAAATCCGAAATTAGGGTTCTTGATTTGGGGATCGTTTGGTTAACTGAGTTTATATGGATTAAAAACCAATTCTTACCGCGGCTGCGGCCTTGGTTCACTGGTTTGGGCAGTGTGTTTGTGGGTGTGAGGTTCCGGGTTCGAACCCGGCAACCTCCTTTTCATTGTTTTTATTTTTTTAAAAAGCTTTATAAATACTTTAAAAATATGGAAAAATTTCTAAAATTATAAAATAAATTTTATTAATTTTTCTTACTTTAAATCTTACAAAATAATTTTCTGTAAAATTATTTTATTTAAAAACTTTAATAGATTTTTATAAAATATTATTTAAAAATAATAAAAATACTTATTTTTATAAAATAAATTCTAAATCAAGTTTAACTATGAAATATCATGAAAATTATATAAATATTATTTATAAATATTATAAATAATTATTTCTATAAGATAAACACTATATTATCTTTAAATATATTTTATAAATTCACAAACTATTTATAAATAAAATTGTGGGTTATTTCTTGTAAAATATATTTTAACTAAGGTATAGATTAATACCTTATTATTATCAAAATACTATAATTGTGATTATCCTTATTTGTAATTATCTTTGGATAATTATAAATTATATAGTTAAACCACGTCATTATTATAATTAATTCTAAAAATATTTAAATACAATATGAAAACCCTTTAATGGAATCGAAATATATAAATAATTGTTTAATAAGTTTAATACTTATTGATAATTATTTATTAATACAAATAGAAATCTTGTAAACATATATACATCCATTTGTGTACGTGTCACGTGTTAAACCAAACCAACCCGAATCTTACCAAATATATTTATTCGCAATAAACACATTTTAAAGACTTAGTTACAATTAATAATAGGTATTGATCGTGCTTGATCGTGCATTGCTTAATTCTTTGAAGTTCTTATTCATATACATTACATCAATCCAAGGTGAGTTCCGTGGCCCTTTTTATGCTTTTATAATTGTTTCAATGTTTTTCAAACTTGGGGGAAAAGTATGCTCACTCGTTTTCGATGCTGTAAAATCTTACATACAATTTTCATACTTGGAATCGACGTGATACTATTCTCATATTCTAATACATACATGGTGTTATTCTACGATTCTTACAACCATTAATTCCCGGGTTTGGGAACCAACGGATAGGTATTGGTAGTACTACTGGGTTGACACCCCCACCCTTCGACGATTGGTTAACTTGTGAGTTACCAACACAGCTGCCAGCAATCAGGCCAAGGGTGAATATATTCCGACGAATTTATATGCATATCTGTCATTAGGTTTGGTTGTCTTAAACACATGTTATGTGGTTTTTGCTTACGGTATGATTCCATATCAAATTCTACACAGCATCAAATGTTTTAAATTTAAACCTGCGGAACTCACCAACATTATGTGTTGACATTTTTGAGCATATCTTTTCAGGTGAACATAATCAAGAGGGTAGCTAGTGCAGATGCCTTAGCAGAGACCTCAGGATTTCAATAGTATTGCATATGTAATATTTGTCATTTGTTTTCATATTTGAACATTGTGTGATTTGTATTGGATCAATAAGACTATGATAGTCGTGGAACTGACTAACCACGACACAAGTCACCATTGTGTCGGGGGACGTCATGACACGAGAAGTTTGCATGTATTATATCTCTGTATTTATACCAAGTGTTATGACGATCCCGTCCGTCACATCCTCGTGTTTCCGCTATAAGCGGGGGTGTGACAGATTACAACCAAACCTGCTCACAACATAATCATACTGTCACGAAATAATTCAAAAAATCAGATAATATTACATCCTAACCCTCATTTGGTTAGATGCAGGAAATAGCAGCAACACTCATCCTGTTGGTACAAATATTCTCCTAAGTAGCGCTACTAATATTATCGGACGGTTCCTCATTCGAACTAATGGTTGTATCACAAATGACAGTAAGTATCAAAATATTTTCAAAATAATACATCAATCCAAACAGTATGTTTTCTCCCCTAAAAACTTTGTAAATACCAAATGGTTGAAAATGGGGCTATGAACTCACCGTGTCTTCAGACTTGAACCTATAAAATAGTTCACAGTATCAGACAATATTTTCTTTAAAATTTTTAGAACCTCAGATGTAAGTATCTTTTGTAAGTTCTATCAATAATATTATCACAAAATTCCAACAATTAGTTTTTACACATAATTGTTTGAAAATTAGTCCAAAGTCTCCATAAATTATAAAAATTACTTACGGTTATCCAAAAATCACCAAAACTTCATATAATTTTATTTCAACAGTTAGTAATATCCCATAATTATTTAAAAATAGCTTCTGAGATTGATAAATTCTCAAAATTTTACAGACGTCTTCTTATACAAAACCAAGCATCATATAATTATATAAAGGTCCAAATCATAATAGATCAGATTTTTTAATTTTTACAATAATATTAATATTTAGAAACAATACTTATACTGCTCCAAAAATTATGAAAACTATATATTCTGTAGTTTCGGATTTAGTATCACATCTATGATTTTCTCAGAATTTATTACTTACTTTAGGTATTTATTCTGATTTATCTATTGCAGAACACATAAAATTTTATATCCTAATTATAATAATGAAATAAATTCCAAATAATTACAGAGACTTTTATACTTCAAAAGGATCATCCTGTGAATTCTCCAGAATTTTCCCGAGTTTAGTTATATTTTTGATATTTTTTCTATTTTCCATTATTTAAAATAATTTATATAAATTATCTACTTATCAAAATTTTGTCATAGTTTCCAGAATCATATGTCAATATAGATATAAGGAGTTTTCAATGTTTATTCCCACAATTGCACTTGTTTAATATTTTATTATATTTTCTTAAATAATATCAAGATTAATCTTTGTAAATTCAAAATATACCTTTCATCACAAGTTTTTTTGAGTTTTTGTAACCCATTACTTGTGATTAATGAATTAAAAATACTTTCAACGTTGGTTTTGGTGTTTGAATACCAAAACTAACCATATATATGTGTTTTGTAACACATATGTAACCAGATATGTTACCACCTTGTAATGATGATCTTGATGATGTTCTTGCTGCCTAGACCCAAGCGGAAAGCCGTGGAGGTGGTGAATAATGATGGTGGTGATGGTGGTGTGTGGTTTTTGTTGGTTGTGCTACGGGTGGGGTTGGTGGTGTGGTTAGTATGTGAAAGCCGAGAGGGAGAGAGACAATAGCTTTGTGGTTGCAAAGTTGTAGATGTATGGATGTATATAGGACTGAAATTGAGGAACACCTAAGGGTGTCATCATGCCTTCTAGTTCTAACTTAGGGGTGTTGGTTTAATAGGTGGCTTAGGTGGCGGTTTAGGAAGAGATCGAGAGAGAGAGGTGGCAAATTACATGCAAGGTGGCGGTTTTGGGGAGTTTCTAGTGTGAAAGCTAGATTACTTGGTCAACTAGAACATCTAGGTGGTATGATAGGGTGGTGTGGTAGCGATTTGAGGGTGTGAAAGCAAGTGATAGGTGGCGTGTAGTGGTGGTAGTTGGGTGGTGTTCTCCGGGTGGTTTCGGGTGGTGGTTTGGGTTGATAGTTTCGGGTGATGGTTGGGTGATCTTCTTGACCTAGGGTTTGGGAGGTTTGGGGTGTTAGTTTTAGGTTTTAGGTTTAGGTTTTTGGTTAAAGTTTTGATTAGGTTATGTTTATTTTAGTTTTAGTATGTATATATATACATATATATATATATAGATGTATATTCATGCATGTATATGTCGATTTGTAGTACACAAGTATATGTATCCATAGTTTACATATAACATAATTAATCACATGCCTATAACATGTGTATTTATAATATATACACGTACAAATAAGTAAACATATATATACATACTAATCGTATATATATACAAACATTCAAAATTTTGCATGTACTTAGATGTATTCAAACATGCATACGTAAAAATTTGTATATATATATGTATATGTAAGTTTCGGGTATATAAATACATATGCATTCATGACTTTCCAATAAATATGCATGCATGCAAACATGCATACATACATTCATAATTATATACGTACTAAACATAGTTTCATCGTGGTTTGTCACGTAATATAATAAAATTTTTCGACGTAATAAATAAAAGAATTTTGGGGTTGTCACATTCTCCCCCCGTTAAAAGAATTTCGTCCCGAAATTCATTGGAGTGTGCTTTAGAAAACTTAAATGATTATTACCTCTGAATAGGTGAGGGTATTTTTTTCGGATATCATCTTTTCTTTCCCAGGTGTATTCTGGTCCTCTTTTTGCATTCCACTTAATTTTCACTATGGGAATTTTATTTCTTCTTAACTTCTTTATTTCTTTCTCCACAATGGCTATTAGTTCTTCCACAAAATGCAGTTTCTTATCTACCTTGATTTCTTGAATTGGTACTTCTAGGGTTTCGTTGGTTAGGCATTTCTTGAGGTTGGACACATGAAAAGTGTTGTGTACTTCACTTAATTCTTGAGGTAATTCCAACTTATATGCTACAGGACCAATTCTGTCTATGATTTTAAATGGACCAATGTATCTAGGGTTTAATTTACTGGATTTTCTAAACCGAAAGATTCCTTTAGAGGGAGATATCTTCAAATAGACTCTGTCTCCAATTTGAAATTCCAATGGTTTCCTCCGTTTGTCTGCATAACTTTTCTGTCGATCACGAGCTGCTTTCAACCTGTTTTTAATCTCAGTGATCTTATCTGTGGTTTCTTGGATTAGTTCAGGACCTGTGAGTTGTCTATCACCTATTTCATTCCAACATAAAGGTGACCTACATTTTTTTCCATACAGAGCTTCAAATGGAGCTAACCCAATACTAGAATGATAACTGTTATTGTATGAAAATTCTATTAGTGGTAAGTGACTATCCCAATTTCCACCAAAGTCTATAGCACAAGCTCTTAACATATCTTCTAGAGTTTGTATTGTTCTTTCGCTCTGTCCATCAGTTTGTGGGTGATAAGCTGTACTTAAATTTACTTGGGTTCCTAAGGCTTTTTGTAAAGTTTGCCAGAACCTAGAAGTAAATCTACTATCTCTATCTGATATTATGAATACAGGTATTCCATGTCTAGACACAATTTCTTTGATATAGATTCTTGCTAATCTCTCAATCTTATAATCTTCTCGTATAGGTAAGAAAT
The DNA here is from genome assembly GCA_024085815.1 of Flaveria linearis. NCBI lineage: Eukaryota > Viridiplantae > Streptophyta > Magnoliopsida > Asterales > Asteraceae > Flaveria > Flaveria linearis. Next base: position 13,696,563 of record CM044017.1, on the reverse strand, counting down.
GAGCTGACTTAGTTAGTCTATCAACTATAATCCAAATTGTGTCGTATCCATTTCTGGTCCTGGGTAACTTAATTATGAAGTCCATTGTAATTTGATCCCATTTCCATTCTGGAATTTCTGGTTGCTGCAGGTATCCTGAAGGTTTTTGATATTCAGCTTTTATTCTTGAGCAGACATCACACTGTTCCACAAATTCTCCAACTGATCTTTTCATGCCTGGCCACCAGTATTGGCTTTTCAAGTCCTTGTACATTTTATTATTTCCTAGATGCACAGAGTATCTTGACTTATGAGCTTCTTACAGTATAGTTGTTCTAATCATGTTGTTGTCGGGTATCCAGATTCTTCCTTTGAATTTCAGAATTCCATCTGCTTCTGTTTTCAAGTTTTTCATTTGCCCTTTCAGTTTCAACATATCATGTTGTTGAGCTTCCCGGATTTGTCTTAACAGATCTAAACGTAGTTCCATTTTCATAGCACGTACCCGTAAAGGTTTTGTTCTTTCTTTTCTACTTAAAGCATCAGCAACTACATTTGCCTTGCCGGGATGATACTTAATTTTACAGTCGTAATCACTTAGTAATTCTACCCATCTTCTTTGCCTCATATTTAACATTTTCTGGTCAAAGATGTGTTGCAAACTTTTGTGATCCGTATATATTATACACTTAGTTCCATATAGATAATGTCTCCAAATCTTTAGTGCAAATATTACAGCTCCTAATTCTAAGTCATGGGTAGTATAATTCTTTTCATTACCTCTAAGTTGTCTGGATGCATATGCAATCACCTTGTCTTTTTGCATTAAGACACATCCAAAACCTTGACGAGATGAATCACAATATACTATGAAATTGTCGGTTCCTTCTGGTAGAGCTAATACGGGTGCACTACATAACTTACTTTTGAGGAGTTCAAATGCTTCATTTTGTTTTTCTCCCCATACATATTTTCTATCTTTTTGAGTCAATTCTGTCAATGGTTGAGCTATTCTTGAGAAGTTTTCTATAAATCTTCTGTAATATCCTGCTAAACCTAAGAATTGACGTATTTCAGTTGGGGTTTTTGGAATTTCCCATTTCTTAACTGCCTCAATCTTTGCTGGATCAACTTGAATCCCATTCTGGTTATCTACATGTCCTAAAAATTGTACTTCTCTTTTCCAAAATTCACATTCTGAGAATTTTGCATATAATTTTTCCTTTCGAAGTAATTCCAGAGTTAACCTCAGATGTTGTTCGTGGTCTTCCTTATTCTTAGAATAAATAAAAATGTCATCTATGAAGACTATAACAAATTTATCTAAATAAGGTTTACACACTCTATTCATTAAATCCATAAATACTGCTGGAGCATTGGTTAATCCAAATGGCATTACAAGAAATTCATAATGTCCATACCTAGTTCTGAATGCAGTCTTAGAAATATCGTCTTCCTATGAAGACTATAACAAATTTATCTAAATGAGTTTTACACACTCTATTCATTAAATCCATAAATACTGCTGGAGCATTGGTTAATCCAAATGGCATTACAAGAAATTCATAATGTCCATACCTAGTTCTGAATGCAGTCTTAGAAATATCATCTTCCTGTACTCTTAATTGATGATATCCAGATGTTAAGTCTATTTTCGAGAAATAACTAGATCCCTGTAATTGGTCAAACAAATCATCAATTCTAGGGAGAGGATACCTATTCTTTATAGTAACCTTATTGAGTTCCCTATAGTCAATACACATTCTAAAAGTCCCATCTTTCTTTTTAACAAATAGAACTGGTGCTCCCCAAGGTGATACACTAGGACGTATAAATCCCTTATCTAATAATTCCTGTAATTGAGTCATAAGTTCTTTCATTTCAGTTGGTGCTAAACGATAAGGAGCTTTGGCGATGGGTGTTGTTCCTGGTATCAATTCTATTTTAAATTCGACCTGACGAGGGGGTGGTAATTCAGGTAATTCATCAGGAAAAACATCAGAGTATTCATTTATAACATGAACACTTTCCAAATTTCCTTTATCAAGCTTTGCATCAATTACATGAGCTAAGAAAGCTAAACATTTCTTGTTTAAGCATTTATGTGCTTTTTCACAAGAAATCAGTTTCACAATATTGTTTGGTCTAGCACCATATATGCAGAGAAATTTGTCTTCCTTAATCAAAGGAATCTTTATCATTTTCTTATCACAAATGATTTCAGCATGATTTTTACTCAACCAATCCATTCCTACAACGATATCAAATCCTCCTAACTTAATAGGTATCAGATTTATATCAAAACAATATTCATCTAAATTCAAAATGCAATTAGGAATGATTTCATCAGCTTCTATTGTTTTACCATCAGCTAATTCTATGACATAATTGTCACTTAATTTCTCAGATGTTAAATTAAGTGAGGGTCTAAAAGTATGTGAAACAAAACTACGAGTTGCCCCTGTATCAAATAATACTTTAGCGTACTGGTTATTGATAAGGAACGTACCCGTGACTACTTCTGGTTCATGACGAGCTTCATCAGCTTGTATCATAAAAGCTCTTCCACGGGGGTTGTTCTGGTTAGCTGGAGCCTTGTCCTTTCTTTTTGGACATTCATTACGAAAATGGTTTTCACTTCCACACTAAAAACAGACGGTTTTAGGGTTGGTAGGGTTTTTGCAGTCTTGAGAAATGTGTCCCTTCTTTTTACAGTTGTAGCAAACCACAGTCATACAGTTTCCTGTATGATACCTTTGGCAGATATTACACTGTTGTGGTTTATCCACTTTCTTCCCCTGAGCTGTTCCCAAGAAGTTTCTTGGTGGGGGTCGGGTTACTCTTTTCTGGGAGCTTTCTCCAAATCTTCTTCCAGAGTGATTTTCAATCCATTTCCTTTTCTCTCCTACCTGTTGGTGGTTTAATGATTCATTTCTGATCATCTCATCTGTCAGACTTCCTGACAGAATTACTGCTTTTTGAAAGGTTTTGGTTCTTGCAGATTTTACTAATCCTCTTATTTGTGGTACTAATCCCCAAATATACCTTCCTATCCTTTTTTATTCCGGGGTTATCAGATGGGGTACTAACCTGGATAGTTCATTATACCTATCAGTATATTCCCGGTGTGCGGCTCATTTCATTTCTAGTGCTAAAAATTCAGCCTCTAGTTTTTCTATCTCATTATAAGGACAATATTTTTCTATTACTAGATTTCTAAATTCTTCCCAACTCAGCCCATTCATAACATTCCTACCCCTCGTATGTACCTCTATTTTCCACCAGGATTGTGCTTCTCCTTTTAGGGAATGTGAAGCAAATAGTGTTTTGAAGTTTTCAGCGCAGTTACTGATTTCCAAAACTCTTTCCATTTCATCCAGCCATCTTAAAGCTTGTACAGCTCCACCTTTTCCATCAAATTCCCGGGGTCTGCAAGACATGAAGGTCTTGTAAGAACATCCCTTTGAGATTCCATTCAGAATTTCCTCTTCCTGTCGTTCTTCGGGAATAATATTTTCAGGCCTTATTGGTGGGTGTGAGGTAGTTCCGATATTTAGATTTTGCTGGAGTTGGGTTATTAAGGTAGCTAGGGTAGCTTCTATTTGCTGGGCTATCATCTGAGAAATCCTATCATTCTCACTGGTATCAGTGTTTATGGGTGTTTCTTCCCCAAATCTGGTTCTAGGTCGTCCTACTCGAGCTGTTCTCCGGACAGGCTGAGTGTTTCTTTTTGGCGGCATGATTCACTATAGTGAATTTCAACGTTAGTTATCACAAATAATATGTTCTAACACAAAGTCATTTAACACATATCAAATAAATACTTTAACATAAAAGTACATAAATCAGTTAAGTTCTTATTCTGTTTATTCTAGAAAGTTAGACTATAATCCTTTAGTTCCTGTGAATCCAATTCCAGATCCTTGTAAAGATACTTTTCTTGTGTGTCTTGAGCTTTTTGATGTCCTTCTGGATTTTCCAGATTCCTATCTGTATTTTCTTAAGTTTTCTAAGAGTTTGTCGAGCTGTCTTCACCTGATCCAGTTCTTGTCCTTTAGTAACCTTATCATCATCTTTGGGGAAATCAAAAGATTATCTTTCTAGATCCTTAGTTTGTTTAGCTCTAAACTTGTGCCCACGTGGTATCTTTTTCCTAAGAGTCTTAATTGTATATCCTCCCACGTGTACGGGTGCACGTCGAACATAAAATTTTGATTCTTTCTCCAGTTGGGGAATTTCCATAGCTTGTTGGGGTTCTGGTTCAGGAGTTATTTCCTTAAAGTTGCTATGGTCCAGACATTCTGAAGGATCAGTTTCGTAGTGGTAACTATCTGAATTCATAGCTGCACGGATTTCTTAACAGTATTCACAAAATGGTTAGTCAAATAACTATTAAAATTTGTTAGAATCTTAATCACAAAATCACAGAATTTCACATAATTCACATAATTCACATAAAATCATGAAATAAATCTAAATATATTTCGAGCTTATGGTTATAGTCTAGATATTTTGAAAATATCTAATTCCTTATAACCAATGGCTCTGATACCAATCTGTCACATCCCGGCGGAACCGTGAACGATGCTGGTGGGGTGTGACTAGCTTTTATCAGAGTACATTAATTACAGTGAAATAGACACAATAATCATACATAAAATATAACATACGACATGCCTTTATTTATAAAATTGGAATTACATCTTATATATAGATTACAAAATTAGATGTAATTGTGTACAGTCAAACTACAGCATGTCTTCTAAAATCTATGAAAGTGTGCGTCGACATACAAGCTACCGTCAACTATGTTAACGGTGAGCGTGACGCAAACTCTCCCAACTACTTCGCCCCATCCGTTGTGCACTTCAAAGCTAAAGTCAAACGAATTACTCATTATTTCCTGAAAAAGCATACTTAAACCAGTCAACAAAATATTGGTGAGAACATAGGTTTATAGCCAGACAAATATTTTGTTGATGTATCAATTACAACCAAACCTGCTCACAACATAATCATACTGTCACGAAATAATTCAAAAAATCAGATAATATTACATCCTAACCCTCATTTGGTTAGATGAAGGAAAATAGCAGCAACACTCATCCTGTTGGTACAAATATTCTCCTAAGTAGCGCTACTAATATTATCGGACGGTTCCTCATTCGAACTAATGGTTGTATCACAAATGACAGTAAGTATCAAAATATTTTCAAAATAATACATCAACCCAAACAGTATGCTTTCTCCCCCAAAAACTTTGTAAATACCAAATGGTTGAAAATAGGGCTATGAACTCACCGTGTCTTCAGACTTGAACCTATAAAATAGTTCACAGCATCAGACAATATTTTCTTTAAAATTTTTAGAACCTCAGATGTAAGTATCTTTTGAAAGTTCTATCAATAATATTATCACAAAATTTCCAACAATTAGTTTTTACACATAATTGTTTGAAAATTAGTCCAAAGTCTCCATAAATTATAAAAATTACTTACGGTTATCCAAAAATCACCAAAATTCATAGAATGTTATTTCAACATTTAGTAATATCCCATAAATTTTATAACCTCTAACTCCAAACAGATTATTTTCTGTAATTTTTATAATATTCCCATAATTATTTAAAAATAGCTTCTGCGATTGATAAATTTCAAAATTTTACAGACGTCTTCTTATACAAAACCAAGCATCATATAATTATATAAAGGTCCAAATCATAATAGATCAGATTTTGTAATTTTTACAATAATCTTAATATTTAGAAAAAAATACTTATATACTACTCAAAAAATTATTATATATTCTGTTTTTTCAGATTTAATATCACATCTATGATTTTCTTAGAATTTATTACTTACTTTAGGTATTTATTCTGATTTATCTATTGCAGAACACATAAAATTTTATATCTTAATTATAATAAGGAAATAAATTCCAAAATCATTATAGAGACTTTTATACTTCAAAAGGATCATCCTGTTAATTCTCTAGAATTTTCCCGAATTTAGTTATATTTTTGATGTTTTTTCTATTTTCCATTATTTAAAATAATTTATATAAATTATCTGCTTATCAAAATTTTATCATAGTTTCCATAATCATATGTCAATATATAAATAAGGAGTTTTCAATGTTTATTCCCACAATTACACTTGTTTAATATTTTATTAGATTTTCTTAAATAATTTCAAGATTAATCTTTGTAAATTCAAAATATACCTTTCATCACAAGTTTTTCTAAGTTTTTGTAACCCATTACTTGTGATTAATGAATTAAAAATACTTTCAGGGTTGGTTTTGGTGTTTGAATACCAAACTAACCATATATATGTGTTTTGTAACACATATGTAACAAGATATGTTACCACCTTGTGATGATGATCTTGATGATGTTCTTGCTGCCTAGACCCGAGAGGAAAGTCGTGGAGGTGGTGAATGATGATGGTTGGTGATGGTGGTGTGTGGTTTTTGTTGGTTGTGCTACGGGTGGGGTTGGTGGTGTGGTTAGTATGTGAAAGCCGAGAGGGAGAGAGACAATAGCTTTGTGGTTGCAAAGTTGTAGATGTATGGATGTATATAGGACTGAAATTGAGGAACACCTAAGGGTGTCATCATGCCTTCTAGTTCTAACTTAAGGGTGTGGGTTTAATAGGTGCCTTAGGTGGCGGTTTAGGAAGAGACCGAGAGAGAGAGGTGGCAAATTACATGCAAGGTGGCGGTTTTGGGGAGTTTCTAGTGTGAAAGCTAGATTACTTGGTCAACTAGAACCTCTAGGTGGTATGATAGGGTGGTGTGGTGGCGATTTGAGGGTGTGAAAGCAAGTGAAAGATGGCGTGTAGTGGTGGTAGTTGCGTGGTGTTCTCCGGGTGGTTTCGGGTGGTGGTTTGGGTTGATAGTTTCGGGTGATGGTTGGGTTTGGTTAAAGTTTTGATTAGGTTATGTTTATTTTAGTTTTAGTATGTATATATATACATATATATATATATATATATATATATATGTATATTCATGCATGTATATGTAGATTTGTAGTACACAAGTATATGTATCCATAGTTTACATATAACATAATTAATCACATGCCTATAACATGTGTATTTATAATATATACATGTACAAATAAGTAAACATATATATATACATACTAATCGTATATATACAAGCATTCAAAAATTTTGCATGTACTTAGATGTATTCAAACATGCATACGTAAAAATTTGTATATATATATATATGTATATGTAAGTTTCGGGTATATAAATACATATGCATTCATGACTTTCCAATAAATATGCATGCATGCAAACATGCATACATACATTCATAATTATATACGTACTAAACATAGTTTCATCGTGGTTTGTAACGTAATATAATAAAATTTTTCGACGTAATAAATAAAAGAATTTTAGGGTTGTCACACCCAAACTGACCAACATGGTTAATTGTTCTAATTTTCATTGGATCTCATCATCCTAAAACAAATTAGGTTAAATCATATGGAATTTTGTAGAAAAGTAAGAACAAATTTTCACCCAAAATCTTTTCCAAGCTGCATAATTCATGACTTAAATTGTCGGCTAGAACATCATGAAAGACTAAAAATCAAACCCAAATTCCTACGACCAAATTGAAACCTAGTCATAAGATTGAGCTACCAACCTCAAAACTAATAAACAAACTTCGGGTATCCTGTTGTTCGCGCAACCACCAACCGCTAGGGTTGCTACAGCCTCTAACCACCATCTCCGCCTATGGGGTCGTTTGGGCTACACGAAGGTGGTTGTCGTCGATGTCGCTTGAACGCTCGTAAACCAGCCAGACTCTTTGGTAGCCACCATCATAGACACCACCAGCGTCGTCAAGGACCACCGGGTCAGGGTTCTGATTCCGTAGCGACCAACGATGGGCGTGTGACGGCGGCCAACGACAACGTTCCCCCTCTTCAACGGAACCAGAGGGGGTTATAGATGCTGTGACAACCCTAAAACCTTTATATTTACGTTACAATCACGATAACATCATGTTTAGTACGTATATATTTATGAATGTACGTATGCATGTTTGCATGCATGCATATTTATTAGAAATTCATGTATGCATATATATTTATATACCCGAAATTCACACATACATGTGTATATATATACCAAATTTTACGTATGCATGCTTGCATACCTATATGTACATGGAAAAATTCCTTTGTATGCTTGTATATATGTACGATTAATATGTATATATATACGTTTACTTATTTGTACGTATATATATTATAAATACATATATATGTGTATACACATTAAGAACATCAAGGATATATGTTTTGTATGTATGTATACGTGTAATCTACTTATATAAAGCCACTTATGCATATATCTAGGAATACATCTATATACATAACCAAAACTTAAAATCTCAAAACCCTAACTAAAAACCTAATCCTAAAACCTAAAACTAACATCCCAAGCCACCCTCCCAAGCACCACGGACGATCAAACACCCAAACCATTCTCGGTTGAAACCACCCGAAACTACCACCCCATACCATCACCCGACTACCATCATCCCATAGCCACCCTAGTCCAAATTCATTAAATGCTAACACCCTTAAAGTCCAAGCTTCATCATTTCAAAAATAATATAGCAATCCTAAAGGATTCCCTCGGCATTCTTGCTTTCGCACCTCCAAATCGCCACCACACAAAGCCACAAAAACCGCCACCTTGACACCTCCACACTCAATCCATTGAACCCAATTATAATAACCTTATTAGCTCTCTTAGGTCAACTCCTAGCTTCACATTAAAGAAGCATCATCAATTCAAAAGTGAATTGGCAACCCTCGGCCCTAAGGATCACACCACCAATTGCCACCTAACTCTACTTGGTGACTAAGCAAGCCTAAGGGAACACTTACCCAAGCTACCATGTACATTAACCAACTCCCTTCAGCATAAGAAACCCTCGATCACTTTTAAATAACCCCACAACCACCAAACTTCATCCTTGTTTCTCTCTCTCAGGCTCATTGCAAAACTCACCACCATCACTCTCTCTCGGCTTCTACACAAACAACCAATAGCCACAACCAACTACAGCACCACCACAATCGATCACCACCTCTCTGCCCCTCTCACCTCTCGGTTTTACTTACCAACCACACCACCATCGCCAACCAACAATACCAACAACAACCCACCACAACCAACAACAAACAAACTACAACCAACACACCACCATCACCAACCGTAATCACCATCACTCTCACAGCCTTTCTCTCGTCTCAAGGTAGCCAAAAACCCCCTCACAAGATTTAGTTACTTATCTTTATTATTTTGATTACATATGTGTTACAAAACACATATATATTGTTAGTTTTGGTATTCAAACACCAAAACCAACTTTGAAAGCATTTTTAAGTTCCTTGATTGTAAGTAATGAGTTGCAAAAACTCAGAAAACTTGTGATAAAAGGAATATTCTAATTTACAAAAATTAACTCTTGTAATTATTTAAGAAAATCTAGTAAAATATTAAACAAATGCGATTGTGGGAATAAACATTGAAAACTCCTTATTTATATATTTAAATATGATTCTAGAAACTTTGACAAAATTTTGATAAATAAATAATTTATATAAATTATTTTAAATAATGAAAAATAAAGAAAATATCAAAAATAGGAATAAATTCGGAAAAATTCTGATAAATTCTCATAATGATCCTTTTGAAGTATAAAAGTATCTGGAATTATTTCAGAATTTATTTCCTTATTATAATTAATATATGAATTTTTATGTGTTCTGCAGTAGAAAAATCATAATAAATACTTAACGTAAATAATAAATTCTAAGAAAACCATAGTGGTGATATTAAATCTGATACTACATAATATATAATTTTCACAATTTTTGGAGCAATATAAATATTTTTTCTAATTATTAAGATTATTTTAAAAATTACAGAATCTGATCTATTATGAGTTGGACCTTGATATATTTATATGATGGTATATGTTATGTAGTAAGTTCTCTGTAAAAGGTTTACTATTTTTAAAATACAGAATCTATTTTTAATCAATTATGGGACTATTATAAAAATTACAAAAAATATTCTATTCGGAGTTAGATATTATAAAAATTATGGGATATTACTAACTGTTGAAATAATAGTCTATAAGTTTTGGTGAATTTTAGAAAATTGAAGATAATTTTGGTGATTTATGGAGACTTTGGACTAATTTTAAGGAATTATGTATAATAAACTAATTGTTGGGAATTTTGTTATAAACATTATCTGATTACCTTACAGTAGAACTCTCAAAAGATACTTATATCTGAGGTTTTAAAAATTTTAAAGAAAATATTGTCTGATACTGTGAACTATTTTATAGGTTCAAGTTTGAAGACACGGTGAGTTTCATAGCCCCATTTTCGACCCTTTTGGTATTCATAAAGTTTTCAGGGGAAAAAGCATACTAATTGGTTTGATGTGCTATTTTGAAAATATTTTAATACTTACTGTCATTTGTGATACAACCATTAGTTCGAATGAGGAACCGTCCGATAATATTAGTAGCGCTACTTAGGAGAATATTTGCACCAACAGGATGAGTATTACTGCTATTTTCCTGCACCTAACCGAATGAGGGTTGAGATATAATATTATCTGATTTTGTGAATTATTTCGTGACAGTATGATTATGTTGTGAGCAGGTTTGGTTGTAATTGATACATCAACAAAATGTTTTGTTTGGATATAAACCTATGTTTCTCACCAACGTTATGTTGACTGGTTTAAGTATGCTTTTTCAGAAAATGATGTTTAACACCTTCGACTTTAGTTTTGAAGTTCACAACGGTTGGGGAGAAATCGTTGGAAGGGTTTGTGTGACACTAACAGTCAACATAGTTGACTATAGTGTGTATGTAGATACTCACTTCCACCGTATCTGAAGACATGCAGTAGTTTAATCATGTAGTAAGAAGATTATATCTAATTTTGGAAACTTATGTATAAGATGTAATCTCGAATATTATGAATAAATGCATGTCCTACTTTCTTGTTTTAAGCATGTGCGTTTATTATTTACTCCGCTATAATTAATGTACTCTGATAAAGCAAGTCACACCCGAACCGCATTTCACGCTTTCGCCGGGATGTGACAGGTTGGTATCAGAGCCATTGGTTATAGCGAATTAGATATTTTCAAAATATCTAGACTATAACCATAAGCTCAATATATATATATATATATATATATATATATATATATATATATATATATATAATTTTATGATTTTATGTGAAATATGTGAATTATGTGAAATTATGTGATTTTATGATTAAGATTCTAACATAATTTTAATAAGTTATTTGACTAACCATTTTGTGAAATACTGTTTAGAAATCCGTGCAGCTATGAATTCAGATAGTTACCACTACGAGACCGATCCTCCAGAATGTCCGGACCATAGCAACTTTAAGGAAATAACTCCTGAACCAGAACCCCAACAAGCTATGGAAATTCCCCAACTGGAAAAAGAATCAAAATTTTATGTTCGACGTGCACCAGTACACGTGGGAGGATATACAATTAAGACTTCTAGGAAAAAGATACAACATGGCACAAATTTAGAGCTAAGCAAACTGAGGATCTAGAAATACAACCTTTTGATTCCCCTAAAGGTAAAGGTAAGATAACTGAAAAACAGGAGTTGGATCAGGTGAAGACAGCACGACAAACTCTTAGGAAACTTAAGAAAATACAACTAGAAATCTGGAAAATCCAGAAGGACATTAAAAAGCTCAAGACGCCCAAGAAAAGTATCTTCACAAGGATCTAGAATTGGATTCACAGGAACTAAAAGATTATAGTCTAACTTTCTTGAATAAACGGAATAAGAACTTAACTGATATATGTACTTTTATGTTAAAGTATTTATTTGATATGTGTTAAATGATTTTGTGTTAGAATATATTATTTGTGATAACTAATATTAAAATTCACTATAGTGAATCATGCCGCCAAAAAGAAACACTCAGCCTGTCCGGAGAACAGCTCGAGTGGAACGACCCAGAACCAGACTTGGGGAAGAAACACCCATAAACACTGATACAAGTGAAAATGATAGGATTTCTCAGATGATAGCCCAGCAAATAGAAGCTACCCTACCTACCTTAATAACCCAACTCCAGCAAAATCTAAATATTGGAACCACCTCACACCCACCAACAAGGCCTGAAAATATTATCCCAGCAGAACGACAGGAAGAGGAGATTCTGAATGGAATCTCAAAGGGGTGTTCTTACAAGACCTTCATGTCTTGCAGACCCCGGGAATTTGATGGAAAAGGTGGAGCTGTACAAGCTTTGAGATGGCTAGACGAAATGGAAGGAGTTTTGGAAATCAGTAACTGCGCTGAAAATTTCAAGAGGCTATTTGCCTTGCATTCACTAAAGGGAGAAGCACAATCCTGGTGGAAAATGGAAGTACACACTAGGGGTGGGAATGTTATGAATGGGATGAGTTGGGAAGAATTTAGAAATCTAGTGATAGATAAATAATGTCCTTATAATGAAATAGAAAAACTAGAGGCTGAATTCTTAGCATTAGAAATGAAAGGAGCCGCACACCGGGAATATACCGATAGGTATAATGAACTATCCAGGTTAGTACCACATTTGATAACCCCAGAATCAAAAAGGATAGGAAGGTATATTTGGGGATTAGTACCACAAATAAGAGGGTTAGTGAAATCTGCAAGAACCAAAACCTTTCAAGAAGAAGTGATTTGTCAGGAAGTCTGACAGATGAGATGATGAGAAATGGATCATTAAGTCACCCACAGGTAGGAGAGGAAAGGAAATGGACTGAAAACCACTCTGGAAGAAGAACTGGAGAAAATTCCCAGAAAAGAGTAACCCGACCTCCACCAAGAAATTTCTTGGGAACAGCTCAGAGGAAGAAAGTGGAATAAACACCACAGTGTAATATCTGCTAAAGGTATCATACAGGAAACTGTATGACAGTGGTTTGCTACAACTGCAAAAATAAGGGACATATTTCTCGAGACTGCAAAAAACCTACCAACCCTAAAACCGTCTGCTTTCAGTGTGGAAGGAGAACCACTTTCGTAATGAGTGTCCACAACGAAAGGGCAAGGCTCCAACTAACCAGAACAACCCCCGTGGAAGGGCTTTTGTGATACAAGCTGACGAAGCTCGTCATGAACCAGAAGTAGTCACGGGTACGTTCCTTATCAATAACCAGTACGCTAAAGTATTATTTGATACAGGGGCAACTCGTAGTTTTGTTTCACATACTTTTAGACCCTCACTTAGTTTAACATCTGAGAAATTAAGTGACAACTATGTAATAGAATTAGCTGATGGTAAAATAATAGAAGCTGATGAAATCATTCCTAATTGCATTCTGAATTTAGATGAATATTGTTTTGATATAAATCCGATACCTATTAAGTTAGGAGGATTTGATATCGTAGTAGGAATGGATTGGTTGAGTAAAAATCATGCTGAAATCATTTGTGATAAGAAAATGATAAAGATTCATTTGATTAAGGAAGATAAAACTCTCTGCATATATGGTGATAGACTAAACAATACTGTGAAACTGATTTCTTATGAAAAATCACAGAAATGCTTAAATAAGAAATGTTTAGCTTTCTTGGCTCACATAATTGATGCAAAGCTTGATATGGGAAATTTGGAAAGTGTTCCTGTTATAAATGAGTACTCTGATGTTTTTCCTGATGAATTACCTGGATTACCACCCCCTCGTTAGGTCGAGTTTAAAATAGAATTATGTTGGACCAAAAGAACCAATGAGCCAGATCAGAAAAAAACCTCTAAGTCCCACAAGACATCACAACAACTGCTGAAAGCATCATCAGCCGTTTGACAAAGACTGAAGACTTCAACAGCTGAAGATCGTAGTATTAAAGAACAACAGCTGAAGACCTCAAGTACTGAAGACTCAAAGTACTGAAGCCTCAAGTACTGAAGACTCAAAGTACTGAAGCCTTAAGTACTGAAGACTCAAATACTGAAGAATATCAGCTGAAGACTGAAGTACTAAAGATCAACAGCTGATGTACAAAGACTGAAGACAAAGACTGAAGACATCAGCTGATGACAACAACTGAAGTCATCAGCTGATGAAATATCTGAAGTTAAAGTCTGAAGACAAGTACTGAAGTTTCAGAGTTTGTCGTAACAGCTGAAGAAGTATTCTTCAGTTGTTGTGATGGTTTACTTTTCAGTAGTTTCTTATCAGTTGTTGTCATAAGTTTAACACTTAGTATTTTTGTAAGAAGATGTCAGCTGTTTGACATCTTCAGTAGTTAAGTTAGTTTCAGTAGTTTGTTAAAATAACGGTTTGATGTCACTATCAAGTGACATCAGCTGACGTCATTCATCCTATAAAAGGAAGATGACCTAATTGTAATCCTCGCCGAAGCGTGTGATCTAATAGAAAACATCTTTTTGCAGAATTCTCTCTCTCTCCATAACTTACTGTTACATGTAAAATTTCTTGTGTTCTTGTTATAATTTATAATTCTTGTGCTAAATCCATTGCGAATACAACCTAATTGATCAAACTAGAGGCTGAGATCCTTTCAAATGGTATCAGAGCTGGTTAATCATTGATCGATTTAATGATTGATCATTGAAACTGCTCTTTTGCTATCTACGTTTGATCGAATTAGCAGATTTGCAAGAATTAGTTATAGAGATTTAGCTTCTGCTGCTTCTAGCCTTTAAACTTGAGGTTCTCATGGTTTTGAGCTAGATTTGTTTTGTTTACCTTGAATTTGCTTGAATTCTGAGATGGCGACACCAACTAATGATCCTCACAATACTGGCTCCTCAACAAAGCCTCCGATGCTTGTGAGGAGTGAGTATAACATATGGCAACGTCGTATGCTCCATCACTTGTCTATCAACAGTGCCGGTTGTTGGAAGTCAGTGGTGCATGGACCATACAAGCCTATGGTGAGCGTTCCTGAATCAAATGAGAGGGTTCCGAAGAAACCCGATCAATATTCGGACGAAGATCTTAAGCTGTTCGAGATTGATGCTAAAGCCTATGGAATTCTGGCCATGGCATTGCCTAATGAAATCTATTCTGGGCTCATGCATCATGAAACTGCTCATGATCTCTGGGTTGCTCTGAAGGAACAATTCGGAGGAACCGATGAGGTCTTAGCAAATACTAGGGAAATCCTCGCCCAACAATATGAGACATTCTCTCATAGGAAGGGTGAGACACTGACTCAACAGTTTGAGCGATTCTCTTGTCTTATTTCTGAGCTGAAAATGGTTAAACAAGAGTATTCCAATAGCCAGATGAACAACCGATTCCTCAGATCCCTGCCTGAGAGATGGGACACTTATACCATTGTCCTACGCTCCAGTGCAAATCTGGATACTCTATCTCTCACCTAACTTCATGGGAAACTGCTTACATTTGAGAGAGAGATAGAACAGAAAAGGAAGTTGTCATTATCTGGCAAGCTTACTGATGACTTTGTATCAGGCAATACTGCCTTGATCGGTCAAGAGTCAGAATATGCTGCATCAGAGAGTGCCTATGATGAGCATATTGATTTCTCTACCAATGTTGAACATGCTTTTGTTGGTGTTGATGGTAGTTTAGGAGGTAGCAGTGATAACTTGTGCTTTCTGATGGAGGACTTAAAGGGCATTCCAGATGATGATCTGGAAGAGATGGATATTTTGAGTCAAATGGCAATGATAAATATCAGATCTCAAAAGTTCTACAAGAGAACTGGCAGGAAATTTCTTGGTCTCTCTGGCAAAACCAAAGTTGGTTTTAATAAGAGCAAGTTGAGGTGTCACAAGTGCCATAGGCTTGGACACTTTGCTAGAGAGTGTAGATCATCTGGATCTAACTCCTCTGCACCCTTTGTGACTTTTCCAAGCAATAGCTCACAGAACAAAGGGCAACATTCCACCAGTTCTGGTCATCCATCACCAGCTCAGGCATCACCTGCATACTTTGTGCCTCAGGGTCATATGCCATACCCATACCCCTGCTACTACATGTCTCGGCCAAGTCAAGTTCAAGCACCCACTGCTCAGCAACCACATGCCCTTCCTGAGCCTCAACCGTCCCAATCTCATCATCAAACCCAACCTTAACAACACAGCTTCTTCACCCCAGGAGTTGTTGACTGGAGCAGTTTACCAGATGATTTATCTGGTCATGAACAACTGTTTCCTGGTGCTGGTCAACATGGTGGCGATCATCCTTTTGGGAACCTTGCTCTCATGGCCCTGGAGTCTACTGATGGTTCATCCTCCAATGCTTCATCACAGGTATCATCTGAGGTCAAAGCCAAGCTATGTTCTGAATCATGCATAGCCACATTTACATCTATTAGAGAAGCAAATGTAGCTTTAATTAAAAAATCTTGAGCTAGAGCAAACCCTTTCCAAAAGAAAAGCTGAATTTGAGTCTGTGCTTAATAATAAAAATGATGAGATTTACAAACTTAAATGCCAAATCAAAGATGAAAAGGCTAAGGAAGAGGTACTTCTAGAGAAGTACAGAGACCTCAAGGAAACACTTGCAGCTACCCAGGTAGAGTATGATCGCTGGGTACAATCCTGCAAGGGTTTTGAAATGCTTCTGAGTAAGCAATCAGCTTCCAATGTGAAGTTTGGCATTGGTTATAATCACACTGTTCCTCCTACAGATTTTACTTCCAGAGCAGAAGTAGAATCTGATGGAGAAAGCAATAACCAATCCTTCTCATCATGTGAGCTACTATCTGATACAGCATCATCAGAGGTTGAAGTCAGCATTAATTCCTCACAAAACTAATCAGCTGATGCTAAAACAGCTGATGGTTCAAATGTCGACTGTCACATGATAAAAAATTTGATCAACTCAGTGTTATCTCTAAAAGTACTGAAAGTACTGGAGAGCCAGTGATAACAACTGAAGGTCAAACCCCAACTACAGCAAGTACTAAAGAGAAGAAAACTGCAAGTAGAAAGGGTTTGACAACTACTGAAGAAGATATCAGGAAAGCAAGTACTGCAAGGAATAAAACTGCAAGTACTGATAGCAAATTGCTGAAGAACAAGTCTTCAGTAATTTCATCTTCTTCAGTAGATGATCAACCAAAGATGAAGAAGAAGCCATGTGAAATATGTGGCTTGTTCAATCATCTTACTGATGATTGCTGGTATAAAAGGGGATCCAAACTCAAACAAAATGAGAATATTAAAAAGCAAATGGATAAAATGAAAAATGAGTTTGAGACCAAGTTTGTACCAGCAACATCAAAACCTGAAACCCCTAAGTCCAAAAATAAATCCAAAAAGAAGGAAGGGTTAATCAGGCAACAGCTGAAGTTGCTCAAAAGAAGATGGTGCAACACAGGAATCCATCACAAGCAAGAACTAATGTGTCTGATGAGCTGAAGGCTTTATCACAAAATCAGACACAACTTGTTATGATGGTTCAACATCTAATAGGAAGAGTCAACCAATTAGATGCTCCTGTGCTGAAACCACAGAAAAGGAAATCCAAGCCAAAGGATTCCTCTTCTACACCATCTCCTTCATCTCAGGCTGTCACACATAACAAACCAGTTAGTGTCATATCTGTTGATGAGAACAGACCCAAAACTAAAAAGGTTTGGGTCTCAAAAACTAACTAACTTGTTGTGATGAATGAAGGGTTCTTCAACATGCCAAAAAAGCATCTGGTATGTAGACAGTGGAGGATCCATGCATATGACAGGAAGCAACTCACTTCTTAATAACTACTCTCAAGGAAAGAAGGGGTTTGTTTCCTTTGGCAATAATGCAAAAGGTTTCATCATCGGCAAAGGCTTTGTTTCTAATGGGGAAATAAGGTTTGATGATGTTAACCATGTGGAGAATCTCAAGTATAATCTCTTGAGTGTCAGTCAAATGTATGATAAAGGCCATGTTGCCCTTTTCACCAGCCAGAACTGTAGGATTCTGTCATCCAAAGTTTTGAGTTTAATTGACAAGGTGTTGGATGAATATACTCTCCTGAAGGCCAACAGGACAGGAAGAGTATATGCCTTAGATCTTTCCAAGAAAATAGATCTAAAAGGCCATCCCTGCCTATTCTCCAAGGCTTCTTTCCTCAAGAATCTACTCTATGGCATAGAAGGCTGGGGCATGTTAATCTCAAAAACATGGATCAGCTGATAAACTATGGTTTAGTAA
The DNA here is from genome assembly GCA_024085815.1 of Flaveria linearis. Lineage (NCBI taxonomy): Eukaryota > Viridiplantae > Streptophyta > Magnoliopsida > Asterales > Asteraceae > Flaveria > Flaveria linearis. The sequence continues at coordinate 13,678,327 of CM044017.1, read as the reverse complement.
GAGGGTTGCCTTTGAAGGAGTTCAAATGTGAAGACAACTGCACTACTTGTTTAAAGGGGAAACAACACAAAGTCTCATTCCCTCCTATAGAAGAACCAAAGTCCAATGCCTGCTTGCAACTTTTGCACATGGATCTTTTTGGTCCTGTCAGAGTGATGAGCATGGTAAAGAAGAAATACTGTCTAGTAATTGTGGATGATTACTCCAGATTTGTATGGACTTTCTTCTTGCACTCCAAAGATGAAGCTGCAAAAGCTATTATGAACTTTGTGTTATATGTGGAGAAGCAATATTCCCTTCCAGTCAAGTGTGTGAGGTGTGACAATGGCACAAAGTTCAGAAATCACACACTTGATGACTTCTATCTGTCAAAGGGAATCAAAAGGCAGTTCAGCATTCCAAGAACTCCTGAACAAAATGGAGTGGTGGAGAGAAAGAACAGGACCCTCATTGAAGCTGCCAGGTCAATGTTGGCTGACTCAGGATTCCCACTGATTTGGGCTGAAGCTGTCAACACAGCTTGCTATGTGCAGAATAGAGTATTAGTGAATCAGAGGTTGATGAAGACTCCTTATGGAGTACTTCATCATTTGGATCCTTTGATTTCCTTCTTTAAAGCCTTTAGGTGTCCTTGTTTCATTCTCAACACAAGCAATCCACTCTAGAAGTTTGCATCAAAGGTGGATGCAGGGTATTTTGTTGGTTATTCATCAACTTGCAAGGCATACAGAGTTTTCAACTGCAGAACAAAGATGGTTGAAGAGACTTTGCATGTGAAGTTTAATGAATCTCCAAAGGATAAGATTCCACAAAACCCTATGGAGTTATTTGATCTGGACATACTGTAATATGTTCCTTATCAACCTCCGGCTGTTGTTCCTATCAACAGTTCTCCACCAGGTGGTACTGATGATGATGTAGCCAGTACTCACCTTTTCAGGTTTAGTGACCATCTGCCTGAGTCCACTAAACCTGATGCTCCTGTAGCTTCAGCAGCTCCATCCACAATAAATGCTGATGAGATTTCTGAATCCTCTACTTCATTTGAGTTGTCATCTCCTACTTGATTTCAAGAATCTACATCACCATCTGTTGCTGCTGAAGGTCCTACGAACACTTGCACTGATCTTATTGTCTATCCAGATCTGAAGAATCACCCAATGTCTCAAATCATTGGTGATATCAATGCTAGAGTTTCAACCAGGAGTCAATTGTCCAATTTCTGCTTCTATGCTCTCTTCATCAGTCAGCAAGAGCCAAAGAATTATCATGTTGCACTAAGGGGCTGTTTGATTACACTGACTGGGTAAGATCTGACTGAGTCAGAAGCTGACCCAGTTAGAAGTTCTGACTGGGCATGCGTCTGACTGAAACTTGACTGTTTGATTCAATATCTGACTGAATGTTAAACGGGGATTTGAATACAAAATAGACTCTTGTATACCAGATAAAAAAAAAATGTTATAAAAAAGGGATCAGAAAATTTTGGAGCTCTTCCTCCTCTAACAATTCAACCTCTTATCCTCAATTCAAGCTACTTCATACTAATTTCTCTCCATCACCAAAAATTGGGCCGACAATTCTACTTCTTCAGTCTAAGAAGTAAGAACAGTTCTGCAGTGTGTGTGGCAGCGATTGATCCACCGCCTCCGCCGGATCAGAAGCAGCCACCGTCACAAGAGGCGAACGTGTCCCTGGAGGTTTCTAGCGCCACCCGAGACCGCCGGAAGATTTCAGAGTTGCGTGGGAGAGGCTGGTCCGCTGGTCTCGTTCCTTGCGATCCAAGGCTAACGAAAACCCAGGGGAGGGGTGCGACTGGCGGAGGGGGGCGACGGCCGAGGAGGGGGTCGCGCGGGGGTGGGGTGCGACTGGCCTAAAGACCGGGTCAGTGATGAAAAACTTTCGGACTCGGTCAGCCCTAAAGACCGGGTCAGTGGGCTTCGCCGTGAATATCAAACGCGCTGACCGGCTGACCGAGTCAGCCAGTCAGCGGTTAGTGACCGGGTCAGCCGCATCAAACAGGGCCTAAGAGACAATGGATGGGTTGAAGCAATGCAGCTTGAGCTTCTTCAGTTCAAAATGCAGCAAGTGTGGGAGCTTGTTCCTTTACCCTAAGGTAAGTGTGCAATAGGCACTAAATGGGTGTTTAGGAATAAAACTGATGAAAAGGGCCAAATTGTTAAGAACAAGCCAGGCTGGTTGTACAGGGGTTTGCACAAGAGGAAGGCATCGATTATGATGAAACCTTTGCCCCTGTAGCCAGACTGGAGGCAATTAGATTGTTCTTAGCTTATGCTGCCTTTCACAATCTTAAAGTTTTTCAAATGGATGTCAAAAGTGCCTTTTTATATGGTAAAATAAAATAGGAAGTTTATGTGTGTCAACCACCAGGTTTTGAGGACAATAAACATCCTTATTGGGTGTATAAGCTTGATAAGGCTCTTTATGGGCTGAAACAAGCTCCTAGAGCCTGGTATGAAACATTATCAACTTTTCTTCTACAAAATAATTTCACTAGATGCTCCATTGATAAAGCTTTATTTATAAAGAATGTGGGACAACATAAGCTCCTTGTTCAAATTTGTGTTGATGATATAATTTTTGCATCCTTTGATCCCCAGTTGTGTGATGAATTCACTAAGCTAAAAGTTTGAAATGAGTGCCATGGGGGAATTACAGTTCTTTCTGGGTTTGCAAAACAAACAAAGGGCTGATGGAACCTTTATTCATTAGTCCAAATATACAAAAGAGTTGTTAAATAAGTTTTATTTACAAAACTGTAAGCCCTGTTCTACTCCCATGAGCAGCACCACACAACTGGATGTTGATCAGAAAGGTAAAGCGGTTGATGAAACCCTTTACAGATGTATGATTGGGTCCTTGATGTACCTTACAGCTTCTAGACTAGACATTATGTTTGCAACATGTGCCTGTGCTAGATTTCAGGCTGCACCTAAAGAATCCCATTTGATTGCAGTCAAAAGGATCTTTAGATATTTGCAAGGTACCCAATCACTAGGTCTTTGGTATTCTACTAGGCATTCTTGCAAATTAGTTGCTTTCTCTGATAGTGATTATGCAGGGTGCAAAGTCACCAGAAAATCCACTTCTGGTGGTTGCCAATTCCTAGGCAATTGTTTAGTTTCTTGGCAGAGTAAGAAACAAACTTCAATTGCTATATCCACTGCTGAAGCTGAGTACATTGCTGCTGCAAGTTGTATATCTCAGGTACTTTGGCTTCAGAATCAACTTTTGGATAATGGCATTACAGAGACTAAGACTCCATTACTAATGGATAGTGCTTCAGCTCTTTGTATTGTTAAAAATCCAGTCCAGCACTCTATGACCAAACATATTGAGATCAGACATCATTTTATTAGAGATTGCTATGAAAAAGGTCTAATTGATCCAAAGTTTGTGCCTAGTGCTGATGAGCTTGCAGACATACTTACTAAGCCTTTAGATAGTGCCACATTTCAAAATTTGGTACTAAAGCAGCTAGAATAATTTGACTAATACTGATGTTTTCAGCTCACAAGTACTGATGAGCATTAGTATGCAAAAGTCAAATATAAGTACTGATGAATTATTTAGTCTTCAGCACTTTTCCTAACTACTGAAGACTAAAATACTTTAAAGTACTGAAGTACATTATTTGTTGAAAACAACTGATGTAGTTACAACTACTGATGTGGTTATAACTACTGATGTATATTTTTCAAATAATAAGTACTGAAGAACAAGTTTTGTTCCCAAGTACTGATGGGTAATATTACACATAAGTACTGAAGGCAAAATTTGTTCACAAGCTCTGAAGAATAATTTATTTTATCAGATCTTATGAACATTTGTTCACAAGAGCTGAAGAATAAATATTCACAAGAGCTGAAGGCCAATGACATATCTGAAAGTCAGCCAAAGAGCTGATGAGTAAATGTTGAGGTCAGCATGAAACAACTGAATTGACGACAACAGCTGATGAGTAATTTCCCTCTTCAGCTGATTTCAACTTCTGCTGTTTTATACCACACAACTGAAGGACAAAACCATGTCTTCAGTAGTTTTACAACTACTGATGACTAACACCAAGTCCTCAGTTGTTTACAACAACTGAAGCCAAAACCATGTCTTCAGTAGTTTACAACTACTGATGTCAGTAGTTTACAACTACTGATGACTAACACCAAGTCTTCAGTTGTTTACAAAGTCTGAAGATGAAAACCATGTCTTTAGTAGTTTATAACTACTGATGACTAACAACAAGTCTTCAGTCGTTTGCAACATCTGAAGGATAAAACCGAGGTCTCAGTAGTTTCAACTACTGATGACTAACACCAAGTCCTCAGATGTTTACAACCTCTGAAGGTTAAAACCATGTCATCAGTCGTTTCAACACCTGATGACTAACACCAAAACCTTCAGTCGTTTTCTTTCAGCCATTTCCATACCTTATAAATACCCAACCCTACCTTCAGAGTTTTTCATTCTCTCATAACCTAATATTTCAAAAACTCTGAAACCTCTCTCATCCTATTAATGGCGACCATGCAGCTCAAGCCAAGACACAACTGCGTTGCCTATCTCACCAAATCACCCTTTTGGACCAAGTTTCATAACGCCATAGATCTCATGGTCGATTCTCCCTACCAAACGGCCTTTCTCCTCAATCCCACAATATATGCCGATTCCCTCACTCAGTTCTGGACGAACGTCACCCTGCACACTGGAGAGAACGACACCGAGGTCTCTCTCCAGTCATTTGTCAACAACCAGAAGGTGGTTATCAATCCAGCAATCATCCACCGAACCCTAAAATTGGATGATGCCACCTTCCCAACCGAATATCCAAAAGGCACCACTGATCTTTCTTTTGCACACCATGACTATCAGGGTGATATTCATGCTTCTACCCTGCTCAAGAAACATTTCCATGATGCCGAACGCCTTATATTCCATATGGTAAATGTTTGCTTAGCCCCAAAGCCCTCCTCATGGGACCAAATGTCATCAAGGTGGCAGCAGGTATTATTCTCTATCCTTGAGAAACAAAACTTAAATTTTTCTGAAATAATCTTTTTGGAACTTAAGCATATGGCCATAAACCTTTTGCTAACCGCTGGATTTTATATCCACGGTTCATAATGGCCATAATAGAGAACCAGCTACACGCTGAGGGACTTGTTGGCCTTGAAGTCCCTGCCATGGCTGTATTGCCTGAGGTATACTCCAGGCACAACACTGACCAAACGTTGAAAAAGGCTGCCAAGCTGCGAAAACCCACGCAGCTGGAACCCATAGCCTCCACCTCAAAATCCAAAGTCCCCACCAAACCCAAACAAAAGAAACCCAAAAAGGCTACCCAGGGAAATGAGTCCCCTGAGGATGCCCCTGCACAACAAAGGCAGGAAGTAATTGTTGGTCCGATTTCCCCAGCAATTACCACGATTCCACCAACCACAACCGCTCAGGTATCCTCTCCACAGGAGCCTGAAGCAACCACTTTCGGGGAACCCACACATCTGGAACCTTTCTCACTTGAGGAGGTTGCCATTGAAAAGCACCTATCTCCCCAGGTGCATACTGCTTCTACCCCATCTCCCACTGCAACCGCCCCTCAAAGCCCTACATTCATAATTGCAGAAGTGTTGACTCATCTTAACACTCTACCCTCTCCCCAGGAACCAATCATAACTGGGAAAACTCCAACCACAGAGAGGGTGGATACAAGTGCTGATGGGAGCCCACAACACAGGGAATCTAATGTCTCATCTCCAAGTGTGGCAAAGGAGATAGGACAATCTGGTGAGGCTGCCACTTCCCTGTGTCAACATATGAACAGGAAGAAGCTGGTACCATCTCTAAGTCCTCACCAGAGGCAACTACCGATGATGGATCCAATCCGGAGGCTGGAAGTCCCCAGAACCAAGAACAAGGGGCACATGTGATCACTGAGCCACACTCAGCAAATGTACATCCTGATTCAATCAGGAGGTCAGGTGATTCAGTTACAACTGATGATGACCTGAGCTTTTTCTACGATGTAGTAGCTCAAAACACTATTCTTGAGGATGAGGTGAGTAGACTCAAAGAGCTACTCGCCAAAATGACTCAAGAACAAAGTCCATCTGCCACCATACACCCACAGATGGCACCTTCACCTGAAGGTCTCACAAACACTCAGCCACTCCCAAAACTCAGCCATCTGCCCTTGCTTTTGGCACTAGTTCTTAGGGACAGAACCCCCCTGAGCAATTAGCTGCTGTCTTTCAAAACTCCTTGCCTCTCATCACACCCATTATCACAGATATTGTGATCAAAACCCTTGATGAGAGGCTTCCCTCTACTATACAGCCTTTGGTGGAAGCTGTTGTGATGAATAAGCTTTCTGACAGTCAACCCCTTGCAACCAATGCAACCAAAAGGGGGAGACTTCAGTGAAAGCTAAGAGAAAGAGAATGGAGGAGGAAATGAAAGAGAAAGAAGTTGAGGATGAGGTAGTATATGAGAGGGAGTTGGTGGTGGAGACCGAGAAGGAGAAGGAGAGGGAGAAAGGAGCTGAATTGGAAAAAGTGACTGAAAGTTAAAAAGACTTCCGTATCACATACAAGAAGAAAAAGGGAGAGAAGGAGAAAGATCTAGTTGTCCTTATCAAGGAGGCGGATGCTAAACACAGCAGGTCAATGGACAACATCATTGATCAGCTGTTCAGGCAAGGCTTTAACACTGACACTGCTGAGCTAGATCAGGAGATAAGGAAGTTGGAGGTGAAAGAGATTGAGTACCGATGGTCTTGTTATAGCCAAGAGGAAAAAGAGAGACTTGAGGCTATGACAAGATTCATTTCGAAGTATCTAGGGAGATCAATCCTGGAGATAAAATCATGGACCAGGGACAGCATCTTGGCAATAACCACCAAGATCTGTTCATCTGAAGCATTCACAAAAGGGCTGATCATAGAATCCCTCAGTGAAGCCAGTGCTGGGAACAGGACTGAGTTAGCCAAACAAACCAAATCCTCTCTCACATCTGAACTGCTAGCTCAGCCTGCCCAATTTCCCACACAAAAAACCAAACCACCACCCACAAAACCAAACCCCTCACCATCAAAACCCATAGCCGATGATGTACCCTTGAAGAGGAAGAGAAGGGTGTTGAGGCTAGAAGAAGAAGAAGAAGAGAATGATGAGGAAGAAGATAGATTGCCTCTCTCTGTAGTTCTATCTTTGCCTAAAGCCAAACCTTTACCCATCACTCCCACCTCACAGATGGAAACTGTGAGGGTAAAGATTGAAGAAAAACAACAGCAAAAGCTACATGATGATGAGATGTTGAAAAGAGTAGATAAAGCTTATGCTGCTTCCTCATCCATAATAAACATGAGGAAACAAGCTCTGAGACTATTCACTTTAAAGCACACATATCAATATCAAAGGGATAAAGTGAGAACTTGGCCTGATCCCAGGGTGTCTCATAGGATCATTAAGAAAGACATTCCACTAAGATACAATGGCCAAGTAAAGAAGATTGTAGATGAATCACTTTGGCCATTGTAGTATCACCCTGGAAGATCATTAAAGATTTCAAGAAGGCCTATCAGGCTAACCTGCCATCACAAAAGATGTTGGAGAATAGGGTGGTTAAAAAGGGGTTAGCCTACAAGAGGCTTGAAAATATCAGGAAGGATGAGCTCTATCTGTTGCTTGAGGGTAATCACCCGGATGAGTTTGCATACAGACAGATAACTACAGTAAAGCCAAAAATGGGAAACGAGCCAAGTACATCTCAGAGCTGTATGGGCCTGAAGGATTATTTGAGGGTGAGGCAGAGGAGCTTACCATGGAGGAACAAGTTGCATTTCTTGAATCCTACACCAGAGAATCCTATAGGCTCATACATGGGAAGTAGGTCTCATGGATGGGACAACAGCCCTGTGTCCAGTTCCCCAAGATAGGGTTCCCATCCATCCTTTGCCAATCAGATTCTTGAGACCTCTTCCCAGGCCAGTGCTTATATGGGTCAACTTCTGAACTGATCCGGAAGGAAATAGACCAATCATTCTGCCACAATAAGTAGGACCAACAATAAGCTTAGAGGTTTTGGCGGCATTGGTTCAGGGGGAGTTTGTTGGACCAAAATAACCAATGAGCCAGATCAGTAAAACCTCTAAGTCCCACAAGACATCACAACAACTGCTGAAAGCATCATCAGTCGTTTGACAAAGACTGAAGACTTCAACAGCTGAAGATCAAAGTATTAAAGAACAACAGCTGAAGACCTCAAGTACTGAAGACTCAAAGTACTGAAGCCTTAAGTACTGAAGACTCAAAGTACTGAAGCCTTAAGTACTGAAGACTCAAGTACTTAAGAATATCACTGAAGAGTGAAGTACTAAAGGTCAACAACTGATGTACAAAGACTGAAGACAAAGACTGAAGACATCAGCTGATGACAACAACTGAAGTCATCAGCTGATGAAACATCTGAAGTTAAAGTCTGAAGACAAGTACTGAAGCTTCAGAGTTTGTCACAACAGCTGAAGAAGTATTCTTCAGTTGTTGTGATGGTTTACTTTTCAGTAGTTTCTTATCAGTTGTTGTAATAAGTTTAACACTTAGTATTTTTGTAAGAAGATGTCAGCTGTTTGACATCTTCAGTAGTTAAGTTAGTTTCAGTAGTTTGTTAAAATAACGGTTTGATGTCACTATCAAGTGACATCAGCTGACGTCATTCATCCTATAAAAGGAAGATGACCTAATTGTAATCCTCGCCGAAGCGTGTGATCTAATAGAAAACATCTTTTTGCATAATTCTCTCTCTCTCTATAACTTACTGTTACATGCAAAATTTCTTGTGTTCTTGTTATAATTTCTAATTCTTGTGCTAAATCCGCTGCGAATACAACCTAATTGATCAAACTAGAGGCTGAGATCCTTTCAAATTAATACCAGGAACAACCCCTATTGCCAAAGCACCTTATCGTTTAGCACCAACTGAAATGAAAGAGCTTATGACTCAATTACAGGAATTATTAGATAAGGAATTTATACGTCCCAGTGTATCACCATGGGGAGCACCAGTTCTCTTTGTCAAAAAGAAAGATGGAACTCTTAGAATGTGTATCGATTACAGAGAACTTAATAAGGTTACCATAAAGAATAGGTATCCTCTCCCTAGGATTGATGATTTGTATGACCAATTACAGGGATCTAGTTATTTCTCGAAAATAGATTTAAGATCTGGATATCATCAATTAAGAGTACAGGAAGACGATATTTCTAAGACTGCATTTAGAACTAGGTATGGACATTATGAATTTCTTGTAATGCCATTTGGGTTAACCAATGCTCCAGCAGTATTTTTGGTTTTAATGAATAGAGTGTGTAAATTTGTTATAGTCTTCATAGATGACATTCTGATCTATTCTAAGAATAAGGAAAACCACGAACAGCACCTGAGGTTAACTTTGGAATTGCTTCGAAAGGAAAAATTATATGCAAAATTCTCAAAATGTGAATTTTGGAAAAGAGAAGTACAATTCCTCGGGCATATAGTTAACCAGAATGGGATTCAGGTTGATCCAGCAAAGATTGAGGCAGTTAAGAAATGGAAATTCCAAAAACCCCAACTGAAATACGACAATTCTTAGGTTTAGCAGGATATTACAGAAGATTTATAGAAAACTTATCAAGAATAGCTCAACCATTGACAGAATTGACCCAAAAAGATAGAAAATATGTATGGGGAGAAAAAAAATGAAGCATTTGAACTCCTCAAAAGTAAGTTATGTAGTGCACCCGTATTAGCTCTACCAGAAGAAACAGATAATTTCATAGTATATTGTGATGCATCTCGTCAAGGTTTTGGATGTGTCTTAATGCAAAAAGACAAAGTAATTGCATATGCATCCAGACAACTTAGAGGCAGTGAAAAGAATTATACCACCCATGATCTAGAATTAGGAGCTATGGTATTTGCACTGAAAATTTGGAGACATTACTTGTATGGAACTAAGTGTATAATTATACGGATCACAAAAGTTTGCAACACATCTTTGACCAGAAGATGTTAAATATGAGGCAAAGAAGATGGGTAGAATTACTAAGTGATTACGACTGTGAAATTAAGTATCATCCTGGTAAGGCAAATGTAGTTGCTGATGCTTTCAGTAGGAAAGAAAGAACCAAGCCTTTACGGGTACGTGCTATGAAAATGGAATTACGTTCAGATTTGTTAAGTCAAATCCGGGAAGCTCAACAAAAAGATACGTTAAAATTAAAAGGGCAATTAAAAGACTTGAAAGAGGAAGCAGATGGAATTCTGATATTTAAAAGAAGAATCTGGATACCCGACAACAACATGATTAGAACAACTATACTACAAGAAGCTCATAAGTCAAGATACTCTATACACCCAGGAAATAATAAAATGTACAAAGACTTGAAAAGCCAATACTGGTGGCCAGGCATGAAAATATCAGTCGGAGAATTTGTAGAACAATGTGATGTCTGCTCAAAATAAAAGCTGAATATCAGAAACCTTCAGGATACCTGCAGCAACCAGAGATTCCAGAATGGAAATGGGATCAAATTACAATGGACTTCGTAACTAAGTTACCTAGGACCAGAAATGGATACGACACAATTTGGTTATAGTGGATAGACTAACTAAGTCAGCTCATTTCTTACCAATACGAGAAGATTATAAGATTGAGAGATTAGCCAGAATTTACATAAAAGAAATTGTGTCCAGACATGGAATACCTGTATCCATTATATCAGATAGAGATAGTAGATTTACTTCTAGGTTCTGGCAAACTTTACAAAAAGCCTTAGGAACCCAAGTAAATTTAAGTACAGCCTATCATCCACAGACTGATGGACAAAGTGAAAGAACAATACAAACCCTGGAAGATATGTTAAGGGCTTGTGCTATAGATTTTGGTGGAAATTGTGACAGTCACTTACCTTTAATAGAATTTTCATACAATAACAGCTATCATTCTAGTATTGGGTTAGCTCCATTTGAAGCTTTATATGGAAGAAAATGTAGGTCACCTCTATATTAGAATGAAATAGGTGATAGACAACTCACAGGTCCTGAACTAATCCAAGAAACCACAGATAAGATCACTGAGATTAAAAATAGGTTAAAAGTAGCTCGTGATAGACAGAAAAGCTATGCAGACAAATAGAGGAAACCATTGGAATTTCAAGTTGGAGACAGAGTCTATCTGAAGATATCTCCCTCTAAAGGAATCTTTTGGTTTGGGAAATCCAGTAAGTTAAACCTTAGATACATTGGTCCATTTAAAATCATTGATAGAATTGGTCATGTAGCATATAAGTTGGAATTACCTCAAGAATTAAGTGAAGTACACAATACCTTTCATGTATCAAACCTCAAGAAATGCCTAACCAATGAAACCCTAGAAGTACCAATTCAAGAAATCAAGGTAGATAAGAAGCTGCATTTTGTGGAAGAACCAATAGCCATCGTAGGGAAAGAGATAAAGAAATTAAGAAAAAGTAAAATTCCCATAGTGAAAATTAAGTGGAAAGCAAAGAGAGGGCCAGAATAAACTTGGGAAAGAGAAGATGAAATCAAGAAGAAATACCCCCACCTATTCAGAGGTAATAATTATTTAATTTTTCTAAAGCACACTCCAATGAATTTCGCGACGAAATTCTTTTAACGGGGGGAGAATGTGACGACCCTAAAACTTTTATATTTACGTTACAATCACGATAACATCATGTTTAGTACGTATATATTTATGAATGTACGTATGCATGTTTGCATGCATGCATATTTATTAGAAATTCATGTATGCATATATATTTATATACCCGAAATTCACACATACATGTATATATATACCAAATTTTACGTATGCATGCTTGCATACCTATATGTACATGGAAAAATTCCTTTGTATGCTTGTATATATGTACGATTAGTATGTATATATATACGTTTACTTATTTGTACATATATACATTATAAATACATATATATGTGTATACACATTAAGAACATCAAGGATATATGTTTTGTATGTTTGCATACGTGTAATCTACTTATATAAAGCCACTTATGCATATATCTAGGAATACATCTATATACATAACCAAAACTTAAAATCTTAAAACCCTAAATAAAAACCTAAACCTAAAACCTAAAACTAACATCCCAAGCCACCCTCCCAAGCACCACGGACGATCAAACACCCAAACCATTCTCGGTTGAAACCACCCGAAACTACCACCCCATACCATCACCCGACTACCATCATCCCATAGCCACCCTAGTCCAAATTCATTAAATGCTAACACCTTAAAGTCCAAGCTTCATCATTTCAAAATAATATAGCAATCCTAAAGGATTCCCTCGGCATTCTTGCTTTCACACCTCCAAACCGCCACCACACAAAGCCACAAAAACCGCCACCTTGACACCTCCACACTCAATCCATTGAACCCAATTATAATAACCTTATTAGCTCTCTTAGGTCAACTCCTAGCTTCACATTAAAGAAGCATCATCAATTCAAAAGTGAATTGGCAACCCTCGGCCCTAAGGATCACACCACCAATTGCCACCTAACTCTACTTGGTGACTAAGCAAGCCTAAGGGAACACTTACCCAAGCTACCATGTACATTAACCAACTCCCTTCACATAAGAAACCCTCGATCACTTTTAAATAACCCCACAACCACCAAACTTCATCCTTGTTCTCTCTCTCAGGCTCATTGCAAAACTCACCACCATCACTCTCTCTTGGCTTCTATACAAACAACCAATAGCCACAACCAACTACAGCACCACCACAATCGATCACCACCTCTCTGCCCCTCTCACCTCTCGGTTTTACTTACCAACCACACCACCATCGCCAACCAACAATACCAACAACAACCCACCACAACCAACAACAAACAAACTACAACCAACACACCACCATCACCAACCGTAATCACCATCACTCTCACAGCCTTTCTCTCGGTCTCAAGGTAGCCAAAACCCCCTCACAAGATTTAGTTACTTATCTTTATTATTTTGATTACATATGTGTTACAAAACACATATATATTGTTAGTTTTGGTATTCAAACACCAAAACCAACTTTGAAAGCATTTTTAAGTTCCTTAATTGTAAGTAATGAGTTGCAAAAACTCAGAAAACTTGTGATAAAAGGAATATTCTAATTTACAAAAATTAAATCTTGTAATTATTTAAGAAAATCTAGTAAAATATTAAACAAATGCAATTGTGGGAATAAACATTGAAAACTCTTTATTTATATATTCGAATATGATTCTGGAAACTTTGACAAAATTTTGAAAAATAAATAATTTATATAAATTATTTTAAATAATAAAAAATAAAGAAAATATCAAAAATAGGAATAAATTCATAAAAATTCTGATAAATTCACATAATGATCCTTTTGAAGTATAAAGTCTCTGAAATTATTTCAGAATTTATTTCCATATTATAATTAAGATATGAATTTTTATGTGTTCTGCAGTATAAAAATCAGAATAAATACTTAAAACAAAATAATAAATTCTTAGAAAATCATATATGTTATACTAAATGTTAAACTAAATAATATATAATTTTCATAATTTTTGGAGCAAAATAACTATTTTTTATAATTATTAAGATTATTGTAAAAATTACAGAATCTGTTCTATTACGATTTGGACCTTAATATATTTATATGATGTTATATTTTATGTAATAAGATTTCTATAAAATTTTGAGGATTTTTGAAATCCAGAACCTATTTTTAATAAATTATGGGAATATTATAAAAATTACAGAAAATATTCTATTGGGAGTTAGATATTATAAAAATTATGGGATATTACTAACTTCTAAAATAAAAATCAATGAATTTTTGGTGATTTTTAGATAATCGAAGGTAATTTTGGTGATTTATGGAGACTTTGGACTAATTTTAAGGAATTATGTATAATAAACTAATTGTTGGGAATTTTGTGATAAATATTATTTGATTACCTTACAGTAGAACTCTCAAAAGATACTTACATCTGAGGTTCTAAAAATTTTAAATAAAATATTGTCTGATACTGTGAACTATTTTATAGGTTCAAGTTTGAAGACACGGTGAGTTTCATAGCCCCATTTTTGACCCTTTTGGTATTCATAAAGTTTTTGGGGAAAAAGCATACTAATTGGTTTGATGTGCTATTTTGAAAATATTTTAATACTTACTGTCATTTGTGATACAACCATTAGTTCGAATGAGGAACCGTCCGATAATATTAATAGCGCTGCTTAGGAGAATATTTACACCAACAGGATGAGTGTTGCTGCTATTTTCCTACACCTAACCGAATGAGGGTTGAGATGTAATATTATCTGATTTTGTGAATTATTTCGTGACAGTATGATTATGTTGTGAGCAGGTTTGGTTGTAATTGGTACATCAACAAAATGTTTGTTTGGATATAAACCTATGTTTCTCACCAACATTATGTTGACTGGTTTAAGTATGCTTTTTCAGAAAACGATGTCTAACAGCTTTGACTTTAGTTTTGAAGTTCACAACGGTTGGGGAGAAATCGTTGGAAGGGTTTGTGTGACACTAACAGTCAACATAGTTGACTACAGTGTGTATGTAGATGCTCACTTCCACCGTATCTGAAGACATGCAGTAGTTTAATCATGTAGTAAAAAGATTATATCTAATTTTGGAAACTTATGTATAAGATGTAATCTCGAATATTATGAATAAATGCATGTCCTACTTTCTTGTTTTAAGCATGTGCGTTTATTATTTACTCCGCTATAATTAATGTACTCTGATAAAGCAAGTCACACCCGAACCGCATTTCACGCTTCCGCCGGGATGTGACAGTTGCCCAAATGATTGCCGTCAATAATGGACCGCCGTTACACGGCAGACAACAGCCAAGTCGAACGGCCTCCACCTCCGCCATCTCCACCACCAGCAACAGCTAAATGCATTTTTCTATCTCTACAATTTGTGCCCTAGCCCCTCCTCTAACCCAAACCTTTCTGGACAGGCAACAACCGAACTTCGGCCGCTGCCATGAAGCGGCAGAGTCGATGAGGACCGACAGCCCCACCGCAACCCAAAATCAGAAATTCCTCTCTTTCTTTAAAACCATGAGGAATGCATAAAGATAAAAGTGCTGCCCATGGCGCCGATAAGCACCCTTTAGGCATCGTCATTTTGCTTGATTCTCCACCACGATGGGTAGCTATTGACTGGAGGTCAAGGTTGCCTCTTGATTTCTCTCTCTTAATGTATATAATCCCATTTTGGATCACCTGAAAGTTAAACAGGTGTAATTGATACCTGACAAAATATTTGAAACCTAAACATGTGTGATAGTTTCGTGAAACGTGGCTGAAAGTATCATGCCACGCAGGTGTATGACAGGATGTTGTTACTGTTCATTTCCTTCTCTTATTAATATATAGGGTAATGTTTTTTCATGAATAGTAACTTGTTGGATGTAAGATTTTAAAATCCAATAACTTGTTGGTATTTAATGAGTACAGAATTTTCATGATAAGGTTTTAGTTATGCCCTATTTAAGTTATATTCTCTAAATCCAATAACAATCAGGGATTCATTCCTTGTTACCTTATCATTCCAAATGTTTCTTTAAAAAGTATCTACAGTAGGTATTTAGATTTATTTATATTTAATTATTTGTTCACACTGTCGAGAACGAGTTTGGCGGTGGACTATATGCTTGAGATAATATCTATGATATAATGTGTTTCACATATATTTAAAGAATAATATTATAAAGACTACTTTTTGTTAAATGTTAGATCAATTTCCGTAAAAGTCATGACCACCGCTCGGTGAGGAAATAGTAAGGGGCTGTTTGTTTTGGGCTGACCCGGCAGACCGGTCAGCCTGTTTGATGTGGTTGAAATCGGATCTGACCGGGTCCAAGTTGGCTGACCCGGACCTAGATTTGAAAGTCTCTGACCCAGACCACAAACCTATCCGGAGAAGAAAAGGGCGTCGACGACCACCGCGCTCCTTGATCCGGCGGTCTCCCTCGGCAGGGTCATCCACCGCGCGATCCCTCTGCGGCGGTCTCCCCACCGCGTGATCCCCTTTGCGAACCGCCATCCCCTCCGGCACTCCTCCCTCCGACGCTCCTGCCCTCCCTCCCTCCACCGCTCCTATGCTCCTCCCTCCGTCTTTCGTCATGTTTGCCGTTGTTGTGGTGACGGCGGTGACAGTGGTGGTGTTTGTGGTGGTGGTAATATGGTTAAACTAAAAGACGGTGGTGAGGGGTTTTATTTCTTTATGTGGATGTGGGGGTAGAAAAAGCAAGAGGAGAAAACGATGTAAAAAAAAAAAAAAAGATGAATAAGTTTGAGAGTTGATTTCTTTACCATCTTTACTTTTTTTCTTCAAAATTTTTAGTTTGTAGTCTTTTATTTTAAAATATATCTAAAAAAAATAAGAATGCATCTAATATCCAAAATCTAAGGGAATTGATGAAATGACGTTTCAAAATTTCTTTTATGTGTTAAAATAATTTATGAATTGAGTTATTATATAACGTCAGTTAAAATACAAGGGTAATATGGTTATTTTTATCATTCAGTAGAGTCAGTCAGATACTGAATCAAACATAAAATTTCAGTCAGACGCAGACTCGGCCAGATAACGGGTCAGCTTCTGATTCAGTCAGATCTGACTGAGTCAGCGGTAATCAAACAGCCCCTAAGTATCATGGGTAGGAAAGTTTTGGTTTTTTCATTTTAACCCCACAAATTTTAGTATCATTGTTTTCGTTCATAATGTTTTCTTTCGACTTTTGTTTTTGTTATTTTTTAAATCTCATCATTACATTAAAGTTTGTATTCCGGTCTTTCAACGCTCACTTTTACAACGACATACGCTTTCAGGTTTTAAGGCCAGCGGTTTTTATGATGAAGTACACTTTTGGTTTTTTAGAATGTTTTATTTCGACTTTTGTTTTTATTGTTCTTTAAATCTCATCATTACATTAGCGTTTGTATTCTGGTTTTTTGACGCTCACTTTTACAATGACATACGCTTTCGGGTTTTAAGGTGAGCGGTGACGGAGTTCACTTTTGGTTTTTTACGCTTTCGGGTAGAAGTGTTATTTTTTTTTTTTTTTTTTTTTTTTGTTTTGATACTTGGGATCATGTCGCCATGAACAACTTGGCTTCAAGGTTCTACCCAACCGAGATTTTTGTGTTTTTTTGTTATGGTTTTTTGTCCTGTTGTTTTGGGTTTGTAAGAGTGTATGCATTATTATGACCTGTGTTTACAGAAAGGTTTCCTGATATCTTAGGCTTTACGTCGGAATGATCGTTGGTACGTGTTTTGATGTCTGCATTTTGTTATTTAAGATCGTAGTGAATTCCCGTCGCAAACGACGAGAGGAATATCTAGTTTATTAATAGATCAAAACCCTTTTCCTATGGAAAAAAACTGAATTTGTCGAGTCTTATAAATCTCGGCCTGGTATAAATATTAACTCTGAATAAACTTATAACGTCCATCATTAAAGAGATGTTGAGTTTAAGTTTCGCTTGATACATAAAGTAATTTAAATTAAAATATACTTACAGCAAATAAAACTGTACAAAAAAATAAATAAATAAACAAACACTTGAATTAATGAAATCTAATTTACAATTAACGTAGGTTCAATTAAAATAACAAATTCTAAGAAAATTTTCAAAGTCAAAATCAGAAATTCAAATATGGAGTTTGGGTTTGAAATTGGATCAAATACATGTCAATTTTAAATTGTACCTGTTTTTTAGCTCACTTCCTTTCAAATTTTAATATATTTGAGTATTCTGTTTTTATTATTATTTTAAACAGCAAATTAATCATTGACGGATCACGGCCCATCCGATCATGTTCATCGGGTTAGATCCATATCAAAAAAAACTTTGAACCCCTCTCCTTGGTGTTCATTTTGTAAGGTGTAATTTGTTTTTGAACAAGTAAAATGACATGGTGACTTTCAGGTTTTTTTTTTTTGAAAAACTAGAGAGAGAGAGAGTGTGAGTGATACATATTAAAACACATTTACAAAGAGTTAGAAAAACCCTGAAAGCCACCAGCCATCACATAGCCACCACCACAGTGAGCCCCTTGCACCACTAACACTGCCATCATATGTCACCATCGTCATTGTCAGGGGCGGACCTACATACATTCGAGGGGTAGCCTCCGCTACCCTTCAATTTTAACGCGTAGTGTAAAAAAATTACGTTTTTATGTAAAAAAATTCACGGCTTTACGTTACACCTAAGAAAATATTACGTTACCCCTGAGAATTTTTTACGTTACCCCTAAAATATTTTTAAACTCAAAAAATTATATAAATTTTTAAATATTATAAAATTAGTCTAATATTATATAAAAATATTAACTTTTATAAAATATTATAAAATCCAATTACCCAATTAACATTAAAAGCCCAATTCAATTTAAAACCCAATTAATTTTAAAAAGCCCAATTTATTATAAACCAAACTAGTTTTAAAAAACCCAATTTACTATATAACTCAAAAACCCATTTAACATAAAACTAACACTAATCGGCCCACCCACCCACGCACCCACCCAATCGACAAACATCAGTAATCGGCCCCCTCCCACCCCCAAATCGACAAACAACACAAATCACCCCCCACCCCCAATCGAACCTGTTGCGGCGCTGCCTGCTTTCTACGCGTGTTCGACCGCTGCTCGCAGCTCGCGCTTGGCTGCCTTTCTGCGCCACATCGACCGTCGACTGATTGCAGCTTGTTTGCTGCTTCTGATTGCAGCTTGTTTGTGGCTGTTGTTGCTTGTTTGTTTGCAGCTTGTTTGTAGTTGAGTGCTTGTTGCATTGAAGGTAATCTTTCACTTTGAAGCTCAAATCGAACCTGGTGCTATTTGATTGTTCAAACTTAAAGCTTTAAAGGTTATTTGATTTAATGTTTAGGTTTTATTGACAATTAGGGATTTATATTGTTATTTGATTTATCTGCAAGATTACTAGAGTAGAAGATTGAAATTGAAATTATTGTGTTATTGAATTATGTTTGATTTATTTGATTTAAGATTGAATTGTATTATTTCTAGAGTAGAAGATTGATTATTGTGTTATTTTCTATAAATTAGGGATTTGAAAGATGAAAAAACAAGTTTTTATAGGCAGTTTTTTTAAAAGAAAAATTCAAGAGGAAGATATTGGTTCTAACAATAAAAAAATAAGTTCTTAGGTTTTATTGATAGTCAAGGATCTGTATTGAAATTAGGGATTTGTAATGTTTAGGTTTTATGAATTTGTAATTTTTAGGTTTTATTAACAACTAACAAACCCAAAATACCAAATAACATTAATAACTTAATAAGTTAATAACTAAACAAATAACATAACCAAAATTGTAATAAGCCCAAAATCTAAATTACTAAACAACTAACAAACCCAAAATACCAAATAACATTTTGTAGAAACATAAATAACTTAACAACTAACAAACCCAAAATACCAAATAACATGATCAAAATTATAATAAGTCTAAAATTTTAATAACTTAAAAACCTAACAAGTTTACAAGCTCAAATACCCATTACCCAAAGTAAACAAATTAAAAAAAATAACTAGTTATACCTGTCACACCTCAACCTTGACGGCGAAAAAGTCGAGATGTGAGAGTTAATATCGTTCACAACCACATAACACTATTATTAAATCCAAATATATTGTTCATATGTTTCAAAGGTAACATTTCAAACATAAGTCTCAAACAAAGATAACATCATGATATAAAAGTTAAATGTGACAAGTTCATCCTTCTATTTCTCTAGGTCCAATCCTAGATGTGATAAGCTTCAAAGTAGTAATCATACTTGAGTATTTCCTGAAACATGTTAAAAATAAAAGGTCAATAATAATGTTAGTGAGATTTCCATAGTTTTCAATACATAAGTATATAAAAGATGGCAATTCATGTTGTAAGTTAGAGAACAAAGTAACTAGGGATGTAAGACAGAATGCACAATCAAACCTTGACAGATTTTTACAAGTCTCAAACGTTTACAAGTATATACGATTACCTAAGTGTGCTTGGATTAACCAAGTAGGTTTGTCAGGCCCATAGATCTATGACGTCGCCAGGCTAGCAATAGTTAATGATTGTACATATAATCGACATTACATGGTAGCTACAAAGATCAACTAACCACAACATACATGTGAATTGCCATAAGTTTACAAGAATCAAACGTTTTACAAGTGCAATGGTTATAATGTAACATGTTTCACCGCAAAGTGTGAAAATATGAAAAATGGTATAGAAATACTCACCTGTCAAATAAGTATAGAAATGGTGATTATTAGGAAATATAAATAAACGTTCCAACGCAATCCTTCACAAGGTACCTAGGAATATATTAAATATATTTATAAGGTTAAAGTTTAATTGTAATGAGTTTAACGAATCAATGAGGACTAGGGTTCCAATTTGGCATTTTGGAGTTTTAATAATTAAAACCAACTAAAATGGTATTTTTGAGGCAATGGAAATAAAATACACTATAAATTATTTTAAAAAGAAAATCATTTGTAACAACGTCTAAGTTAGTTTAGTAAAACTTTTAAAATAACCCACATTTTAAACAATAATATATACTTGTTATTTGAACAAATAATAATTCAGTGTGTTACAACAATATTTAAATGTCTATTTTGTAAGAAAATAACTTGAATATACTATTTGAGCAAATAACTATTTAGTAAATTAGCAACATATTTTTAATTTTAACTTATAAGAAATAACCTAAATATATTATATGTTTAAAATAATTATCACAAATATTAAGATATTATAAGAAATAAATTTCCAGAAAATTAGTTAGGTGGTTTTAAAAATATTTGAATTTTTTAAAAGAAATTTTTATATTTATCATAAATTTTCAAAAATTTATTTTGGCTAAAACACTCTAAAAAAATTACATGATGGTGCCCGGGTTCAAACCCAGGACCTCATGTATGTAGGGTGGGTGACTTAACCAGTGAACCAGGGCCTTGGCCTTGGTTTACTTTTGGTTTTTAAACCTCAAAAGCCATACCAACAGAAATCCCCAAATTCCTTAGAACCCTAGTTCTATTTGGGTCAAGTTGATCCCGATTTGAAGTTGTTAATGATTGTAACCATAGGGCTTTTGATTCTCATGTATAATGGAGTTGTAACCCTAATATATTTACCTGAAATCGTTTGAGATTCGATGTGTAATAGTTCAACCCAAATCGCGGCTGTTCTTGGTTTAATCTGGATGTGTTAGTGTGTTTGGACTAAAATTGGGTGTTTAGAGAGTTTAGGAAACCTGATTAGAGTAAAAACCCTATATTATATAGGTTCAATTCGTTCGATTACTTGCCCAACGGCTATAGAGTTTAAAGTCGGCCGTTCAAATAGTTTAATTGATTTACAAGGTTGTTTCAGGTGAAATTGATGTTGCCAATAGCTTTGAGATGATTACTTAAACATTTCTGTACGTTTAATTTGTTAATTATTGAGTTTTAGATGCGTAACGGCTTTGGGGATTCAAGACTCATTCGGTTACACGTATCAACCATCAAAATCACGATTAAAACACAATTAAAGGTCGTGCACAAGTTCGTATTAGTCTCACGATTGTATTGGTGTGTTTTGGGGTCGAAACCGCGACCTAAAGCCCGGTTTTTGGCTTCGCCGGAGCCGCGACCGGCGGCCGGATATGCTTGTCGGAAACACGGGCGAAGAAGGGAAAAAGGGGGTTAGTTTTGAAATTTTACACAACCAGTCCTTGTGGTTTTGTAGTTGTTTAAAAACTACCAAAACTAGGTTTTAATTTTAGTTATTTTACAGTTGACCCCTGAAGTTTTGAGACTTTATTATTTTATGTAAAAACCAATTAATTACAAGTTTTAAAATATTAAAACTTATATTGTTTTTATTTATTTATGAGATTACCTTTAATATGATTATTATTATTATCATTAATATTATTATTATTGTTATTATTATTATTATAGTTTATTACTATTATTGTTATCATTATTATTATTATTAGGATTATTATTATTATTATTCTTAGTTGTTATTATTGTTGTTATTATTAGTATAATTATTATTATTATTATTATTTATTATTATTATTTTTTTATATGTAATAATTGCCATTGTTAACTTCCAATTTAAAGAATTTAAGACAAAATAAAGAAAATAGGCATAAGCAACACAAGAGTTTCATAATTGTCAACAAAGGTCCTTACAATAATAAATGACGTTAACTTTTAATTAACGTAAAAATACAGAATGTTACAATACCCATAACCCTCATCGCCTCACCCTGTCGCCGATCACCCAACAACCTTTGTCCCCGTCGTCAATGATAATGATATGCAACCAGCTGATTCAACATCTCCTTCAAGTTCAATTCATTCGAGTTCAATTCCTTCGGATTTGTATTGAATGATCTTCATTCGGACCATTAATTATCGTATTTTTTCTTTTATTTATATAAATATACAGTAAAAAATTTACGTTACCTCTGAACTTTTCTTCTAGATTCGTCACTGGTCATCGTCCAGTCTACACTTTACATGACCATCTTCCTCTGCACACCCAAATCGATTTAGGGTTTTTATTGTGGGTTTTTTCTTAAACAAATTGATTTCTAAGGCAGATCGATGGTGGAGATCTGAGAGCAATGGTGGTTGGCCGCCTGTGATAAGCCTTCATTTAGGGTTGTGTGGTTGCGGTGTGGTGGTTGGTGTAATAGGTGGGGTGCTTTTGGTCGAGCCTACGTCATAATTTGTGGCAGTGGGGCCTACGTTTGCACGGCCTCTCTTACTCAGTAATTAATTTTTTTGTCATGCTCTGTTGATAACAACTTATCAATCGATGTAGTACTATTGAAAAAATACACAAAGCAGCTTGTGAATATGGAAAGAATTTTATATGCTTATGTTTGGAATTATTTATGTATAATTATCTTTAGAGAATCATACTAGAACAATAATGCAAGTTCTTAGAGAATGATTTTGTAAACACTTGTGTACATGTTTTGACACTATTGACGTGTTTGACCCATAACCCATTCTACCCATTTTAGGCTTTTAGCACGAATTAAGTTGTTCATTAGTACTAATCACTAAGTTTACCCTATTTTACGTGAGGTATTAATCACTATTTTGTCATCGTTTAATCTTAACTATTGATTTATAATGATTAATTATTCAAAATTACTTCTTCAATTCACACGATGAAAATAATATTGTTTTGAACATGATCCAACAAATTGATATTACCTTGCCGATACTAAGTCAAGAGATGTTCAAATGACTCGTTTCTTGTATGTCGCTTGATTGAAGCTTGAAAAAAAACTCACCCATAATTTGTTAGTTAACAAACCAAACTAGCTCGGCTCGACTCATAAATAGCCGCGATATCAGTAGATCAATACTATGCATATCATATTTAAAGTATAACTAGTATTAAGCCCGCGTTGCGGCGGGGCCCTAAAACCGTAAAAAAGCCAAGTCAAAACGTTGTTGTAAATTCACGTAGTGGATGTAAGAGAATCAAAACAAAGACGTTGTTGAATACATTTGAAATTATATAAAAAACAAAATCGTAAAAAACCCATGCATTGCAGCAAGACAATCGTCTTAAAAAATTTAAAAAATATTATATTAAGCCGAAATCGGTTTCGCTCAAAATCTATACCAAAATGTTGGTAAAATTAAGTATGATTTTATAATAGATTATATTTTAAAATTATAAAAATAGTTTATTTAAAATTAATTATAATATGAAAAATTTATGTATTGGAAAAGGATAAAATGAAAAGTTAAATATTAGCCCTAAAGTTTAACAAAATTATTTTTTGCCATAATAAAACCATACATCAAAAGATTATACCACATGCTTAAGTTATTCTCACTATGTTTTTTAAAGTATAAATAATGTCAAATAAAACTCAGAAGGTATTTGTGGATTTGTCTATTTGATTTGATTGCAAAAAAGGGCCCAACAACACTAAACTGATACAAAGCCCATCCATACAACAAACCTGGCTTAGGCCCAAGTTGGATCATCTAACATCCATTCATCCAATATTAATAGATGTAAACAAATAAATTTAATTCATGTAATAATTAATTAATGGGGTACGTAAACTCAAAAAATTAAAATTTCTTACGCACTTTCTAGATTTGATGTCGCTCCACAAAAAAAAAATTTGTATTTGATTGTTTAATATTCTTAAAATTCTCCTTAAATGATGGTAATGTTAAAACTTCAACTTGGTTGATAATATCCTTTTAAATTATTCATCGACTTGGTTTCAATCTTCATTGTTGTTACATTTTTAAAATAAAATAGAGTTTTAAATTAATAGGGTTACATCTAAAAATTAATAAGATGCTAAGATCAAAATCATTATTACATACAACAATAAACAAACTTCCAACCAAATCGAATTATCATCAGCCAAACATTGACAAGTACCAAAATTTTACGACCATGCCTGCATGAAATTGATTTCAGGATTTCAAGATAAATAAACTTATATAAGTTTCTACAAGAAAATTACATTTCTCCTCATGTAAAAATGTATTTCTAATAAACAAGAACAAATCTAACTTATTTTGTGTATAAATAGTTTCTTAAACCATTTGGCCATTTGGGTGTGATACCTTGTTAGGGTTTTTATAAGAATTATTTTAGGTTTTGATAAGGAATCATTTACAACAATTTAAACATCTTTATAATTGATGGGGTCACACCCCTTAAGCACGACACTTAGAGAACGATAATTACGATACCGCGGCTCAAAGAGGGCTTAGCCTCAGCCGCGGAAGACAACCGACCCTCGAAAGAGACCTCAAGACCCAGCCGCGGCACACCTAAGTATAAGCCACAGCAACGTATGAAACACAAGTCCCCAACACTTCTAAGTGTTAGAAAACACATCACAAGCAAAAGAGACGCTCATGGTGGACCAACGAATACGGTCAGAACAGAAGAAAACAAAGCAAATGAAGACAAACCCTGACTGAGCTAAGGAACCCAGAAATGCCTTAGTCAACTATGAAGACAAAAGACATTAATACTAAGTAAAAAACCCTTTGCACCAAAAAGGCCCAGAATCTTTTGCCCAAGGAAGTATAGAGACAGATGCTAGACTTTGACATTCCCAGAATAAGCAACCCGTTGAATTATAACCAACACCAACGAGCATTATAAATAGAGATTCCAAAGCATTGAAAAAAGACACAACACAAACACGAAATACTCCTCTCCTAAAAATTCAACATCCTACACTCACAGAGCCATATTGTGATCCTGGTGATAGCTAAGCACTGCTCCTCGCATCTTGGTCACTCGATTAAGATCCGTGTAGCAACATTTGGCGCCATCCGTGGGAAACAGCGATCCTAAAACTTATCACCATGGATTCAAACCAAGTTACTCCTTGTCACAACGACACCGACAACGTCGAGAATCCAAATGCTAACTATCCTGCCCATAACGCTACAAACACCACCCTTGACGGAGGCAACACCCACAGTGCTGTCATAACTCCGGAGTTCCTCAACCAAAATCGAGAGCAAATTCTTTTGCTGCTCCAACAGGAAGAGAAGGAAAGACGGTGGCAGGACCTCCGGATGCGACTAGAATATGAAGAACCACCAAGGACCGAAGAAGAAGAAAACCACCATGATGGACCAGGATCATCTAAGGAGAAAGGAGCCAAGAAGACTGTGCGGCAAGATGAAGATGGTGTGGTGAAAAGGCTAGACTTCGAAGACTACTTTAGTAGACCATACCGTCCCTTAACGGCGAAATCCCGGTCCAAGTTTATTCCAAGAATCGCAAAATTCACATTTCCACCCAGACTTAAAATGCCATCCAATGTGGGAAAATATAACGGGCTGGGAGATCCTGAAGACCACCTGGCGATCTTCGTAGGAGCTGCGGAAGTAGAACAGTGGTCGGTACCAGTATGGTGCCACATGTTCGCCCAGACGCTCACCGGGGCCGCTAGGGTATGGTTCGACAGTCTCCCCGCTGGTGGGATAAGCAACTTTGAAGAATTGGAAAATGGGTTCTTAAAAAATTTTAGCCAGCAGAAGTTGGCCGCAAAGGATCCCACAGAATTACATAACATCAAGCGAGGAGACCATGAGTCTATCAAAAATTTTATTGTCAGATTTTCTAAAGAAAGCATGCAGGTGCGGGGGGCTGATGAAACTATCAGGATTTCTGCTTTCATCCACGGGGTAAAGAACGATCAACTTGTGGAAAGATTCCACGAAAGCCTCCCGAAAACAGTGGAAGAGATGTTGGAACGAGCTAAGGCGTTCGTTCGAGGTAAAAGGGCATGTGAGCAATTACGAGAAAAAACACCGAAAAAGCCGACGCCACCGACATGGGATCCGCAAAGAAGGTCGGGAGCGAAAGTATGGGAAAGGCAACGTTTCCAGCCACGCCCTCTACAATTAAACCAACATTTCCAGTCCCGATTCACTCCTCCACCAAGGAGCTCACCCAGTTCACAGATAGCCCTACCACCCCATCCAGTCCTGATGGGAAGGACCATACATAGTCACGGAAGCAGGAGAAAATGGGGCTTACAAGCTCAGTCACTTGGACGGGAAAACGGTACCACGCACATGGAACGGGGCTCAGCTCCGGAAATGCTATATGTAATATATGTATCTTCTTGATGTAATTCAATTTTCTGTTATAAGAAGGCATGCCAATATGCTAGAATTTACATCAAATCACTTAGCGTCTGTGCCAGTATATAAGAAAAACGAGCAAGTCACCAAGCTCACATGTTTAAGAAAAACGAGCAAGTCACCAAGCTCATATGTTTAAGAAAAACGGACAAGTCACAAAGCTCACATGTTTAAGAAAAACGAACAAGTCACCAAGCTCATATGTTTAAGAAAAACGGGCAAGTCACCAAGCTCACATGTTTAAGAAAAACGAGCAAGTCACCAAGCTCATATGTTTAAGAAAAACGGGCAAGTCACCAAGCTCATATGTTTAAGAAAAACGAGCAAGTCACCAAGCTCATATGTTTAAGAAAAACGAGCAAGTCACCAGGCTCATATGTTTATGAAAAATGAGCAAGTCACCAAGTTCATATGTTTAAAAACGAGCAAGTCACCAAGCTCATATGTTTAAAAACGAGCAAGTAACCAAGCTTATATGTGAAAAAGCGAAATCAAGAAAAGCAAACTCAAATGATCAAATTGAACCCGAAGGAAAGAGTAGTGCGGTATGCCTGCCGAGGCTGAGAAACACCCCCCCCCCCGACAGGGCGCTACAAGCCGCGGCTAGGGGTGAACACACCTCCAAACCACCCAAAATAAAATAAAACCCCCCTACCCGCCGGCTACAAGCCGCAGCTGGAAAGAGAGGGAACACCACCCACATGCGAAAAAAAACAAAACCACACATATAATAAGAGGTTTAACTAATAAGAGGTTAAACTAATAAGAGGCAAAAGAAGTACATAAGATAGTGCCAAATACAGTACTTCAAGCAAAAGTTGGCAAACGACAGAGTTCATACAATCAAGCATAATAACATAAAACAAGCGCCAACTACGCCTTGTTTTGAGGAACAGGAGGGTCTTTTGGCTTCAGGAAAGACTTGATCTCGGTAATATCTCGGTCACGCATGGCTGCAATAGTCTCAACCATGGGAAAAGTAGCCTCGTCAAAACGGTTGGATTCAACACGAAATTTCTCCAAAGCTTCACTGTCAAAGTTACTAGTCTCCTCAGGCTTTTTGCCCCACAAAGCCCAGTAAGCACCATCTTTAATCCCGGCGTTATACCCAACTTTGTCAGCAAACCCATTAATTTTCGCCAACAGATCAAGGCACTCATCACTATCACGTATCTTGTTAAAAGCTAATCCAATTCCATCAGTAATAAGCCACTTTCTCTGGACGTAAGATCGGCTACCCTTTGCTCGAGTTCCGAGAGGCGGTCCTCAGAAGTTTGCTTATAGTCTTTGAACTCAACAGAGACCCGTTTCATCGTGGCATCCTGAATACAAAGCTCCTCCCGAGCGCCATCAACCTCTTGAGCATATCTTTCCTTATCTTTCTCAGCTAACTCACACCGAGACTCAAGGGCAGTCTGTTGAGTTTTCAGCTCAGAAACTTGCTTTTTCAGATCACGAATCTCCTTGAGACCTACAATCAGTAAATTCCAAATTAAGACAATTCAAGTGGTATAAAAGATGATCACCGAATGGCATGAAAAAGACGTCAAGTACCTTCAGCCCAACGGCTGTGAATCTCAACAAAAGAAAAGAAACCATTCACAATAGCAGCACAACCTTCATTGGACAAATCTTTATTTCTCAAACCCTCGGCACGATAAAGTTCCGACGAGGTACGTGAGGCAAGCATAAATTCCTTGCACGGATCAGGAGTCTCGAAGGTTGTGCCATTAGAAAGATCCTAGTCATGCACGAACTTCTCTTGCGAATTAGTATCCGCATCAACAGATAGACTATCAGGACCAGACCCCTTCTTGTTCGAACCACCTGACGATTCATCCAAACCGTTATCGGAGCTCGAAAATGTATCATAAGAAGAGTTGTCAAAAGAAGACCCAGAAGCCAAGGTTTTCTTAGCACACGCGACGAGTTTCTTTCCCCTGAGAATCACAGCCACCCCTTTTCCTTTGGGAGCCGCGGCCGAAGCTCCAACCTTCACAGCCGCGGCAAGCCCCATTGTCGCTTTGGGAGCCGCGGCTTCCACCCCTTTCCTTTAGACGCCACGGGAGAAGCCGGGGGCCTTAGGCCAGTAGCCCCTAGCCCCTTTCGAGTCATTTTGACACGTTTTGACGCCGGAGGTATCCCTGCTGCGTTTTGGCTACCTCGTTTGCCAGACGACAGCGATAAGGAATCTCCAGGTTGCACCACAAAATTGGCTGTCGTCTCTAGAATGGGCAAAATTTCGTCAGGTAAAGGTTCAGAATGCTCGGTAACATCCTCCGAAGCAGATAGCTTCATTCGCTCAAAAAGACCCATCCCTGCAAAAAGATAAAATCAAGAAACATGTCAAGCGTCAGTCAAATAAGATGAACA
Organism: Flaveria linearis; assembly: GCA_024085815.1. Taxonomy (NCBI): domain Eukaryota; kingdom Viridiplantae; phylum Streptophyta; class Magnoliopsida; order Asterales; family Asteraceae; genus Flaveria; species Flaveria linearis. The sequence continues at coordinate 13,649,157 of CM044017.1, read as the reverse complement.
AAGCACAGCGAAAACAAGAAGAACTTACTTTCCCCCCGATAAGTCATGTACGGGACCATAGTTGGGTCAGCCCAGTTGCGGCTAACACCCGCCATCACAAGAAAATGTTCGGAGTAAGTCCGAAGCATAGTCGGCTCTACTCTTAGTAGATCATAAGCCGAGGAATCGTATTCACCGGCTTTGGGTGAAAAATCCTTTATAACGGTCTCAGGTGATAACCAATTCATTTTAAAAGGAATGACACGGTCGGAAATAAAAAAGAAATGATCTTCCCAATGCTTTAAACTAGTAAAGGTTCGCGAAACTAACGGAGGACTTGGGGATTTTCTCTTTTCAAAGGTCAACCAATCCCCTAATCGATTAAGCTTATAAAAAGCTCTAAAAAGAGTCACTCTGGGATCAACTTTGAAAGCACGACATGATATCTCAAAGTGGTAAACCTTAATCAAACCTAGTGGAACAAGCTGGGTCAAATGCATATCATAATACCTAAGCAAGCTACACAAGAAACGACTAACGGGAATTCGAAAATTACTGAAACTAAAAAACGAAGTATATAAGGCAATCATCCCGTCAGGAGCGTCTTTCACACTCAACGAAGGAGAAGGAAGAACAGGGCACAACTCGCTACCTATATCATACCTAAAAACAAAGTTATTCAAATAGTCTTGGGAAAGTACCGATCTTTGATCATTCATATCACTCCTACACTCCATATAAACAAGATAAGAGCAAGACAAGAAACTTACTAGAAGGAGGAAGGAGTCTTGGAACTCAAAAGTAAAGAAGAAAATTTTGAAAGTAGAAGATTTGAAGGTGAAAGAGGAAGTGAAAGGGATGAGACATTTAAAGGGAAAAGAGGGGGAAAGACCAAAGGTCTTGCGGACCCCAAGGAGTCAAATCGGCCGCCCTAGGAGCCGGCCTAGGGAGAGTTGTCAAATCGCAATCTTGTTCTTTTAAACAAGAAAAAAACGAGCCTCAAGACCCAGCCGCGGCTCAAAGAGGGCTTAGCCTCAGCCGCGGAAGACAACCGACCCTTGGAAGAATTATCGACACTAACGACTTCACTCTAATACCGTGGTCAGGACCACCGTATTGGACTGGGGGGACATGATGGGGTCACACCCCTTAAGCACGACACTTAGAGAACGATAATTACGATATCGCGGCTCAAAGAGGGCTTAGCCTCAACCGCGAAAGAAAACCAACCCTCGCAAGAGACCTCAAGACCCAGCCGCAGCACAGGAGGAACATCAAGGCCTCAGCCGCGGCACACCTAAGTATAAGCCACAGCAACGTATGAAACACAAGTCTCCAACACTTCTAAGTGTTAGAAAACACATCACAAGCAAAAGAGACGCTCATTGGTGGACCAACGAATACGGTCAGAACAGAAGAAAACAAAGCAAATGAAGACAAACCCTTACTGAGCTAAGGAACCCAGAAATGCCTTAGTCAACTATGAAGACAAAAGACATTAATACTAAGTAAAAAACCCTTTGCACCAAAAAGGCCCAGAATCTTCTGCCCAAGGAAGTATAGAGACAGATGCTAGACTTTGACATTCCAGAATAAGCAACCCGTTGAATTATAACCAACACCAACGAGCATTATAAATAGGGATTCCAAAGCATTGAAAAAAGACACAACACAAACACGAAATACTCCTCTCCTAAAAATTCAACATCCTACACTCACAGAGCCATATTGTGATCCTGGTGATAGCTAAGCACTGCTCCTCGCATCTTGGTGACTCGATTAAGATCCGTGTAGCAACAATAATTATGAAAAAAAGATCCACATGCATGGAATTTAAGAAATCCAGCTATACATAAGTAATTTTAGGGAAACAACATCCGAAGCTACAACTTAAAGTAATGAACATATTGGAAGGACCAATATTTTTTTAGAACCGCTCTTTTTACATCTATCTACTCCTACTCCTAAAATATATCAATTATTAATGTATCCCATGTCATGATTTGAATCATAGTTTTTAAAAAAAAAAACCTTTAACTCTTATCACTAGACTACCAATCTAAATGGTAATTGTAAGGAGCGATAGGTTTATTCTTATAATTTCTATCTATGAATTATAATGTAAGAAATAGAAGTGTTTATAAAAAGACTATGAAAGTAATTTTGCATGTAAACAACACACTTAGGTGGTGTTTATTTTCTGGAAAAGATCTGCGAAGCCTCTTCTGTCTGCATCGCCCAGACCACACGCAGACATGAGAATCTGCAGACTGTTTGTTTTTTCAAAGAGATTTCATTAAAAACGTTTGCGTGTGATCTTCTTGGTGTAGACATAAAAATATTACTTCAAACATGGTTTCAAACCCACCTTTTTGTGAAACCCTTCTACCATTCCTTCCAGCACCACCCATACCCCCACCCTCGTCCTCTTCATTGTCAGCCACCATCCAGTCGCCGTCAGCCACCATCGCGAACCTCCTTGCCCTCGCGAACCCACCTCGTGCATCCCCTTGCCCTAATGAATCCACATCCCAAACCCTAACCCTCGCGAACCCCAAAGTCGAGCGCCCCATCACCGACCACCATCCAGTAGCCACCAGTCGTCCAGTCCCAACATCGCGCATCCCCTTGCCCTCGCGAACCCACCTTGCGCATCCCCTTTCCCTCGCGAACCCACGTCGTGAAACCTAACCCTCGCGAACCCACGTCTGCAGAATTTAAAAACCAAACAGTTTTTTTCTTACATCGATTGATAATTTGTTATCAACTGAGCATGACGGAAAATTTAATTACTGAATTAAGAGAGGACATGCAAACGCAGGCCCCACTGCCACAAATTATAACGTAGGATCGACCAAGAGCACCCCACCTATTACACCAACCACCACACCGCCACCACACAACCTAGATGAAGGCTTATTACAAGCGGCCAACCACCATCGCTCTCAGATCTCCACCGTCGATCTGCCTTAGAAATCAATTTCTTTAAGAAAAAACCCACAATAAAAACCCTAAATCGATTTGGGTGTGCAGAGGAAGATGGTATGTAAAGTGTAGACTGGACGATGACAATGACAAATAATTTTTCAAATAAAGAACATTAAGTATAATTATTAAAGTTTAAGGACAAGATATATAACTTTAGATATAGTTAAAGGACAAAAGTTGTTATTTACTCAATTGTTTATTGTGTATGTCGAATTAAAAAAAATGTTTTTAATGATAAAGAATTAAATTGGAGTATAGTAAATTAAGCTAAAGTACCAAACAGAAGTGCGATTAAATTACATATAAGGAACTAAAGAATGAAATATTAATGACATCGAAAGCAACGAACGGTAAGATTATTTGTTGTGGGATAGAGCCCCTGATCAATTTATTATATAATATCGGGACATATGATGCTGACTGAATGCTGATTAGAGCCCCTGATCAAATAGGCTGACCCTGATGTGGATCTTATGATCAAGGCTCTCACGAATTAATTCATTTATTTAATTTTTCTAAATGTAAAACAATAATATAAATGTAAACATTATAATCAAATAAAATTCATTAAAAACATAAAAAAAAAAAAATATAGTAAAAAAACATAATAAATAAAAAAGTAATCTAACTAATCTTTCTCATTCAATTCCCTACGAATGCGGTCATTCTCTTTTTCCAATAAAAGTTTATCCAATTCTAGGATAGAACTAAAGTTGCAGGTAAAAAAACCAACTTTTTCAACCTAGCTTTAGAAGCTTTCATATTTGTCGATGTCTCGATACTTGCCGTTATTTTGTCGATCTTGGGGCAAATTCTGAATAGACACTTTGAGTCGACTTTTCCCCTGAACCTTTCCCATTGGCTGACTTGGTCCTTGTATTGGGCGTCTGAATTGCCTAAGTTTTGGTTAATGCCAATTCGACCATCGGAACCGATTGAAGTCCCGTGCGTGACGGACGAACTAGTGTTCGTTCGTGGTTGTGCTTCCTCCGCATTTGATGAAACTAGTTGGAGCTATTTCAAGCACCCCTTTAGTATTATCCACAAATAATCTTCATCAAAAGCTTTACGGACACTATACTTTTTAAATGCCTCTTGATGCCACTTTTCACGAGTGAATTCATAAACTTGTTGGTTGTCACACCCGTTTAGTCGCATTTGGCGACTGTCCCAATTATGTAAATTCGTAGATAATCTAAAATATTTACAAACTTCAGCCCAAGGACCAGAAATCATGTCGGTGGTGCGTTCTCTAGTACAAACTTGCTCGAAACTAAATTTTTAGTAAACAAAAAAAATTAATTAACAAAATACCGGCTTGGTGATCTTCGTATATATTAATTTAAGCACGAATCAAATCTATTTTCTCCACTTTTAACCAAGGAGTATTTTTTAGGACGTCCAACTCTTTCGATTAGCTTGAACCTCCCTTACTCTTGTGATGAGAACGCCTCTTTACTTGAACAATCGGAACATCTTCAATCCGTTCGTTTTGAGTCGGTTGTGTCTCCGAAATGGCCTCGTCGGGATAATCAAATGGACTAAACGTAAACTTGTTAAAAGCCCCGTCGTCCATGAGATCGTTGAAACAAACCATTCTAATTATAAGACATTTCTAATGAGAGGATTTTTTTAAAAAAAATTTAGAGAGGAGGAAGAAAAAATAGATGTGAACCTTGTGATTTTTTACAAGAAGTGGGGTAGTATTTATAACGTAAAATATAATATTTTGAAAAAAAATATTTAAATGAGCCCAACGGCTAGTTTCCTCAGCGAGCAACCTCACGCCTCAACCATCTACGCGCACGGCTATTGCGGTGCGCACGAGCCAAGCGGCAGGCCAAGTGGATCGCGCCCTGGTTGACGGCTACCACAACATCCAGTCTAAATAGGCCCAGAATACTACAAATGTGAAAATTAAATTATGAAGTTTGACAAACACTTTTAAAAAAGTTTGCATTGTTAGATTCTCACTTGATAGGAGTCTTGCATTCTGCATGCATGCTCAAACCTTTACAAGAGCCATACATTATATATGTTCATCAAACAGGAGCATTGCATTTATTGTAAGATCACCAGCTAAAGTTTTTTTAGTCGTTCAAGCTCAATGATAAAATGGAAAAAAAAGGTAAAGAAAGGTTAAAGTCAATATGTGTTAATGTATGTGCAGGACCGAGAAGGGTATGCACTTACAACACAACAACACAATTTGAGGAGAGTTCTTTGGAACACTTAACAGATCAAATAGGGAACTGGTAACTTATATGAAATATGCTAAGAACACAAGTAAAAGTGAGACAGAACTAGAGTGCTAACAACACAAGTATATGGTTTTCAAGAATGTTCTATATTGCCTCTTAAGTTCTTTTACAAGATGTTATAAAAGCATTAGATTCAAAGTTACAAGTACTTGAGATACTTTATACTACATCCTACAGCCAGTCATACTTTGAAGGCGAGCTGGATACATAAGACTAGACAACAATAAAATCTAATGTAGAATCAAAAGGCATATTGCCTTTTGAATAGTGACTATGACATGCCATATCTCACATCCTAATATATTACAAAAAGGATAAAAGTACATAAAGTAAAAAGGTCAAACCCAAGACCTCAATGTACAGTTACCAAAAGCATGGACCTTTTCACCAACTCATGTAAGCTTGTGACTGAAAAGAACTATGCAGCGGAAAGGTGGCCCGGCTTTATGGTAAAGTACATCAGATAAAAGCATGTTCATAAAAGTATTAGGAAGAAATCTGTCTTCACTCTTTGGCTTCGGAAGACTTTGTCTTTGAAGCTTCGGAAGACTTCACTTTTGGCTTCGGAAGATGTTGGTCTTGGCTTTGGAATATTTTACACTTAGAATGATTTTTCTAGTGCAAGGTGTAAAACTTCCGAAGCATTTCTACTTCAGTTCATTAGAGCATGCATGCAGAGAGACTTTGGATATTTTGGTTGCATCAGACTTATAGGAATCCTTACAAACTCCCCCTAGGATGATACTACCAAAACATTTAAAGATCTTCAGCTGTTGACAGTCCTCGTTATGATGATGAACATGCCCTTCTTCATTAGATGGTCAGGATCACTCAGACTCTCATAGTATCTTCTCATCTCCAAGAGATCATGTAGAGTTAGGTTGAATAGGTCTTGCCATGTGTAGACATCTTCACCGCCTTAATCTCTGATCACATGCCATCTTTCTGGATTAGTTGTGAAGGTCCAGGATAAGATGGGTCTCTCAGATGCAAGAGGAGCCACTTGGATTGGAGTTGATTGGGCTGCCTCTTCACGCTCTTTCTCAGGTTGATCTGACTCATCCTGAGGTATAAAGGTGGATAATTTAGACTTCTTCTTCTCCTTTGACTTTGGTTTAGAAGTCATCCTCTTCTTCCTCTTTAATGACTTTAACTAAGAAGACTGGTCTGCAGCACCTTATTGATCAGTCTTGTCTTGCTCAGTTGGGTGTTCCTCCCTCACAGGTTCAGAAGGAGAGTGAGTTTGACCCTGCTGTGGATGAGAAGATAAAGCTTGTGGAGACTCAGCAGGAGGTCCAGGTTGTGTTGTCTCGGGTTGTTCAACCTTAACCTCCACTTCAGGAGGAACTTGACTTGGAGGGGAGTGTAGGTCAATTAGCTCTCTACTTTTGATCTTCTGCTTGATTACCCTGATATGCTCATCTATTGTGGATAGAGACATAAGGCCAAGCCTCCTTCCAGAGAATCCATACAACTTTAAGAAGCTCATTATCTTTGTCTGTTAGCAGACTTCTTCATACTCTTTTTGATGAGAGCTCTTGACTTTGCAGCCTCTTCCCTCATCTTTCTCTTTGTTGCCTTTTGTTCTTTGAGTACTTAAAGTTCTAGCTGTTTGAGATATTCAAACTCAATGTACTCAAAGGACAAGGGAAGAAGTGCAGATGCCTGGTAGAAACCTATGGCACTCAGATAGTTGATCATATTTTGCCTATCTGTTTCTTTGTCTATCTGAGGTTCTTGTGTAGATGCCACAGTCTCTTGCACATGGCTTTCTTGAACTGGGGAGAGAGTAGGAACATGCTTGTATAATCTTTTCTGTCTCTTTTCCTCTTTGATTTGGAGAAGTATCCTTGTATCCTCTGCTTCCTTCCTTTCTCTTGATATTTCCATGTCAGCCAGTTCATTAAGTTCCTTTAAAGGGAGAGATATGATCTCATCAATATCATAGTTTCTGGTTTGCAGGTAAGTAATCCTGACTACCCTCAACTCATTATCTTGAGTGTTTGGTTTGAGGGCAGCCCTGATTGCAGCTTGCATGAATCCTGAAGACCTAAAGGAACTTTTTCCCTTTAGCTTCCTATTCATCTCTCTATCCTCCTCCTCAATCTCCTCAGGAGTTAGAATTCTTTTCCCATTGTCACCCACAGACCTTTGTGACACAGGGTGGAGAGAGCTTTGGCCTTTATTGCTTGGTGTAGCATCCAAGCTCTGGTCAGAGAGAGGTTGTGATACACCTTCACCAGCAGGTGTTTCACTGAGGGAATGAATTGCTGAAGTAGTTGTTGGTCTGACAGGGCTCTCAGGCTCTATCAGTGGGCCTTCAGTCAAGGTTTTCCCTTTGAAGCTAATATTAGGGTTTGCATTAACATCCAGTTGACCAACGATATTACCTAATTGCATGTGTCTCCTTCTTAGACTGAACACTTTAGAAATTCTGTCTTGAATCCTTTGTGTCAACCTGTTAGCTTGTCTAGATTGACTTGGGTTGACAAGTGGCATGTGATCAGGTCAAGACCTTCATAGTAGTTCAAGATCTGAAAATTGAATACCTTTTGCTGCCCTTGAACTCTTTGAAGAATGAGGGCTCTTCTATCAGCATCATATCTCTACCCAGTGATGTAGTTTGAAGTTCCTTGGGGTGGAGATGGCATAGCCCTTGGAATGCCTTCCTCAAAGAGACTCTGAATTAAGGAGTCTATAGAGTCCACATCAATATGAACTTGAGCAAGTTGCTAAGTATGCACAATTGCAAGTGAGGATGACGAGTCCTCAATGTCCATACTCCCTGAAGAACTCCCAGGTGTTGTGACTGTAATGACTATCTCCCCCTTTTTGGTAGCATCCCCTCTTACATAGGTGAGCTAGGAGTTAGGTCAATCACATTCACAGGTTCTTATGTTCCTCATTGAGCTCTTCTTAAAGGTATCTCAGCTAGTTGTTTCTTGAGATAGGATATCTCAAGTTGCTGGTCATTGACCCTGTTTTGCAGGGTAGTCACCTGAGATTCAAGGTGAATAACCTTAAAGACTAAATAGGTGCATGTTTTTGACAATTTTTGCACCTTCAGCATCAGATTCCCCCCATCTTCATCAGAAGAATCATGGGGGGATGAGAGAATTGGACCAAAGTCTTCTCTCTCACTACCAGCATGGAGTTCTTGGCTGCTGGATTTCCCCTACTCATTGACAGCTTCAGTTGAAGTGTCAATGGGCTGAGTTGCTATGGTTGAGGTCTTAATAATGTAGTCACTTGCAGAAGTGAGAGCATCTTCCATATGGATCTCCTTAACAGGTTCAGAGAAATCCACCTCAGTAATGGGTGACTGATGTGGGCTAGACATAGGAGACTCAGGAGCATTCATCTCTCTTTGATTAGGGGAAGAGTAGAGAGACACATGGTACTCACTGAAACCTAAGTCTTTATCAGTATAGAATTCAAGGTTAGGAATGGGGGGGTTAAGTCTAAAGGCTGGGGATGGTAACTATCCCCTGAAGGTTGTTTACTTGAGTGTTGAGACTCAGAGTGAAGGCTTAAGGAAGTTTGGCTTGTGAGCTTATCAGGCTAAGCATGAGGAACCTCAGCACTGATTCCTGAAGAGAAGGGAGTGGTTTGCTCCTCAGAGGAAGTGGGAGCTCTAACATCCACTTCCTCCTGTATGGGTGAGTGTATGGGGGCTTGCACAAACTCAATAGCTTGAGCAGGGGTTCGTTTTGATTTTCTTTGGTAGGTGAGGGTGATTTGTAAGGGTCTTTTTGGTGGTTGGGAGGTAGAAGGTGTGGGTAACTCTAGCTTGTGTTGCTAGGTTGTCACCTTGAGCAGTGAGCTCTGTGGGTAACTCTAGCTTGTGTTGCTAGGTTGTCACCTTGAGCAGTGAGCTCTAACATTTTGGGGACAAGGGCCATTTCTACCCCTGAGAAGCCTACAGTCGGCTTCTTCATGATTTTAAAGATGTTGGGCTTCATCTGTCCCCATTTAAGAATATTACCTGTTTCTCTCAACTGTGAGCCCAGTTCACAGTTGAGAATATATTGAACATATCTAGGAAACATGTAATACTCTAAGGAGTCCAAGTTAGCAAGCAAATTTGTGTAAACAAACTGAGAGTGCCTGAACTTGACCCCTTGGACCATTCTATGCACTATAAAGGAGAGATCCTCAGGAATCTGGTCCCACCCTCCATGCTTGTTTGACAAGCTGTGGATAACCACATGGAGCAAGTATTTCCATTAGGATGAGACCTTCTCTTTCCTGAAGGTCTTTACACAGAAATCTCCCTCATAGCCCCCATCTGCTTAAAGGAATGATTAACAGCTTTCTTTAAGAAAGCAACTCACCTTCTTCATCATCCAGCTGAAGATGAGTGTTGATGATGGCCGGAATGATGAAGATTGTCCTCCCTTGCACTGTGGCAGACAGTGCCTTCTCCCCATCCATGATGACCTCTTAGCATGTCTTCCAAAATTAAAGCAAATGATCCTCATAGAGAGTAGGATCAATATAGGGAGGTGAAGTAGTTGGATAAAGCTAGAAAATAGCAAACCTCTGAGAAACTATCGTCTTTCTTAGAGTTCAAGAGCAACCTGGTTGTGTTGCCTGTGAAGTTGCATGGAGAAATCAGGGTTGTTTTTGCGGTTTAGATTGGCCATTTTGAGAAGCTTAAGGGTGCGGGAAGGTGAAGAAAAAAGACGGTTTGGGAAAATTTAGGTTTGAGGAATAGTGCAAATGAAGAAGATAGTGAAAGAGGGGGGAACCGTTGGGTAAGTTAATGAAAGAGGATAAACTTTGAAATCCGGAAGTCGGTCCCATACTCCCACCTCTGAAAATCCGGAAGTCGGTCCCACTTTGAAATCCGGAATCGTTGGGTTTAGATTGGCCATTTTAAGAAGCTTAAGTAGTTTTCTTGGAAGTCTAGAAATCTTTCGAAGGTTATTTTGCTTCGAAAGTTCTGAAGAAAAGCTTCCGAGGGCAAATTGTCTTCGGAAGATATTTCAAAGATTTTTAGAGAATTTTACTTCGGAAGAGATTTAAAACTTAGAGTTTTATTCTAAGATGAATGAAAACTTCCAAAGGTAAATTACTTTCGGAAGAAAATTGTTCTTTTAAAACATAAAAGTACCTAAGTTGATTTTAAGCTTCGGAAGATATTTCAGAAATTTTCTTCCGAAGGTGTGACTACTGAAGTAGATATTTGTTTGCTAAGACATAAGCTTCTTCTAAAGGTAATTTTGAATCTTCCGAAGGGTAAAGAGATCAAAATTTTCCAAAAATATAAGTAATGTCTTTCAAAAAGATTTTTCTTCTAAAGAGAACAAGGGCTTATGAAGGTGATAAAATAGCCAACTTAGAACACACAGGTTTTAGAAATAATATGATTAAGTTTTAAGAAAATCTATTCAAAGTTAATCATCCCAATAGCTGATACAAGATATTTAAATCTTTGTTCATCAAAAGCTTTGGTAAATAGATCAGCATATTGTTCATTTGTGTTAACTTTGACTAGTTTGATTAATCCTTTTTCAAAGTTATCTCTAATCAAATGATACCTGATATTGATGTGCTTTGTCCTTGAGTGTTGCACAGGATTTTCTGTGATTGAGATAGTACTATTGTTGTCTATGTGGATGGGAGTCTCCTTGAAGTTGAATCCATAGTCCAGCATCTGATTTTGAATCCAAAGCACTTGAGCACAGCAGCTTGCAGCAGCAATGTATTCAGCCTCAGCAGTTGATGCAGACACACAGGATTGTATCTTACATTGCCAAGAGACTATCTTTCCATCAAAAAATTGACATCCCCTGATGTAGACTTTGCAGTCATGTTGCAGCCACCATAATCACTATCTGCATAAGCATAAAGATTGAAGTCAGAATTCTTTGAATACCAAAGGCCAAGCGATGGAGCACCTTTGATATATCTTAAAATTCTTTTGACAGTGATTAGGTGTGACATCTTAGGGTTGGCCTGATATCTTGCATAAATGCATGTAGCAAACATGATATCAGGCCTGCTAGCTGTGAGGTACATAAGAGACCCAATCATTGCCCTGTAAAGATATTCATCAACACACTCCCCCTCAAGATCAGGTCCAAGAGAGTGATTTCTGGCTATGGGTGTCTTAGAAACCTTACAATCAGTCATGTTGAATCTTTTAAGTATGTCTTTTACATACTTTGACTGACTTATGAAGATGTCATTGTCAACTTGCTTCACTTTAGTTCCTAGAAAGAAATTGAGTTCCTCCATGGCACTCATTTCAAACTTGTGCTTCATCAGCTTCTCAAAGTCTTTGCAGAGCTTTGGATTAGTTGACCCAATGATAATTTCATCTATATATACTTGTACTAACATTATGCCATCTATTGTTCCTTTGATGAAGAGAGTTCCATCAATAGTACCCCTTTTGTAGCCATGCTGACAGAGATACTAAGATAGAGTATCATACCATTTCCTTGGTGGTTAGTACAGCCTATAAAGAGCTTTATCAATCCTGTAGACATAATCAGGATGATCAGGATCTACAAAACCAGGTAGTTGTCTGACATACACTTCTTCATCAATCACCCCATAGAGAAAAGCACACTTGACATCAAGCTGGTAGACCTTGAAGTTCTTGGATGCAGCAATAGCTAGGAATATCCTGACAGCTTCAAGTCTTTCTACAGGAGCAAAAACATTTATGTAGTCAATAACTTCTTCTTGAGTATACCCTTGAACAACTAGTTTTGCTTTGTTCTTGATGACAAGTCCTCTATCATCCTTCTTATTCCTGAACACCCATTTGGTTCCTATGGTAGTCTTCCCTTGAGGAAGAGGACATAGGTTCCAAACCTTTTTCCTTTTGAATTGAAGCAGCTCCTCTTGCATAGCTTCAATCCAACTTCCATCCTTTAGAGCCTCATCAATCTTATTTGGCTCTATCTAGGACAAGAAACAAGAGTGAAGACAAACATTTGCATCATGGGTTTGTCCTCTTGTTCTTACCCCTAAATCAACATTTCCAATGATGTTTGTGGAGGGGTGAGACTTGTGGATCCTTAGCTGAGGGATCACAGCAAGTTGCTTAGACAGATCTAAATTAGAGAAATTCTGATCTGGCAATAAGGATTCACCCTCCACATCAGCACACTTATCAAGATTGACTTGATCCAATAAGTGTGTGACATCATTAAGATTTTCTTCAATGGAGTGGTTATCAACATCAAGAAATTCCTGATCACTTTCACCACCACCATTTTCTCCAACATTTGAAGCTCTTTCATCTGAGTTTTATGCCTCTAAGCTAGAATTTGAAGGCAACCCAGAAGTATCAGCAGGATTTGTCATTGATGTGCTGATAGAAACTTCATTTGCAGGATTAGTTATCACTGAAGTTGAAGATGTGTAGCTTGAAGGTCTTCTTAGCTCAAATCTTGGATCAGGATCACCTGTAGGTAATATATCTGTGGACCCTAAAACATGCTCACAAGATTTGTTAAAACAGTTGGTAACTAAATCAAGATCAAATAGCCAATCTGGACCAGAACCTTTTACACTGGGAGTGTGCTCATTGAAAGTCACATTGTCTGACTCTCTAACTACTTTAGTTTTGAGATTGTATACTCTATAAGCTTTAGCTTGAGAAGAGTATCCAATGAAGTGTCCATCATCTGATTTCTCAACAAACTTGGCAATTTGATCTTTGGTATTCAAGATGGTGCAAGGATATCCAAATGACCTGAGAAAGCCAATGAAAGGTTTTCTCTTGTGTCAAAGTTCATAAGGAGTCTTACTATGTGTTTTAACTACTAAAACTCTGTTTTGCACATAGCAAGCAGTGTTCACTGCCTCTGCCCAAAAGGTGATGGGCAGTTTAGAGTCAGACAACATAGTTCTTGCAGCTTCAATTAGTGTCATGTTTCTCCTCTCAGCAACACCATTTTGCTGAGGAGTCCTGGGAGCACTATATTGTCTTGTAATACCTTTTTCATCATAAAATGTATCAAGTATTTGGTTCTTGAATTCGGTTCCTTGATCACATCTTATGGTTTTGACCTTATGATCACATTGATTCTTAATTCTTAAGATGAAACTCTTCAGAATCTCAGGGGTCTCATCCTTAGTTCTAAGAAAGAAGACCCAAGTGAATCTTGTAAAGACATCTGTGATCACCAAACAATAAGAGGTCCTTCCTAGACTCATTACACTGTTGGGGCCAAAGAGATCCATATGTAATAAATGTAGGGGATTAGTGATGGAATTTCTTTCCTTTGGCTTGTGAGATACTTTGTGTTGCTTCCCCTTCAGGCATGCAACACAGTGGTCATCACTTGTAAACTCTTTCTTTAGTATTTCAGTTACCAAATTATTCTTAATTAATTTATTCATATTTTTAAAGTTTACATGGCACATTCTTTTATGCCAGAGGAAAGACACATCACTATTTGTCTTAGATAGAAAGCATGAAACTTCTCCTGAAGGAGATGGTTCTTGCAAATCCATCTTGTACATGTTCCATTTCTGAGGGCTTTAAGCAGGATGTGCTTATGAGGAATGACCACCCCGGGCTTGAGAACAATGCACTCATGCTCAGTAAACAGCACGTTATGATTCTGATCATAAAATTAGGATACACTCAGAAGATTGTACCTAAGCTCCTTGACAAAGTTTACCTTCTCAATACTGAGCTTACCATTTGTGACCTTGCCCCTTCCAGTAATGTAACCCCCTGCATCTCCTCCAAAAGTAACTGGTCCTCTATCAATTCACCTATTGCCTGTCATGTGTTTGGAACAGCCACTATCAATGATCCATACATTTCTGTTTGTTTTGAGTTGTTCCTGCACAAAAGAGATGGTTAGTTACATTTGGAAACCCAAACGTTATTGGTCTTAGGCTCATCAAAAGAAATTGAAGACAATGCAAGAGTAATTGATCCTATAGTCATTCTAGAGAGATCATTTGCTGAAGTTGATGAAGAACTCTCAGCCACTTGGTCTTTCTTTGTCTTCCACACCACCTTTGGAAGTTTAGACTTGACCTTTAATACTTTAGAATTTTTGTTGACTTCAGAAGTTTAAATGACTGGACCTTCAGAAGATCTTGCTTTCACTGCAGTAAGCTTCAGTGCTTCGAAAGTATTCCTTTCTTCCGAGACCAAATTTTCTTCCGTAGGCAAGTTTCCACTTGTCGTCTTCTTCATTTTGGAGCTTCCGAAGAAAAAAGATTTTTCTTCCGAAGCTTGCTTTTTCTTCTCCAAACTCTTAGAAGTTTCTTTCTTGGTAATGTGGAGAGTACTCTTTGGATTGTAAACACAATCCTTAGCAAGATGAGAGGTACTCCCACACAGATGCTGTGGCAATTCTTGTGGGGTAGAACTACCTTTGGAGCTTGATGGTTCATGTTGTACAGTAGTGGTGCACAACTGATCAGCTTTCTTCTTGATGATGGGATGATTTGGACATGAACTAGAACTTTTGTTGTTGGAGTTCAAGTTTGTGTCTTCAGCCTTAACCACTTTAAATCCTGCAGAAATAAAGACTTGTTTCTGACAGAGTTGAAGGTGGCCTTGATCTCTTGAGCCTTCTTGGACTTTCTTTTGGTCTTCCTGATCAAGTTCTTTCTTTTATTACTTGGTCATCCTAACAGCTTTACTCTCCTTAGAGGGATGATGACCTTCTTAGAATGCTCTTCTTCACTCTTCTCGATCCATTCTTCACCATCTCCTCTTCATCCTCTTCAGTCAAGGAGTTTATGAGTGGAAGCTCATCTTCATAAGTTCCACACCTAGGATATCTTACAGACAAGATTGTGTGTGGAGGAGCTATCTCACTAGATCCCAGTCCTTGCTTATTTTGATAACAAACTTTTGCATGCAAGGATGAGTATATTATGTTTTCGAAGGTCTCTTCTTAAGAACATATTTTTCTACCTTAACTTTTTTAATCACAAGTTCAGCCTGGCATTCAGTTAACTTAGTTATAAGGTCTTTGATTTGAGTCCTGTAGTTTGTGTGATCATGTTTAAGAGCTGAAATGGTTTTCTCTAAGTCCTCTATCTTAAGTTTATAATCATTTTCAGCTCTTTTGAAATCAACTTTTAAGATATTTAAGGACTCAATATCAGATCTCATTTCTAAGTTATAGGACCTGTATCTATTAACTGTAGCAATACATTCAGGAGTACAAAGATGTTCCAATACCTTGGATTCAACATGATCTGCCATGAGTTTGGTTTGGAGATGCATCCTCCACCTGAAAGCTCCAATCAAAGCCTCCTTCTTCAACAGCAACTGCAGCTTGCTGCTTTGGCTTCTTATTCTAGGGAGCTCTCTCAGTGTAATTTGGTCTGGCTTGTGTTTGGCCACCATTTGTCCTTGGTGCCTTACACTCCCTTGCAAAGTGTCCCATCTGGTTACAGTTGTAACACATTACTTTGCTCTTATCCAGCCTAAACTTTCTACTGGCTGCATTACTTGGAAACTTCCTCCCTGTCCTCTTGTAGAACTTCTTGGCTCTGTGAGTGAGAAGAGTCATCTGCCGAGCGATCTCCATATACTCCAGATCATCTGGATAGATACAGTCCAAGTTTTTAAGAGTGAAGAGAAAGTTATCTGTGATTTCATCAGCAGAGACAAAAACATGAGAAGAGCTTGTCTCTTGGAAAGGACTTTCTTGAGTGTAGCTTTCTCTTGGAGTCCAGCATTGTTGACAGACAAGTGGTGAAGCATACGACGTTGCCATATGTTATACTCATTCCTCACAAGCATCGGAGGCTTGGTTGAGGAACCAGTATTGTGAGGATCGTTCGTTGGTGTCACCATCTCATTTTTCAGTCAAAATCAAGTTTAACAACACAAATGTAGCTCAAAACCACAGAGAACCTCAAGTTTAACGGCCCGAAACAGCAGAATCTCAATCTCTATAGCTAATTCTTGCAAATTGCTAATTCGATCAAATGTAGAGATCAAAAGAGCAGTTTCAATGATCAATGATGAAATCGATCAATGATTAACCAGCTCTGATACCATTTGACATGATCTCAGTCTCTTGTTTGATCAATTAGGTTGTATTCGCAGCGGATTTAGCATGAGAATTAGCAATTAAAGCAAGAACACAAGGATTTTGCATGTAACAGTACAAATATAAAGAGAGAGAATAATTCTGCCAAAAATGTATTTTCTATTACTCACACGTTTCGGCAAGGATTACAATTAGGTCATCTACCTTTTATAGGCAAAATGACGTATGCTGATGTCACTTGACAGTGACATCAAACGGTTATTAACAAACTACTGAAAGAACACCTAAACTACTGAAGATGTCAAACATCTGACATCTTCTTACAAAATGCTAAGTGTTCTAACTTATTACAAACTACTGAAGAGAAAAGAAACTACTGAAAGTTACAACGACTGAAGAACAAACTCTTCAGTCGTTTACAACCACTGAACTATAACAGCTGAAGAACAAACTCTTCAGCTGTTGTACAAACAACTGAAAAGGAAAAATACAACTACTGAAAAGTAAAACCATCACAACAACTGAAGACCACTTCTTCAGCTGTTGTGACAAACTCTGAAGCTTCAGCACTTGGTCTTCAGACTTTGATCTTCAGATGTTTCATCAGCTGATGACTTCAGTAGTTGTCATCAGCTGATGTCTTCAGTCTTTGTCTTCAGACTTTGTGCATCAATTGTTGATCTTCAGTTCTTCAGTTCTTTAGCTGTTGATCTTCAGCACTTGAGTCATTAGTACTTGAAGTCTTCAGTACTTGTATTCTTCAGTACTTTAGACTTTAGTACTTGTCTTCAGTACTTGGGATCTTTAGCTGTTGTTCTTCAGTTCTTTGATATTCAGCTGTTGAGTCTTCAGTCTTTGTCAAACTGCTGATGAAGCCTTCAGCAGTTGTTGTGATGTCTTGTGGGACTTAGAGGTTTTCCTGATCTTGGCTCATTGGTTCTTTTGGTCCAACAAACTCCCCTGAACCAATGCAGCCAAAACCTCTAAGTAATTTATTGTCCCACTTATTGTTGGCAGAAATGTTGGTCTATTTCCTTCTGGATCAGATCAGAAGATGACCCTGATAAGCACTGGCCTGGGAAGAGGTCTCTGAGATTTGATTGGCTAAGTATGGATGGGAGCCCTGTCTTGGGGAACTGGACACAGGGCTGTTGTCCCATCCATGAGACCTACTTCCCACGTACGAGCCTGTAGGATTCTCTGGTGTAGGCTTGAAGGAATGTCATTTGTTCTTCTTTGGATAGGTCCTCAGCCTCACCTTCGAATAATCCTTCACGGTCGTACAGCTCTGAGACAAACTTGGCCTGTTTGCCATTTTTGAGCTCAACAGTTGTGATCTGCCTATAGGCGAATTCATCAGGATGTCTGCCTTCTAGTAGCAGGTTGAGCTCATCCTTTCGGAAGTTCTCAAGCCTCTTATAGATTAAGCCTTTCCTAACCACCCTATTCTCCAACATCGTTTGGGGTGGCTGCTTAGCTCTATAGGCTTTCTCGAACTCCTCTACAATCTCCTAGGGTGTTATTACAAGAGCCACTGAGATCACTTCATCAACGATCTTTTTAACTTGGCTCTTGTATCTCACAGGAATGTCTTTCTTAATGATCCTGTGAGCCACCCTAGGATCAGGCCAAGTCCTCACTCTCTCTTTATCATATTGGAAGGTTTGTTTGAGAGTGAAGAGTCTCAGAGCTTCCTTCTTCATGTTCATTATAGAAGAAGAAGCAGCATAAGCTTTGTCTATGCTTTTCAGCATCTCCTCATCATGACGTTTCTGTTGTTCTTCTTCTTCTATCTTAACCCTCACAGCATCCATCTATGAGGTGGGAGTGATGGGTTTAGGATTGGCTTTAGGTAAAGGTATGACTGCAGAAAGAGGCAGTCTATCCTCCTCATCCTCCTCTTCTTCTTCCTCTTGCAGCCTCAACACCCTTCTCTTCTTCTGCAAGGATGGATCATCGGCAATAGGTTTTGATGGTGAAGGGGTTGGTTTTGTGGGTTGTGTTTGGGTTGTTGGTGTGGGAATTTAGGCAGGCTTTGCTAGCAACCTAGAGATAAGGGCAAGTTTAGTCTGTTTGACTAGCAAGGTCCTGTTCCCAGCACCGGCTTCAGATAGGGCTTCTGCGACCAGTCCCTTGGTAAAATCACCAGCCGAACAGATCTTGGTGGCTATAGCCAAGATTCTGTCCCTGGTCCAAGCCTTCACATCTAGGACTGGTCTCCCCAGATACTTCGAAATAAACCTACTCATAGCCTCGAGTCTCTTTCTTTCCTCTTGGCTATAAGTGGTCCATCGGTATTCTATCTCCTTTATCTCCATCTTCCTAATTTCCTGATCTAGCATGGCAGTGTCCATGTCAAAGCCTTGCCTGAACAGCTGATCAATGACAGAGTCCATTGATTGGCTATGCTCAGCATCAGCCTCCTTGACTAGGACTGCTAGATCAGTATCCACCTTCTCTACCTTCTCTCCCTCCTTCTCTCCTCTCTTCTTTTTATAAGTGACACTGAAATCTTTTTGGATTTAGCCACTTTTATCTGTTCAGCTCTCTCCTCCCTCACCTTCTCCTTCCCCTTCACCTTCACAGTCTCCTCAATCCTCTCCCTCTCGTTTTCCTCCTCTCTCCCTACTTCTTTCTCCTCCTCTACCCTCTTCCTCTTGGCTTGCACTGATGTCTCCCCCTTTTTGGGTGCATTGGTTGGGGTTTGACTATCAGCAAGCGTCTTAGCTACAGCAACCTCCACCATGGGTTGTATTTGTGAGGGAAGCCTCTCATCAAGGGTTTTCATCACAATGTCTGTGATTATTGGTGTGATGAGAGGCAGGGATTTTTGAAGATAGCAACTAGTTGCTCAGAAGGGTTCTGTTCCTGAGAACTAGTGCCAGAAGCAGAGGCAGGTGGCTGAGTTTGTGGGAGTGGTTGAGTGTATGTGAGACCTTCGGGTGAAGGTGCCATCTGTGGGTTTATGGTGGCAGATGGACTTGCATCCTGAGACATTTTGGCTAGCAGCTCTTTGAGTCTGCTAACCTCATCCTCTAGGATGGTGTTTTGAGCGACCACATCGAAGAAGAAGCTCAGGTTATCATCAGTTTGCACTGAATCACCTAACCTCCTGACAGTGTCAGGATGTACATGCACTAAGTGTGGCTCAGTAGTTGCATGTGCCCCTTTGTCTTGGTACTGGGGACTTCCAGCCTCTGATTAGATCCATCATCGGCAGTTGCCTCTGGTGAGGTCTTATTGATGGTACCAGCTTCTCCCTGCTCAGATGTTGATGCAGGGGAAGTGGCAGCCTCACCAGAATATCCTATCTCCCTAGCCACACTGGGAGATGAGATATGTGATTCTCGGTGTTGTGGGCTCCCACTAACACTTGTGTCCACCCTCTCTTCGGTTGGAGATACCCCAGTGATAATTGGTTTCTAGGGAGAGGGTGAAGTGTTCAGATGGGTCAACACTTCTGCAATGATTAAAGTAGGGCTTTTAGGGGCGGTTGCAGTAGGAGATGGGGTAGAAGCAGATTGCACATGGGGAGGAATGTGCTATTCAATGGCAACCTCCTCAATTGAGAAAGGTTCCAGATGTGTGGCAGACCCTGAAATGGTTGCATCAGGCTCCTGTAAAGAGGAAACCTGTGCGGTTGTGGTAGGTGGAGTCGTGGTGACTGCTGGGAGAATCTGGCCAGCAGTCACTTCCTACATTTGTGTTGCAGGGGCATCCTCAGGGGACTCATCTCCCTAAGTAGCCTTTGTGGGTTTCTTCTTGGGTTTGGGCTTAGTGGGGACTTTAGACTTGGAGGTGGAGGCTGTGGGTTCCAGCTGTGGGTTCCAGCTGCGTGGGTTTGCGCAGCTTGGCAGCCTGTTTGAGTGTCTGGTCGGTGTTGTGCCTGGAGTATACCTCAGCTAGAACAACCATGGCAGGGACCCCAGTGCCAACAAGTCCCTCAGCATTAAGCTGGTTCTCTATCATGGCCATAATGAACCGAGGATATAAAATCCAACGGTTTGCAAATGGTTTTGAGGCCATGTCTTTGAGTTCCAAAAATATTATTTTAGTAAAATTAAGTGGCTGTTTCTCAAAGATAGAGTACAATACCTGTTGCCACCTTGTGGACATCTGGTCCCATGAGGATGTTTTTGGGGCCAGACAAACATTCACCATATGAAATATAAGGCGTTGAGGATCTGGGAAATGTTTCTTCAACAAAGTGGAAGCAGAGAGGTCACCCTGATAATCATTGGCAGTGAAAGAGAGATCAAGGGTTCCTTTGGGGTAAGAGTTGGGAAAGTGGCATCCTCCAGCTTTAGGGTTTGTCGGATTGTAGCTGGAGTAATGACCACTGGGTGGTTGTTCACGGACGACCGGAGAGAGACCTCGCCATCGTTTTCTCCGGTTTGAACGGTTATGTTCGTCCAGAACTCCGATAGGGAATCGGTTTATATGGTGGGGTTGATAAGGAAGGCCGTTTGGTATGGTGAAGCGGTCATCAGATCGACGGCATGGTGGAATTTTGACCAGAATGGCGATTTGTAAGGTATGCGACACAGTTGTGTCGAGGTTTGAGTTGCATGGTCGCCATTAATGGTGTATGGGAAGTTTCAGAGGTTTTTGAAAGTTAGGTCAAGTGAGAATGAAAAGCTCTGAAGGTTGGGTATTTATAGGGTATGGCAAAGGCTGAAAGAAAACTACTGAAGGTTTTGGTGTTAGTCATTAGTTGTTGAAACTACTGATGACGTGGTTTGAACCTTCAGTGGTTGTAACATCTGAGGACTTGGTGTTAGTCTTCAGTAGTTGAAACTACTGAGACCTTGGTTTTGTCCTTCAGATGTTGTAAACGGCTGAAGACTTGTTGTTAGTCATCAGTAGTTATAAACTACTGAAGACATGGTTTTCATCTTCAGACGTTGTAACAACTGAAGACTTGGTGTTAGCCTTCAGTAGTTGTAAACTACTGACATCAGTAGTTATGAACTACTGAAGACATGGTTTTGCTTCAGTTGTTGTAAACAACTGAGGACTTGGTGTTAGTCTTCAGTAGTTGTGAAACTACTGAAGCCATGGTTTTGTCCTTCAGTTGTTTGGGATGAAACAGCAGATGTAGGTATCAGCTGAAGAGTAAAGTTACTCATCAGCTGTTTCTGTCAATTCAGTTGTTTCATTCTGACCTCCACATTTACTCATCAGCTCTTTGGCTGCCTTTCAGATGTTTCATTGGCCCTTCAGCTCTTGTGAATATTTTATTCCTTAGCTCTTGTGATCAGATGTTCATAAGTGCTGATAAATTATTCTTCAGAGCAGGTGAACAAATTGTCTTTCAGTACTTGTGTAAGATTACACATCAGTACTTGTGAACAAAATTTGTTCTTCAGTACTTATTTGTTTGAAAATTATACATCAGTAGTTATAACTACATCAGTAGTTGTAACTACATCAGCTGTTTTCAACAAATAATGTACTTCAGTACTTTGAAGCATTTTAGTCTTCAGTAGTTGTGAAAATGCTGAAGACTGAATGACTCATCAGTACTTATATTTGACCTTTGCATACTAATGCTCATCAGTACTTGTGAACTGAGAGCATCAGTATTAGTCAAATTATTCTAGCTGCAACATACCAAGCCTTGTACCAAATTTTGGAATGTGGCACTATCTAAAGGCTTAGTAAATATGTCTGCAAGCTCATCAGCACTAGGCACAAACTTTGGATCAATCAGACCTTTTTCATAGCAATCCCTAATAAAATGATGTCTGATCTCTATATGTTTGGTCCTAGAGTGCTGGACTGGATTTTTAATAATACAAAGAGCTGAAGCACTATCCATTAATAATGGAGTCTTAGTCTCTGTAACGCCATAATCCAAGAGTTGGTTCTGAAGCCAGAGTACCTGAGAAATACAACTTGCAGCAGCAATATACTCAGCTTCAGCAGTGGATGTAGCAATTGATGTTTGTTTCTTACTCTGCCAAGAAACTAACAATTGCCTAGGAAGTGGCAACCCCAGAAGTGGATTTTCTGGTGACTTTGCATCCTGCATAGTCACTATCAGAGAAAGCAACTAATTTGCAAGAATGCCCCGTTGAATACCAAAGACCTAGTGATTGGGTACCCTGCAGATATCTAAAGATCCTTTTAACTGCAATCAAATGGGATTCTTTAGGTGCAGCCTGAAATCTAGCACAGGCACATGTTGCAAACATGATGTCTGGTCTAGAAGCTTAAGGTACATCAAGGACCCAATCATACATCTGTAAAGGGTTTTATCAACCGCTTTACCTTTCTGATCTACATCCAGTTGTGTGATGCTGCTCATGGGAGTAGAACAGGGCTTACAGGTTTGTAAATCAAACTTATTCAACAACTCTTTTGTGTATTTGGACTGATGAATAAAGATTCCATCAGCCCTTTGTTTGATTTGCAAACCTAGAAAGAACTGTAATTCCCCATAGCACTCATTTCAAACTTTTGCTTCATGAGCTTTGTGAATTCATCACACAACTGTGGATCAGAGGATGCAAAAATGATGTCATCTACATAGATTTGAACAAGGAGCTTATTCTGTCCCACAGTCTTTATGAACAAGGTTTTATCAATGGTGCCTCTAGTGAATTATTTTGGAGAAGAAAAGTTGATAGTGTCTCATACCAGGCTCTAGGAGCTTGTTTCAGCCCATAAAGAGCCTTATCAAGCTTATACACCCAATCAGGATGTTTATTGTCCTCAAAGCCTGGTGGTTGACACACATAAACTTCTTCTTTTATTTTACCATATAAGAAGGCACTTTTGACATCCATTTGATAAACCTTAAGACTGTGAAAGGCAGCATAAGCTAAGAACAATCTAATTGCCTCCAGTCTAGCTACGGGGCCAAAGGTCTCATCATAATCGATGCCTTCCTCTTGTGCAAACCCCTGGACAACCAGTCTGGCCTTGTTCTTAACTATTTGGCCCTTTTCATCTGTTTTGTTCCTAAATACCCATTTGGTGCCTATTGCACACTTACCTTGGGGTAAAGGAACAAGCTCCCACACTTGCTGTTTTCTGAACTGAAGAAGCTCAAGCTGTATTGCTTCCACCCATCCATTGTCTCTTAAAGCAACATGATAGTTCTTTGGCTCTTGCTGACTGATGAAGAGAGCATAGAAGCAGAAGTTGGACAATTGACTTCTGGTTGAAACTCCAGCATTGATATCACCAATGATTTAGATGTGGGGTGATTCTTCAGCTCTTGATAGACTATAAGATCAATGCAAGTGTTTGTAGGACTTTCAGCAGTAACAGATGGTGATGAAGATTCTTGAACCATGTAGGAGATGGCAGCTCAAATGAAGTAGAGCATGCAGAAATTTCATCAGCATTTGTTGTGGATGGGGCTGCTGAAGCTACAGGAGCATCAGGTTTAGTGGACTCAGGCAGGTGGTCACTAAACCTGAAAATGTGAGTACTGGCTACATCATCATCAGTATCACCAGGTGGAGAACTGTTGACAGGCACAATAGCTAGAGGTTGATAAGGAACATATTGCAGTATGTCCAGATCAAACAACTCCACAGGGTTTTATGGAATCTTGTCCTTTGGAGATTCATTGAACTTGACATGCAGAGTTTCTTCAACCATCTTTCCTACAGTTGAAAACTCTGTATGCCTTGCAAGTTGATGAATAACCAACAAAATACCCTGCATCCACCTTACTAGCAAACTTTTGAAGTGGATTGCTAGTGTTGAGAATGAAACATGGACACCCAAAGGCTCTAAAGAAGGAAATCAAAGGGGCCAAATGATGAAGGGCTTCATAGGGAGTCTTCATCAACCTTTGATTCACTAAGGCTCTATTTGCACATAGCAAGCTGTGTTTACAGCTTCAGCCCAAAAGGTCAGTGGCAATCCTGAGTCAGCCAGCATTGACCTTGCAGCTTCAATGAGAGTCCTGTTCTTTCTCTCAACCACTCCATTTTGTTCAGGAGTTCTAGGAATACTAAACTGCCTTTTAATTCCCTTTGACAGGTAGAAGTCATCAAGTGTGTGGTTTCTAAACTCAGTTCCATTGTCACTCCTCACACACTTGACCTGCAGGGAATACTACTTCTCCACAAATAACACAAAGTTCATAATAGCCTTGGCAGCTTCATCCTTGGTGTGCAAGAAGAAATCCATACATACCTGGAGTAATCATCCACAATTACCAGACAGTATTTCTTCTTTGCCATGCTCATCACCCTGACAGGACCAAAGAGATCCATGTGCAAGAGTTGCAAGCAGGCAGTGGACTTTGGTTCTTCTATTGGAGGGAATGAAACTCTGTGTTGTTTTCCCTTTAAGCAAGCAGTGCAGTTGTCTTCACACTTGAACTCCTTCAAAGGCAATCCTCTTACTAAACCATGGTTTATCAGCTGATTCATGTTCTTGACATTAACATGCCCCAGCCTTCTATGCCATAGAGTAGACTCTTGAGGAGAGGCCTTGGAGAATAGGCAAGGATGGCCTTTTAGATCTATCTTTTTGGAAAGATCTAAGGCATATACTCTTCCTGTCCTGTTGGCCTTCAGGAGAGTATATTCATCCAACACCTTGTCAATTAAATTCAGAACTTTGGATGACAGAATCCGACAGTTCTGGCTTGTGAAAAGGGCAACATGGCCTTTATCACACATTTGACTGACACTCAAGAGATTGTACTTGAGATTATCCACATGGTAACATCATCAAACCTTATTTCCCCATTGGAAACAAAGCCTTTTCCGATGATGTAACCCTTTGCATCATTGCCAAAGGAGACAAATCCCTTCTTTCCTTGAGAGTAGTCATTAAGAAGGGAGCTGCTTCATGTCATGTGCATGGATCCTCCACTGTCTACGTACCAGATGTTTCTTTGGCATGTTGAAGAACCCTGCAATCATCATAACAAGTTAGTTAGTTTAGAGACCCAAACCTTTTTGGTTTTGGGTCTGTTTTCATCAACAGATGCAACACTAACAGGTGTGTTATGTGTGACAGCCTGAGGTGAAGGAGATGGTGTAAAAGAGGAATCCTTTGGCTTGGATTTCCTTTTCTATGGTTTCAACACAGGAGCATCTAATTGGTTGACTCTTCCCATTAGATGCTGAACCATCATCACAAGTTGTGTCTGACTTTGTGATAAAGCTTTTAGCTCTTCAGACACATTGGGGCTTGCTGATGATGGATTCCTATGTTGCACCATCTTCTTTTGAGCAACCTCAGCTGTTGCCTGAGTAACCCCTACCTTCTTTTTGGATTTGCCTTTGGGCCTAGGGGTTTTAGGCTTTGATGTTGCTAGTACAAACTTGGTCTCAAACTCATTTTTCATTTTAGTCATTTCCTCTTTAATTTTCTCCTTCTTTTTGAGTTTGGAACCTCTTTTGTACCAACAATCATCAGTAAGATGATTGAACAAGCCACACACTTCACATGGCTTTTTCTTCATCTTATTTTGATCATCAACTAAAGAAGATGAAACTGCTGAAGACTTGTTCTTCAGCTGTTTGCTATCAGTACTAGCAGTTTTCTTCCTTGTAGTACCTGCTTTCCTGACATCCTCTTTAGTTGTCTTCAAACCTTTCTACTGTCAGTTTTCTTCTCTTCAGTGCTGCCAGTAGTTGAGGTTTGAACTTCAGGTGTTATCACTTGCTCTCCCGTACTTTCAGTACTTCTAGAGACAACACCTGAGTTGATCAACTTGTTGATCATGTGACAATCAGCATTTGAACCATCAGCTGTTATAGCATCAGCTGATTGGTTTTGAGTGGAGTTAATGCTGACTTCTACCTCTGATGATGCTGAATCAGAAGATAGTAGGTCACATGATGAGAAGGATTGGTTATTGCTCTCTCCATCAGATTCTACTTCTGCTCTTGAAGTAAAATCTGT
This sequence comes from Flaveria linearis, assembly GCA_024085815.1. Lineage (NCBI taxonomy): Eukaryota > Viridiplantae > Streptophyta > Magnoliopsida > Asterales > Asteraceae > Flaveria > Flaveria linearis. The sequence continues at coordinate 13,623,050 of CM044017.1, read as the reverse complement.
AGGAGGAGCAGTGTGATTATAACCAATGCCGAACTTCACATTGGAAGCTGATTGCTTACTAAGAAGCATTTCAAAACCCTTGCATGATTGCACCCATCGATCACACTCTACTTGGGTGGTTGCAAGAGTTTCCTTGAGGTCTCTGTACTTCTCTAGAAGTACATCTTCCCTAGCCTTATCATCTTTTATTTGGCATTTAAGCTTATAAATCTCATCATTTTTATCATTAAGTGCAGCCTCAAATTCAGCTTTGTTTTTGGAAATGGTTTGCTCTAGCTCAAGGTTTTTATCGATTAAAGCTACATTTGCTTCTCTAATAGAAGCAAATGCTGCTATGCATGAATCATAACAAAGCTTGGCTTTAGCCTCTGTAGATACCTGTGATGAAGCATTGGATAATGACCCATCAGCAGACTCAAAGGCCATTAGAGCAAGATTCCCAAATGGATTATCACCACCATGTTGACCAGCACCTTGGAATAGTTGTTCCTGACCAGATAAATCATCTGGCAAACTACTCCAGTCAACAACTCCTGGGGTGAAGAAGCTGTGTTGTTGAGATTGGGTTTGATGATGAGATTGGGAAGATTGAGGCTCAGGGAGAGCATGTGGTGGCTGAGCAGAAGGTGCTTGAGCTTGACTGGGCTGAGGCACATAGTAGCAGGGGTATGGGTATGGCATATGACCCTGAGGCACAAAGTAAGCAGGTGATGCCTGTGCTGGTGATGGATGGCCAGAACTGGAGGAATGTTGCCCTCTGTGCTGTGAGCTATTGCTTGGAAAGGTCACAAAGGGTGCAGAGGAGTTAGATCCAGATGATCTACACTCTCTAGCAAAGTGTCCAAGCCTCTAGCACTTGTGACACCTCAACTTGCTCTTGTCAAAACCAACTTTGGTTTTGCCAGAGAGACCAGGAAATTTCCTGCCAGTTCTCTTGTAGAACTTTTAAGATCTAATATTTATCATTGCCATTTGACTCAAAATATCCATCTCTTCCAGATCATCATCTGGAATGCCCTTCAAGTCCTCCATCAGAAAGCACAGATTATCACTGCTACCTCCTGAGCTACTATTAACACCAACAAAAGCATGTTCAGAGTTGGTAGAGAAATCAATATGCTCATTAAGCACTCTCTGATGCAGCATATTCTGACTCCTGACCTATCAAGGCAGCATTGCCAGTGACAAAGTCATCAGTGAGTTTGCCAGAGATGGACAACTTCCTCTTTTGCTCTATCTCTCTCTCAAATGTGAGCAGCTTCCCATGAAGTTGGGTGAGAGATAGAGTATCCAGATTTGCACTGGAGCGTAGGACAATGGTATAAGTGTCCCATCTCTCAGGCAGTGATCTGAGGAATCTGTTGTTCATCTGGCTATTAGAGTACTCTTGTTTGACCATCTTCAACTCAGAGATCAAACATGAGAACCGCTCATACTGTTGAGTCAGAGTCTCACCCTTCCTATGAGAGAATGTCTCATATTGTTGGGTGAGGATTTCCTTGTGTTTGCTAAGACCTCATTGGTTCCTCCGAATTGTTCCTTCAGAGCGATCCAGAGATCATGAGCAGTTTCATGATGCAGAAGCCCTGAATAGATCTCATTTGGAATTGCCATGGCCAAAATTCCATGGGCTTTAGCATCAATCTCGAACAGCTTAAGATCTTCGTCCGAGTATTGATCAGGTTTCTTCGGAACCTGTTCATTTGATTCAGGGACGCTCACCATAGGCTTGTATAGTCCATGCACCACTGACTTCCAACAACCAGCACTGTTGACAGACAAGTAGTAAGCATACGACGTTGCCATATGTTATACTCATTCCTCACAAGCATCGGAGGCTTGGTTGAGGATCCAGTATTGTGAGGATCGTTCGTTGGTGTCGCCATCTCAGTTTTCATTCAAAATCAAGTTTAACAAAACAAATGTAGCTCAAAACCACAGAGAACCTCAAGTTTAACGGCCCGAAACAGCAAAATCTCAATCTCTATAGCTAATTCTTGCAAATTGCTAATTCGATCAAACGTAGAGATCAAAAGAGCAGTTTCAATGATCAATGATGAAATCGATCAATGATTAACCAGCTTTGATACCATTTGACAGGATCTCAGCCTCTAGTTTATCAATTAGGTTGTATTCGCAGCGGATTTAGCACGAGAATTAGCAATTACAAGCAAGAACACAAGGATTTTGCATGTAACAGTACAAATATATATAGAGAGAGAATAATTCTGCCAAAAAGGTATTTCTATTACTCACACGTTTCGACAAGGATTACAATTAGGTCATCTACCTTTATAGGCAAAATGACGTATGCTGATGTCACTTGATAGTGACATCAAACGGTTATTAACAAACTACTGAAAGAACACCTAAACTACTGAAGATGTCAAACATCTGACATCTTCTTACAAAATGCTAAGTGTTCTAACTTATTACAAACTACTGAAGAGAAAAGAAACTACTGAAAGTTACAACGACTGAAGAACAAACTCTTCAGTCGTTTACAACCACTGAACTATAACACTGAAGAACAAACTCTTCAGCTGTTGTACAAACAACTGAAAAGGAAAAATACAACTATTGAAAAATAAACCATCACAACAACTGAAGACCACTTCTTCAGCTGTTGTGACAAACTCTGAAGCTTCAGCACTTGGTCTTCAGACTTTGATCTTCAGATGTTTCATCAGCTGATGACTTCAGTAGTTGTCATCAGCTGATGTCTTCAGTCTTGTCTTCAGACTTTGTGCATCAGTTGTTGATCTTCAGTTCTTCAGTTCTTCAGCTGTTGATCTTTAGCACTTGAGTCATTAGTACTTGAAGTCTTCAGTATTTGTATTCTTCAGTACTTCAGACTTCAGTACTTGTCTTCAGTACTTGGGATCTTCAGCTGTTGTTCTTCAGTTCTTTGATCTTCAGCTGTTGAGTCTTCAGTCTTTGTCAAACTTCTGATAAAGCCTTCAGCAGTTGTTGTGATGTCTTGTGGGACTTAGAGGTTTTCCTGATCTTGGCTCATTGGTTCTTTTTGTCCAACAGATGTTGTGGTTTAATGCTTTCCCTTTCAACCACATGGAGGGCTGAACTCAGTTGATTGTTGGAGTTACCAGATGAGTTTTGCATATTCATTTCCATCTGGTATCCACTGAAATACCATACAACTCTGTAAGAGTAAGAGTCTTAAGGTTCTCAGTTCTCTTGATAACAACACAATAATGTGTCCATTGTCTATGAAGAGAGGACATAAATTTCCTTACAATGTCCCTGTTCTCAAGAGTTACTCCAACATCCATTAGAGTATCCACAATCTCAACATACCTGAAGTATTGTTGAGTCATGCTCTCACCTACTTTGAAGAAGAAGTTTTCAAACTGCTGCTTCAGGAGATCCTTCTTATTCATTTGCTTCCTTTGACCTCTCATACATAAGCTTCAGTGCTTCCCATAGTTGCTTGGCAGTTTTGCACTTCTTGAAGCCTCTATAGATGGAGTTTGGGAGAGCAGTTTGACGGGTTGTCATGGCCTTTTGATCAATCTCTATTCTTTTTCTGTCTTCTTCAGAATAATCAGCCACATCCTTTGTAATCATACCACCACCAGTAGCAGAAGTGGTGCATGGTATGTAAGGTCCTTGAACAACAGAGTCCCACATTCTGGAGTCTTGAGACTTGATGAAGCTTTCCATTCTTTGACACCAAGTATCAAAGTTTTCAGGAGTGATCAGTGGAGACTTTGTCATAGTTCCAGTTTCCATATCAGCTTTAGTAATAGCTGCCATTTGAGTTGTTGAGTATTTTGTATGTGTGAGGGATCTTAAGATGGTGAAATCTTATATCAAGAGCCTGGAATGCTTTGACACCAAATGCAGGACCGTAGGCACTTACAACACAACAACACAATTTGAGGAGAGTTATTTAGAACACTTAACAGATCAAATAGGGAACTGGTAACTTATATGAAAGATGCTAAGAACACAAGTAAAAGTGAGACAGAACTAGAGAGCTAACAACACAAGTATATGGTTTTCAAGAATGATGTATATTAGCTCTCAATTTCTTTTACAAGATGTTACAAAAGCATTAGATTCAAAGTTACAAGTACTTGAGATACTTTATACTACATCTTACAGCCGGCCATACTTTGAAGGCCAGCTGGATATATAAGACTAGACAGCAATAAAATCTAATGTAGAGTCAAAAGGTAGATTGACTTTTGACTAGTGACTATGACATGCCATAGCTCACATCCTAATATATTACAAAAAGGATAAAAGTACATAAAGTAGAAAGCTCAGGCCCAAGACCTCAATGCACAGTTACCAAAAGCATGGACCTTTTCACCAACTCATGTAAGTTGTGACTGAACAGAACTGTGCAGCGGAAAGGTGGTCCAGCTTTATGGTAAAGTACATCAGATAAAAGAATGCTCATAACTTCGGAAGAAATATGTCTTCACTCTTTGGATTCGGAAGACTTTGTCTTTGAAGCTTCGGAAGACTTCACTTTTGGCTTCGAAGATGTTGGTCTTGGCTTCGGAAGATTTTACACTTAGAATGATTTTTTTAGTGCAAGGTGTAAACTTCCGAAGCATTTCTACTTCAGTTCTTTAGAGCATGCATGCACAGAGACTTTGAATGTTTTAACTACATCAGGCTTATAGGAATCCTTACAGTATGCTAAAATATGAAGGTAAACCTAAAGTGACATATATGGTTGAAGTATAACTACATGGACAGTTATTACTTGCTAAAGTATGATATGCTAAATTTAAAACTAAAACTCATTTAGCAATTTTAGTTTGTGTATCCATATTAATTTGACACTTAAATGATGATAAAATGATAGCTTGTTATTAATATTAGTAAGAAAGTGATCACCTGATATTAATTACACTTGTCTCATTTAATATGGAAATGATCACCACAGATATAAAACAATAATAAGAATCACATTGAACACAAATTTTCCCTTTTGCACTTTTTCTTGATCTTGATGAAATGATAATGATGTTAGAGAGTAGAAAGAGATCCATTGATATGTATTTGGAAGTGTTTGAAGGTAAAAGATAATTACAAGTGTAATTGAACTTATACAAAAATCATAAAGCATAAAAATGTCCACGTACTACCAGCACGGTGGTCGCAGGGCAATCAACTGTCATGGCTACAACTCACATATTTTAATGTTTGATTTTTTTAACATTGCCTCTTGTTTACTGAGATGAAAAAAGGTTATCATTTCTTTGAACTTGTGAGACACAGAAGGTGATCACTATTTGGATTAGTGAAACGAAGAACGTGATCACTTTCTTTGAAAATAGAGACGTTTATGTTTAAGGTGATCACCATCTTCACTTAGTGAGACGTTTAGTCTAATATTGATTACTATTGTTTTATAAAGACATGTCTAGTTGAGCAAACCCTTGATTAAGACAAAAAGAGATGTATAGTAGATTAATTAACATCCACTTGAATCTTTATAAATTCGCTTCGTCTTTTTTCAATTCCTTAAACTATTTATATATTTTGTTTATTTAGTTTTTACAAGTGTTTATCTACTTGACACAATTAAAATAATAAAAGTTTAAAATAAACTTATTTACTTTTTTTGAATGGCAAATTAATAGTGTTATCTTAATCGGGCACACCTATTCGTTTTCCAGCCAGGACCGCACCCCCAACCCCCTCAAGAGAAAACTCATTGTTAAGAAAACCCCCTGACTCAACTCTAAGCATTTTCCTCTTAGTGAGACTTAAACTCGTGACCTTCCTTTATTTACATGTAATGTGTATCTCACCTTAACCAGTTAATCTAAAAATCATTAGTAAATAAACTTATTTACTGCATCTAGTTTTCTACACTCGATTTCCTTGATGTGGGTCATGTTTATATGGTTCCACTTAAAGCATACTAGGAAATTGCTTTATTGTCAGATTGTTTGTGTGAACTAGTTTTTTTACTGCATGATAAAATATATATTACAATAGACACAACTCATTCAAATAAATTTAGGTCATTTATACCATCGAATGATCAAAACATATTGTATAATCCTATTCGTTTCCAAACAAAATTTACATTGAAACGTAGACCAACTCGAAATGCAAATAGAAAAGTCCTATTTTAAATTATTAATTTAAATGTAAGCCTGTGTGTTGCCTCGTAGTTGTACGATTTAATGACACGTTGTGACGCGTATGTGACCTACGTTACGCATGTGCAACCTAGTAATAAAAAAAAGTAATTTAATGAAATATATTAGAAAGTGAAAGAAAAAATTAATTAAATGAAAATAACATAATAAAAGTAAAAAAAAGCCAAAAATAAAAAGATTACACGACCTGCTACATTTAATTAGACACACCAACCAACGGAACCACTCCAACCTTAGAGGTTAATATCAAGAAGAAAATTATTTAACAAAGTTTAACTCGGCCCAAACCAAAGAAAAAGAAAAAAAATGAGTTGAGGACCTATGATTATGTGACACGTGACAAGAACGGTGGAGCCCTTCCGACCTTGATAAATGAGTAATAGTGTAATATTATTTCTATCGTTTTATGATACATGAAATGCTTTTCTAGATCTTACTATTTTAAGTTCCTACAATAACTTGCTGTGATTGGATTTTAACATGTAAGTTTGTTTTATGTAAACTAGATTTTGAGCCGCGCGTTGCCGCGGGTAAAGTTAAGATGTATTATACATAAAGACAAAAGTTCGTAACACTAACCAGACCAGAAGCTTTCTGCGAATTCTGGCTTCGAGTAACTTAGTTAATCTCCTCAAGGTTATATACAGTATTCACATATTCTTCGGCATCCCAAAGAAACGAACCAAAAGCAACTGCCTCCAAAACGAACCTTTTCACGGTAGCAAACGATATAGATGTAACTTGTTCAGATCCAACATCACCAAAAAGCGCAACACTATGTTTTGTTATCAGATTTAAAGCTTCTTTAGAATTCGGTTGAGCACATTTTGCCAATAAATCAGGGGCGAATCCATTAAATACGTGCTCAATTTCTCTCGTTTCTTTTTACCATCAAAGCACAATGATGTTGGTATCTTGTTGTGTGCGTGACCAAGACAAGGTTCTTTCTTTTACATTTGTATGAGTTGAAGATCATGTTATCAGTCGGGTCAAGAAGACTCATTTCAAGCTGGTGCCTTAATGTGGCGGATTTGAGAAAATATCCCAGCAGAATGGATGATGTATAGATACGAAAAAGGTTGACTCGTTTGACTTTGGTTGTGGCCCAACTGCCAGTGATACTAAAATCGGATCTCCATCCAATGACAGATGTTAGATGAGCTCTAATCATCTCCAATATCTCGAAACTGTGAATTGATTCCCGTTCCCAGTCTTTGATGGTAGGATTTCTAGTCTATTGTTGTAGACACACTTTGAAAGGGGTGGGATTAGATGGACTTTGAGTTCTAAGAATCTGTAGAAGATTAACATGTACATAACATCTTCTACAGCAGTTTTGCATTCATGTGTTTTTAGCTCAGCAATCCTTCTACAAACGTAAATGTCCAATTAACGAATTAGATGACAAAGCTGGATTTAATTGCTCCTAATTATGAACAGATCACGTAGATGAATATTGGAATTAAAAGTTACTAATCTGCTTGGTTTTTAAAACGCATGCGAGGCTCCAATGGATTTTGATACCATAAGCCGATGTGCGATGCACAATGCAGGATGCGCACACATCATGTATGCAAGGTGCTAGCTATCAAAAAGATGGTATAAAATTATTTATAGATAATATTTTAAATTGTACTTTTAAATTTGTTCATCATCTTGGTCAAATTCGTTCAATCGATTGTCAATTTGTTCAAACAGTCAAACTCATTACTCAAGGGATAGTCAGGTTTGTTCAATTAATGGTAAAATATGTTGAATCAGATTTAAAAAACTTATATTCATTGCAATCCATGGTCTTATTCAGTTATTTGTTCAAATACTGGTGAACTACATGATGTGTTGGAAGACCGCATCACAGATTGAATCGCATCAGACCCCCCTCAGGCGCATCACATGAGTATAATGGAATCACATCGCATCAACTACAACGATCATGCGCTCTAGTGCGCGCAATTTAAAACCAACTGTTTTTATTTCCAACTACATCCGAACCTAGAAACACACTCTAATTCGATTTCGTCACCAAAATACGAGTAATGCTAATGGATCTAAATCACATGTAACGAACAATTGCATACCGAATCCTATCCGATCAAACAGAAAGTGACGAATCAATGAACATAAAGTCAAATCAATCAAAAACAGAGTAGAAAACGCACCTATGAAGACACCTTCACTCGAATCAGCACTCAACGCACTACGCACATTCGCTTCATCAACACCAGCAACTAACTTCTCTAACGTCTCCGCCACCGCATCATGAACGATATCCGATCATTCAACAACACACTCAACAAAAAACATACCGGCCGACGTCACCGGCACAATCGGCGTATTCAAGCTACTAAACTCACAGCAACCAGGCTTCATCTACAACCTCTTCATTGCTTCTGTTTCTCCATTCCAGTAAACCATACCATTTTGATTTATCTCTACGATCTCTGATTTCTAAAAGTTATAAATTAGGGCTTTTTTGTTTCTTATTTTGTATTTGAAGTTTTAAACACTAAACCAATTTAACAAATGTGGGGCTTTTATGAACATAATTTTTAATCACAAAAAAGTTTATACAGAACACACCCAAATCAACAACACACAAGAACATGCATTAACAAAAACATAATTAAAACTGCAAAAGAAAAGCCAATGAAGTTGTCAAAAGAAGAACACAAGAACCCGAGCCGTAGAAAGAAGAACACAAGAACCGGAAAAGAAGGGGAAAAAACTCAATCCCTTTAAAAACCGCAGTCAAGAACCCAATCTTTAACAAAAAACATGAATCCGATGAACAAAGGAACCAGATTGCCTTTAAAAGCAGCGATTCCAACCACACGCACAGCCAATCAAGCACAAAAGGGATGGAATCACTAAAGAACAGCCGAAATTAAGCATGCATAAGAAACCAAGACCACACCTGAAGCGCTGCAGAAACCTGGAGACCTGGTCGAGAGAGCACCGAGAATAGGAGAAAAGCAGTCGCAGATGGCTTTAAAAACCTTCGACGCACACGTGAAAAGCACGTGCAGGAAAATCCACCGTCAGTCACCGACAAAGTCACCGACAAAAGAGATTAAATAGAATAGAAATATCAATCGGTTACTAACGTGGATCATATTAGTGTATGCTTGATTTGAGTATAAATTAGATGCACGGCTCACGGTGAAAATTATGAAATAGCAATCAGACTTTATAAATCTAATGAACCCATTATTGAACTTGCAACTGCTTATAATTTTTTTTCCTCAATCGGTTAATATGAAATGTTATTTTATAAGGGTGAGTTAAAACTACAAACAAAAACATTTATGAGGGTTTATTAGATCCACAAATGGGGCAAACCCTTGTAGGGTGTCGTGTAGACATCCACACAAGACCAATTTTCACGAAAGACCTAAAAAAATTTTAATTGTTTATCTATCCTAAGTTGATCAACACCTATATTTTATCCAAGAATACTAAGAGAATTTACATTAAGATTCTTTTAACTAGTAAAGTAAGTGATTTTGACATAGCATTTTTGTTTTGTTTGTAATTATAGAATTATCATTCTACTAATAAATTTAGTTTGAGTACACATTTTCACTTGTCGTACAAACTTCTAAAACCTACAGATCGGTGCCTAATTATCGTCAAAGTACCATTTTTTGTCACACCCCCGCTTATAGCGGAAACACGAGGATGTAACGGACGGGATCGTCATAACACATTGTTAAGTTAACAGAGATGCATTAAATGAAGAAAGTCAACGTGTCATGACGTCACCCGACACAAATGGAGACCTATGTCGCAGTTAGTCAATTCCACGACAAACATAGTCATACAAACCAAATAAGTATAAGTCCCACAACCCGGGAAACAAATGAATATAAGTGAATAATGAAAATCAAGCAACTGTCACAGACATCTAATGAGTCTAAGGTGTTGTTTGTTCTGAAGAGGTAAAACGTCTGCAGTCTGCAGACCATATCTGCAGACATCTGTAGGAGAAGAGGTGAACCAAACCTCTGCAGCCTGTATTAAGAAGACTATTTGTTTTGTAACGTCTGCAGACTGCTGAAATAACTCTAATTAATAAAAAGTAAAAATAAACATAAATTTAAATAAATAACATCCACATGATCCATACTCCATAATCTTAAATAACACTAGATTACAATCTTTAATGGCACCTCATATCCATTTCGAATCTTCTTATCATGTATTCATATCACTCCTCAAATCCATCATTAAAGCTGAAAACTTTGATAAACTACTGACCCACCCAAAATGGAAATTCATCAAAATTCCCATTTCCAATTGAAATCAGAAGCCATAATAGCTTGATAACATAAATTATCTCAACAACAATAACATCTCATCAGTCATCGCTAGCAAACTCAAAACCCCAACACCAATTTAATATAACAGGTTTGATTCACCCTAAAATATAATAAAATACCCTCATCCAAACATAAAATCATCAACATTCTCTTCGATCCCCTCCTAATCAAACACTCACACAACACATAATACCCACCCGATCCGAGGATACAATGCATCCCATTACAACCTAAAAGCATTTTACAGAAATTCACCAGATTCCCACATAATTGCAAGTGTAACGAGATGAATTGAAGAAGAAATTACTCGGATCTTAGCAAGAACCCCTTTCTTTTCTAGGGTTCGAGTGACGAGGGTCTTGAGGTCCATCATTTTTCTAGTGTAATCATCCATCTTGCAGATGCTTCGTGAGGCTCTTCGTGTTTGTGAACTTGTGTTCGTTCTTATGGAAACTGATTTAGGGGTTCTGATGAATTGTATTTCGAGTGTTATTGTGGTGATTCGGGTATGGGATAGAAGGTCTCGACAGAAGGTCCTGACGGTGGCTAGGTGGCGATGGGGGAGTGGCGACGTTGGCGAGGTCGCGAAGGTGGCGAGGTCGCGAAGGTGGCGAGGTCGCGACGGTGGCGACGGTGGCGAGGCGACGGTGGCGACGGTGGCGAGGTGTGGGTATTTGGAGAAGAGAAGTATTTGGGGAAGAGAAGTAGGAGTGGGGCGACGGAGCAGAGGTATTTGGGGAAGAGAAGTAGTTTAGGTTAGAAGAGGTGTGAAGACATTGTTCCACCTCTTCTCCAAGAAGAGGTCACGCAGACGTTTTTTAATGAAACGTCTTCAAAAAAACAAACACTCTGCAGACCTGAAACATCTGCCCGCCTCTTTTTGGCGCAGACAAAAGAGCTTTAGAAGCACTTTTTCTAAAAAAAAACACCACCTAAGTAGTGCAATCCTAAGGTCGTCGCTAAGGCAGCATCCCTAACTATCCTCAATGATTGTTACCTGAAAAGATATGCTCAAAAGGTCAACATATTGTTGGTGAGTTCACAGGTTTAAACGTAAATTGAAACTTGTTGCTGTACATGAGTTTATGGATCATAAGTGTATACAGTTTATCACAAGTAATATCACATGAGCATCACAACTAAACCTATGACGAACTACATAGCAATTGTCGGAATATATTCACCCAAGGCCCGTTCCTGGCAGTAGGATGGTACTCACAAGTAACCATGCGTCAAGGGTGGGGGTGTCAACCCAGCAGTACTACCAATACATATCCGTCGGCTCCAACACCGGAGTTAAATGGTTGTGAGTAAAGAACCACTAAGAAAACTCATGCATAAGATATAGCTTGCAAACAGTAACACGTTAATCCAAGTATGAAAATTGTATGTATGTTGTACAACATTGAAAACGGGTGAGCATACTTTTCCCCCATGTTTGTAAAAGATTGAAACAATTGTATAAGCATAAATGGGGCCGTGAAACTCACATGGCGTATAAGTATGTATATAAGATGATTAAATAGGATAATAATCGATGTTCCAATGAACTCCTTCACGAGGTACCTAAACACGTATATATATATTTTAAGATTTAGGTTAATAATAGGTTTAACGATTAAACGCGAACTAGGGTTTCGAAAAGAATTTGGGGTTTTTAATATATAAGTAAAGTTTTAATAATAGAATCTCTTATATTTTAATTCCATGAAAAATATTATTTCATTTAAATAATTTCACGTAATTGAAGTATTTATAAGAACGGGTAAACTTAAATATAAAGTGTAAATAATTTCTATAATTATTTTATTTAACAAGATTAAACTATAATTAAAAGTAACATTTGGACCAATAATAATTTAATGATTTTTAACCATTATTTAAAAAGAATCCATTTTATAAGAAATATAAAATAGTTATATTATTTATTTAATAAATAATAAAATAAATAAATATAATGTTAAGATAAATTTCAGAAAATAATTAGGAGGTTTTAAAAATATTTAATGTAGTAGTAGAAACATTTTTTTTGTAATTTTTAAGATTTTTTTCTGAATTTTTTTAAAGTTTAAAAACCCCAAAAAAATAAGTTGGGGTGCTCGGGTCGAACCCGGGACCTCCAAGTCGATATGTGAGTCAGGAACCGGTGAACCAGGCATACAGCCGCAGTTATATGCCGGTTTCAAATGATTATAACTCGAATCAACTGAACACCCTCAACACATATGAGCCCTAGTTCGATCTGAGCCAAATTGAAGATCGATTCGATCTTGAAAGCATCTACAATCATGGGCTTTCATTCCCCATGTTAAGACGAGTGTGTGGGTGTGTGTAATTACCCGTTTGATGTTCGATTGGAGATAGACCCGATGAAGAACAGGTCGCGGTTTTGGTGTTAATCGATGGGTGAGCAAACCTTGATGGAAATCAAATTAAATTCGTAGGAAGCTTCGAATGATGATCGAGACTAAAAGCCCCTTATCAAATTCAGTTAAAATCAATCGGGATTGGGTTTATATAGAGTTGCAGGTTCGCGATTAGGAGGGGTTCGAAGGTGGTGTTCGTGCTTGTTTTGAATAAAATTGAATTCAAAGGAAGGTTATAAACGATTCAAAGTTCGTTAGTGCGGTGTTACTTTGATTATAAAAGTCCGTAGTGCCCGATTTTGCTCCACTTCTTCGGCCGATCGTGGGAAGCAAATACGGGGAAGAAGGGAGTGGGGTTGGGTGTCCTTTCGAATTTACAAAATGGTCCCTGAGGTTCCTAATAGTTAGCATCTGAATTCCAAAGTTTTGTTTCAGTTTAACTAAATTACACTTTAACCCCTGAAGTTTGAATTGTTATTATTTTATGTAAAAAAAATTATTGATTATAGGCTTTAAAACTTATATTTTCATTATTATTATTATTATTATTAACGTTATTGTTATTATTATTATTATTATTATTATGATTATTGTAATTATTGGAACGTATTGAACTTAATTGTTTATAAGACTTTTATTGAAAATTACAAGACGTTACATTTTTCTTTTATAATACAATGTTGAGAAGCTATGGACACGTATTGCATTTTAGTTTATGATTAGACTATTAACGGTTTCTATTTTCACATTTTTAGAATGACAAATGTACGATCCTGTTTCGGAGGATAGTTGTTATCTTAATCGGATCCACATATTCCTATCACAGCGGTACCGCACCCCAAACCCCCTCAGGAGGAAACTCATTGTTAAAAAAACTTCTGACTTAACTCTGAACATTTTGCTTAGATTGAGACTTAAACTCACAACCTCCCATTATTTACATGTAATGGGTACATCATCTTAACCAATTGATCTAAGTATCATTGGTTTCTATTTTAACTAAACTTTAGCTTAATATATATATAAGTTTTTTTAGTACATATGTTTATTATTTTTAACATCAATTCATAGGTTTTCTAGAATAAATAGGTTATAACTAAACCCGCAATAAACAAATCAATTATTAATAGTAGCTTAAATGATAGAAGTCAAAATATATATCAAAACCGATTACATAATAAAATAAAATAAATTATCTAAATTCAATAATTTAAAACTATTAATAAAATCATGATTTTCACAATAATACAACTTTGAGTAAACTACAATTTTTTTAATCCTACGTTTACATTTTTTTTACTCACCCAGGTTAATATCAGGTGCGGCTCAATCATTTTGGAGGCCCAAAGCGAATAAAAGATTCGATGCCCTTTCCCATATTCGATTGTCTTAAACCTTATGTTTGCAAGTCACTCAAATGCAATCAAACACAAATAATCTTCTGCAAGTCTAACAATCAAACCAGCAAATAACAAATTAACATATTAGCTAGTAAATTAGTAAATAAAATGAGATTAGAGTGATGGAATGTAAGGATGTTTGGATGTGCACTTATACTAGTTCCTTCATGACATAAATTACTAATCCCTTTGGTTTTTTATTCAACTTAAATTTAGATTTTTGCTTGAAAATGGTGATTTTAAAAAACAGAGACCAAATTTCATTTGGACGAGTGAAGATTAGGACCCACATGGAAGATAGAAGCAAAAGTGCATAAACCAGATATTAAGATTTCTAAACCGTAGTATCAAAAGAAAGATGATTAGAAAATTGAAATAGAATATGATATATGTTCTTCATTCCTTGCCACTAAATTCATCGTCCACTTATGTCAGCTTCTCCGGTGACAATTGATGACTTAATTTCACTGAGAACATAAACCTTTATCAATGAATTCGGCGTCCCAAGCTAAGGACTTCACCTCTTACAAAGAAGAGTCGACCCTAGTTAATATTTACAGTTAACTCATCTCATTGTACATAAGAGTATTTTAGTTTTTGGAGTAACTTTCTAAAATAGTAACCAAGTTTTAAAAGTATTCTAATTAAGGAACAATGTTATAATTATATCACTCGGTTTTTCATGTTTTATTTAAATTATAAGTTTTAACATGTTTTTTTTAGTATATTTTTATTTTTGTTTCAATTAGAAAACATGTTTTTCTTTTTGTTGATGTTAATGTAGAATGGTGACGTGAACTTTAGATAATATTTTTATTGTCTAATGTAATTAAAATAATTTATATTTTAATATAATATTATATATTAAAATTCCTACACCTACGTCTTCTCCTCCGTTACTTTCTTTATGCAAATTTTTTTTATAATAACTCGATTTGACGGTTTAATAGTTCAATTTAAATTAAAATATATATAGATAAGTAACTAAATTAAAACAATTTTAAAACTTATTATATTAGCCTATTCTATTACATTACTTTAGATAATATTTTTATTGTCTAATGTAATTAAAATAAATTATATTTTTAAATATAATACTATATATTAAATTTCCTACACCTACGTCTTCTCCTCCGTTACTTTCTTTATGCAAATTTTTTTTATAATAACTCGATTTGACGGTTTAATAGTTCAATTTAAATTTAAAAATATATATAGATAAGTAACTAAATTAAAACAATTTTAAAACTTAATTATATTAGCCTATTCTATTACATTCTCCCTTAGTTTTTTCACTCTTATAGGACAATTTCTGTGCCAAATGCATTATAGCCCAGCGGCATCTTGGTGGTGGGATAAGACTTAGGGCATATTAGGGGCGTTTGGTTCGCGGAATTTGTTGGAATTAGAATTGGAATTGTAATTCAAAGGAATTGCATTTGGAATTCAATATTTTCCAAATGATTTGGAATTCAAAGGAATTAGAATCTATAAGGAATTTAAATTCCAAATGCATTTCCTGTGCCAATACATTATAAAGGAATTGGAATTTATCACCCGTTGCAAACCGCCACCACCTCAATGACCAACCGACAATGCCCATCGTCGAGACACGGTTCAGCAACGACGGTCGGTGACAATCGACGATTAGGGGTGGCGGTGGTCGGCGTCGGTGGCGGTCGCTGTCACACCCTCATTTTCACGTACGGGGTTTTACCGTCAGGCGTGTGACATAACCAGGATCTCAGATAAGCATTAGTTACACCAAACGACTCGATAATTACAAATCATATAAGTTGCTTAATTTTAAGGAAACAAACCAATTGTATTTAAGTAATGCGGAAGCGAATACAGTGAAACATTCAACAATAGTTTTGAAACACACAAACATGTGTCCAAACCAGTTTACGTAAAGTAACTGCAAATTAAATCTTGAAAACAGTTTGTAGTGAATACAGAATGACATGCTGTAGATGCTGTGCTCCTAAACGTGCCACATCATTGTCCTGAGAGAAAACATGCAAAAATCTCAGTACAAGACTGGTGAGTTCACAGGTTTATCAGTAAAACAGTAATTATCAGTAATGAAGTTCCAGGATTATAAAATCCGTCAAGTATGTAATTCCCGGATTATTTAATCCGTCAAGTATGTAATCCCCGGATTATGTAATCCGTCAAGCATGTAATTCCCGGATTATGTAATCCGTCCTGTATGTAATTCCCGGATTATGTAATCCGTCAAGTATAATGAAATCCCCGGATTTATTAATCCGGTCAGTATAAATGAAACCCCGGATTTATAAATAAAGCATATAATGGGTAGCTAGTCCATAATGATCACTATGTGTATGAAGGCGCGGCCGAACTAACATGTAATCAAATAAATAAACAGGCCCGGATGTGGATCACACACCACAACACTTGTAATTAGGCTAACCGTTCACCCGTTTGACGAACGTTGTGCTAGCGCGACTAGCCCGGGTGGGGTATGTCAATCCCAGTAGTACTACTAACAATTACCTCGTTAAGTCCATATTAACGGTCCGTTGGGCAAGTATACACCATAGTATCAAGTATATGCGGTATTACAAAAATCCAATGTAATATAAAGTTTATAAAAAAAACAGCATGTTTCTCTCCCCCAAAAAGAGTATAAAGTAAAAGTGGGGCTGTAAACTCACCTGAATATGATGTAATGTAATTTTAACAAGAACTTCGAAGAATTAGGCAATGCACGGTCAAGCACGATCGATACCTATTATTAATTATAACTAAGTCTTTAAAATGTTTTATTGCGAATAAATATATTTGGTAAGATTCGGGTTGGTTTGGTTTGACGTACACGATTTGATGTACTAACTATACCATGTATTAATAATATTATCGATATTGATATTAATGATAACAATGGTATAATTATAATGTTAATTAATTGTATTTGTGAATAGTTTGTAAAATTATTACATATAATTCTTACCTTTAACATAGTTAATCCGTAATTAAAATAATATAAGGTTCATTAATATCTTGATGATTATTGTTTAAAGTTCATTTTATAAAATAGCTATTTTATAACATTTGAAATAACTTTTATAAATAAATAAATAAATAGGTTTTTAAAGAAATATTTTCCCAGAAAATAATTATATAATTTCTGAAATAAACAAAGTTTATAAAAACTATTTATATAATTTTTAGAAATTTTTCCGTATTTTTAAAAGGTTCAAAAGGCCTTTAAAAAAATAAAAGAGGTTGCCCGGGTTCGAACCCGGGACCTCAAGGGTGTCATGGAAGCAGGGAACCAGTGAACCAAGGCCGCAGCCGCGGTAAACAATGGTTCCAATTACTTTTAAACAACCCGTAAGCTTTCTCCCCCAAATCAAGAACCCTAAATCGACCATGGATCAAATTGAAGCAATAATCGCTACTGTTAATGCAATTAATCATAGAGCTTCGATCCCTATGAGAACCGAGCATGTAGATGTATTTAATTACCTGTTTTGAAGTTGTATGGACGATGAACACTCGGTGAGCAGTCTCGACCGTGGTTTGAATCCAATTCATGTGCAAACGTTTATGTAAATCAAATTAACTTCGTGTGAAGATTCGTGTGATGCTCTAGTTGTAAAGCCCTATGTTAATTTGGTTGTAAATAACTCGGATGTTGGGTTTCGACAAGGTTACAGGTCGCGGGTATTGGTGGTGTTCGAATTGATGTGTTCTTATGTTTTCAGGTCAAACAAACTCATAGGGAGTTTATATAGGATTACACATTCGTTAGTGCAGGGTCAATTTCGATTATTATTAAGTTTTAGTGCCGCATTTGTAAGTGGGTCGGCCGACTTTCGGTCGAAGGTGATAACCACACTAAACCGACCTTATTTTTCAATTTGTTGTGGCCCCGAGTTCGAAATGTGCATTATATGTTGTCGGGATGTTTAATTGGGTCAAAAACCGAGTGTTTCGCGGCTTTTGGGACCGCCGGAAGGCCGCCGGAATAGTGGCCGGCGGGAATCGAAGGGGAACGGGCGGCGGGTTGGGTTTTTTTTTAAATTTACACATATGGTCCCTGCACTTTCCAGAACTTATTATTTCATGTTAGAAGTTTTTAAAACAAGTTTTACAATTAACATTTTTAACCCCTAAACTTTTATAACACAAGATTATTATTATTATTATTATTATTATTATTATTATTATTATTATTATTATTATTATTATTATTATTATTATTATTTTTATTATTATCCTTGCAAAATTACTTTGCGATAAACGGAGGAAATTAGTTTAATAATATTACCGAAAACTCGGGTTGTCACATTATCCCCTTGTTGCAGGAATTTTCGTCCCGAAAATTGAAACACAGGGTTAACAAACATGTATACGGAGAATTCGGTTAAACCGATAAATGGACTATGAAAATATATGAGAACAGTTAATACACACATTGAGTTAACAAACTTAATGCTAACTGACGTACTGGTTAGTGACAGATGTCACATATCATCACATTCACCACATGATCTTCAACAAGAAGAATCTTAGGTTTCTTTCTGATTTGGGAATATCTTGAATGTTTCTAGCACTTTTATTTATCAGAAGGTGACCATGAAACCCTCTATATTATCTGAGCTATTACACACACGTGAAATTTTATGAGGTAGAACAAATGTGAAAATAGACCCACAATGTTCTTTGCTTGATATCATGAGATGTCACAGTATCCCTCAGTTGAGAAAATTTCGCCCTGAAATTCAGTTGGAGTTAGGTTCTGAAGGTGTATCCACGAACAAGTGCGGATATTTAGACTTCATCTGATCCTCCCGTTCCCATGTAAATTCTGGTCCCCGTTTAGAGTTCCATCTTACGCGCACAATGGGAATTTTGCTACGCTTTAGTGTCTTGACCTCCCGATCCATGATCTCCACTGGTTCTTCGATGAAATGTAGTTGATCATCTATCTTTAATTCCTCCAAAGGCACGATCAATGATTCATCAGACAGACATTTCCTCAGATTGGATACGTGAAATACATCATGTATCCCCCTGAGTTCTTCAGGTAAATTCAACTGATAGGCTACTGGGCCAATCCGTTTGACAATCTCGAATGGCCCCACGTATCTTGGGCTTAACTTCCCATGCTTTCCAAAGCGTATTACACCTTTCCAGGGTGAGACTTTCAACAGTACTTTGTCACCAACCCGAAACTCCAATGGTTTACGACGCTTGTCAGCGTAACTCTTTTGTCGATCACGTGCTGCTGCCATACGGTTACGAATTTGCACGATCTTCTCAGTCGTTTCGTGCACAAGTTCGGGTCCTGTAAGTTGGCTTTCTCCTACTTCTGCCCAACAGATAGGTGATCGGCACTTTCGTCCATACAATGCCTCAAATGGAGCTGCCTTGATCGAAGTGTGATAACTGTTATTATAGGAGAACTCAACTAATGGTAGATGAGTTTCCCAACTGCTGCCAAAATCGATCACACAGGCACGCAACATGTCTTCCAGTGTTTGGATTGTACGCTCACTTTGACCATCGGTCTGCGGGTGATATGCAGTACTCATATCCAGCCGCGTTCCTAATGATCGTTGTAATGATTGCCAGAAGTGAGAAGTGAACCGAGCGTCACGATCAGAAATGATAGATATTGGTACGCCATGCCGAGAGACTATTTCCCTTAAATAGATACGTGTTAGCTTCTCCATTCGATCAGTCTCTCGGATTGCCAGAAAGTGTGCGGATTTCGTTAAGCGATCTACTATAACCCAAATGGTATCGCATCCGCTGGGAGTTCTAGGTAACTTCGTGATGAAGTCCATGGAGATTTGCTCCCATTTCCACACTGGAATTTCCGGTTGTTGGAGTAAACCGGATGGTCTCTGGTATTCCACCTTAACCTTGGAACAAGTTAGGCATTTGCTTACGTACGTGGCTATCTCCGCTTCATTTTCGGCCACCAGTAAAATTCTTTCAGGTCCTGATACATCTTGTTCTGAACCTGGATGGATCGAGTAACGGACTTATGGGCTTCATCCATTATCAACTCTCGCAGATTCCCGTACTGTGGTACCCAGATCCGTTTCATAAAATAACGGATTCCATCAGTTTAACCTCCAATTGTTTCTCCATGCCTCGCATGGATTCTGCCTTCAGATTCTCCATCTTCAAGGCCTCAGATTGAGCAGCTTTGATTTGTGCTGGTAGGTCAGAGTGGATAGTCATTTGTAATGCGCGCACCCGACGAGGCTTTAGGGTTTCCTTACGACTAAGGGCATCCGCTACCACATTAGCCTTACCCGGATGGTACTTGATCACACAGTCATAATCATTGAGTAATTCTAACCATCGTCGTTGCCGCATATTCAGTTCCTTCTGGTTAAATATGTGCTGGAGGCTCTTATGATCTGTATAGATCGTGCACCTGGTTCCGTATAGGTAGTGCCTCCAGATCTTCAAGGCAAACACTACAGCTCCTAGTTCCAGATCATGCGTTGTATAGTTCTTCTCATGCACCTTGAGCTGTCTAGATGCATAAGCTATGACTTTGTCACGTTGCATCAATACACACCCCAACCCTGGATGGATGCATCACAGTAAACAACAAAGTCATCAGTTCCTTCTGGTAAGGCTAGGATTGGTGCGCTGCAGAGTTTGTCTTTAAGCGCCTGAAACGCTGTTTCCTCTTTGCTACCCCACTTATAAATTATTCCTTTATGAGTCAGGGCAGTCAAAGGTTGTGCCAATTTAGAAAATCCTTCGATAAATCTCCGGTAATAGCCTGCCAAACCAAGGAATTGTCGCACCTCAGTAGGCGTCTTTGGGTGCCGGCCAATCCTTGATTGCTTTAATCTTTGAAGGATCAACATGTATACCCTTTCATTCACCACGTGCCCAGGAATTGCACTTCACGCATCCAGAAGTCACATTTTGAGAACTTTGCGTAAAGCTGTTCATCTCTTAGCAATTCCAGTATGGTTCTCAAATGTCCCTCATGATCTCCTTATTACGGGAGTAGATTAGTATGTCATCAATGAAGACAATGACAAACTTATCCAGATAAGGTTTGCAGACACGGTTCATGAGGTCCATGAAAACTGCTGGGGCATTGGTCAGCCCAAAGGCATTACGGTGAACTCGTAGTGCCCATAGCGTGTTCGAAACGCAGTCTTGGAGATGTCTTCCTCTCGAACCCTCAACTGATGATAACCTGATCTCAAGTCAATCTTGGAATAGTAGCTAGATCCTTGCAACTGGTCGAACAAATCATCAATGCGTGGAAGTGGATACCTATTCTTGATTGTCACCTTGTTCAGTTCGCGGTAGTCAATACACATCCTGAAGGTTCCATCTTTCTTTTTAACGAAAAGCACTGGAGCTCCCCAAGGTGAAGAGCTGGGACGTATGAATCCTTTGTCTAACAACTCTTGCAATTGCTTAGACAGCTCTTGTAGTTCGTTCGGTGCCAGACGGTACGGCGCCCGAGCGATTGGAGTTGCTCCTGGTGCTAGTTCAATTTGAAATTCTACCTGTCTGTGTGGAGGAAGGCCAGGTAGGTCTTCGGGAAATACCTCAGGAAAGTCTCTAACAACAGGAATATCTTCAACTCGCCTTTCATCCGCCTTCGGTTCAGTAACAAGTGCCAACAAGGCAAGGTGTCCTTTTCTGAGACATTTCTGAGCCTTCAAATATGATATGATGCCGACTACCGCACCCACCTTTTCACCTTCCACAATAAGAATTTCATCGTCCGAAATAGGTAACTTGATCAGCTTCTCCTTGCAGACGATCTCAGCACTATTCTGGGATAACCAATCCATCCCGACGACTACATCGAAGCTTCCTAGTGTGACAGGAATAAGGTCTATGTTGAAGGTGTGTCCGGATAAGCCTAGCTTACAGTTTTTAAACACTTGTGTTGCTGTTATCGTCCTACCATCGGCTATTTCTATGGCATAATTAGAACTCAAATCAGTAGGCACCATCCCTAGTGTTTTACTAAACTTGGTGGACACATAACTCTTATCAGCACCAGAGTCAAATAAAACAGAGGCATAACACCCATTAATAGAGAATCTACCAGATACTACAGTAGGGTCGTTTCGAGCCTCACCTGAGCCCATGATGAAGACTCTGCCTCTGCCACCGCCACCACCATTGTTGTTGTTCTTGGGCTTATCAGCAGCACCATTATCACCATTCTTTTTCAGTCTCGGGCAATCCCTTTTAAAGTGTCCGGGTTGACCACATTCATAGCACACAGTCTGATTGTGGTTCTGCTGTTGTTGAGGTGCTTTTCCCGAGAGATTCACCCGGCAATACTTGGCAATATGCCCGAACTTCCCACACCTCTCACACGTGCTCTTTGTGCACTGCCCAGTATGATGGAGCTGACATTTGTTGCACTTTGGGAGATTTCCCTGATAGCCGCCCGAATGAGAGGGTTGGGACTGATTAAACTTCTTGTGTTGAGGTTGATAAGTGGAGGATGAAGATTGCTTTCCGCTGGTAGATGGTTCCCATTTCCTCTTGTTATTGTGGAAACCAGATGCAGCACCTCGCGGGGGCAGTTTTCCTTGCGCGACAGCCTGGTCAGTCAACTTGTGGGCTAGTTGAACAGCTTCCTGAATGGTAGCTGGTCTAGCAGTGGTGACCATGCTTGGATTTCAGGTACCAGTCCGTCGATGTATCTTTCAACCCGTTTGTAAGCCGGGTTAATCATAGTAGGGCACAGAGTAGCCAACTCGTGAGAACGAGTTGTGTAAGCTTCAATTTCAGAACCTACCATCTTCAGGTTCCAAAATTCGGTTTCCAGTTTTTGTATTTCGTCTCGTGAACAGTACTCCTCTTTCAGCAGATTCTTGAATTCTACCCATGTTATGGCGTTTGCAGCTCCAATGCCCAGCATCTGAACTTGTGTGTTCCACCAGCTCAGAGCAGCACCATCCAGTGTGCCAGCAGCATATTTTACCCTATTCCCAGCAGGGCAGTTGCAGATTTCGAACACCGATTCTAGCTTTTCGAACCAACGGAGCAGTCCCACCGCTCCCTCGGTTCCATTGAACGGATTGGGCTTGCAGTCCATAAAGGACTTGTAGGTGCAAGTCGGTTGACCAATAGGGTTCTGCTGTGGAGGGGGTTGGTTTGCCAACGCTGCGGTGATGCTATGATTGATTATCGCTGCCAACTCTGCAGGCGTCATTGAGATGTTACCTCTCCCGCGTCCTCTTCCAGACATTCTTTACATTACCAAATATCAAAAGCTATTAGTCATATGAAAATAGACCTTTTGTCTTGGAATGGAAAGGAAAAGAAATTCAAGGGTAGATAAGCTAGAGAATCAGTCCGAATCCGTGGGATTAACGCAAATGTCATAGTTTGAATTACGTCCAAATTCAAGGTAAGTGTGAGCATTCCTACAAATAGAACTGATAATAGTTTCCACATTAGTGGCTATGTTCTATGAGAACCGAGGCTTTCTTGCTCAACGTGTAGGAATGATGACTTATACTGACTACAATGTTACCTCCCGACCAGATTACCGGACTTAGCATGCACGACAAATTACAATTACGTGTGCACCCGTAATGGTAATTTGCTTTGCATGATCACCCCGGCTCCTCCTATCAGGCTAACATATCTTACAGTGGTCATCAATGATAGAAGTTCCGAGTGTATTCGTTTGATTCGAAATCAAAGCGAGTACGTTGACTAATCAAAGTATTGGGTCAATCACAACTTTGTTGAAGACATGCGTACCTATAAGCAGATACTCATCCCAAGGGTTCCCAGGTAAGGTAAACAGGTCCATCGGTTGATTTGGATATATGCGAATACCTTGCCTAGACAGAACACCCCGAGATACAGGCATCTTACTCTTCCAGCATTGCATGTGTTCAAGTTGTAAGACACAGACTTTGACGAGACTTTGAAACCATTAATAACAATCGAGGTTTTGGAATTTGAAATCACTTGAATTAGGCACTCAAACCCTCCCGTGACTCACAGCACAGGGATATGTTAAGGCAAAAGTTTTCAGGCAACTAAATTAAGTAAACATAGCTTAGAAATCTATGTGTGTGTAACTAATGCAAATCCAGCTATAGTCTAAAATGCAATGCAAATGAGATGCAAGTCCATTTTAGTTCGCTATAACTAATGCTCTGATACCAATCTGTCACACCCTCATTTTCCACGTACGGGTTTTACCGTCAGGCGTGTGACATAACCAGGATCTCAGATAAGCATTAGTTACACCAAACGACTCGATAATTACAAATCATATAAGTTGCTTAATTTTAAGGAAACAACCAATTGTATTTAAGTAATGCGGAAGCGAATACAGTGAAACATTCAACAATAGTTTTGAAACACACAAACATGTGTCCAAACCAGTTTACGTAAAGTAAATGCAAATTAAATCTTGAAAACAGTTTGTAGTGAATACAGAATGACATGCTGTAGATGCTGTGCTCCTAAACGTGCCACATCATGTCCTGAGAGAAAACATGCAAAAATCTCAGTACAAGACTGGTGAGTTCACAGGTTTATCAGAAAACAGTAATTATCAGTAATGAAGTTCCCGGATTATAAAATCCGTCAAGTATGTAATTCCCGGATTATGTAATTCGTCAAGTATGTAATCCTCGGATTATGTAATCCGTCAAGCATGTAATTCCCGGATTATGTAATCCGTCCTGTATGTAATTCCCGGATTATGTAATCCGTCAAGTATAATGAAATCCCCGGATTTATTAATCCGGTCAGTATAAATGAAACCCCGGATTTATAAATAAAGCATATAATGGGTAGCTAGTCCATAATGATCACTATGTGTATGAAGGCGCGGCCGAACTGACATGTAATCAAATAAATAAACAGGCCCGGATGTGGATCACACACCACAACACTTGTAATTAGGCTAACCGTTCACCCGTTTGACGAACGTTGTGCTAGCGCGACTAGCCCGGGTGGGGTATGTCAATCCAGTAGTACTACTAACAATTACCTCGTTAAGTCCATATTAACGGTCCTTGGGCAAGTATACACCATAGTATCAAGTATATGCAATATTACAAAAATCCAATGTAATGTAAAGTTATAAAAAAAACAGCATGTTTCTCTCCCCCAAAAAGAGTATAAAGTAAAAGTGGGGCTGTAAACTCACCTGAATTGATGTAATGTAATTTTAACAAGAACTTCGAAGAATTAGGCAATGCACGGTCAAGCACGATCGATACCTATTATTAATTATAACTAAGTCTTTAAAATGTGTTTATTGCGAATAAATATATTTGGTAAGATTCGGGTTGGTTTGGTTTGACGTACACGATTTGATGTACTAACTATACCATGTATTAATAATAATTATCGATATTGATATTAATGATAACAATGGTATAATTATAATGTTAATTAATTGTATTTGTGAATAGTTTGTAAAATTATTACATATAATTCTTACCTTTAACATAATTAATCCGTAATTAAAATAATATAAGGTTCATTATATCTTGATGATTATTGTTTAAAGTCCATTTTAAAAATAACTATTTTATAACATTTGAAATAACTTTTATAAATAAATAAATAAATAGGTTTTTAAAGAAATATTTCCAGAAAATAATTATATAATTTCTGAAATAAACAAAGTTTATAAAAATGTTTATATAATTTTTAGAAATTTTTCCGTATTTTTAAAAGGTTCAAAAGGCCTTTAAAAAAATAAAAGAGGTTGCCCGGGTTCGAACCCGGGACCT
This sequence comes from Flaveria linearis, assembly GCA_024085815.1. Classification (NCBI taxonomy): domain Eukaryota; kingdom Viridiplantae; phylum Streptophyta; class Magnoliopsida; order Asterales; family Asteraceae; genus Flaveria; species Flaveria linearis. The sequence continues at coordinate 13,597,057 of CM044017.1, read as the reverse complement.
CAGGGTGTCATGGAAGCAGGGAACCAGTGAACCAAGGCCGCAGCCGCGGTAAACAATGTTCCAATTACTTTTAAACAACCCATAAGCTTTCTCCCCCAAATCAAGAACCCTAAATCGATCATGGATCAAATTGAAGCAATAATCGCTACTGTTAATGCAATTAATCATAGGGCTTTCGATCCCTATGAGAACCGAGCATGTAGATGTATTTAATTACCTGTTTTGAAGTTGTATGGACGATGAACACTCGGTGAGCAGTCTCGACCGTGGTTTGAATCCAATTCGTGTGCAAACGTTTATGTAAATCAATTAACTTCGTGTGAAGATTCGTGTGATGCTCTAGTTGTAAAGCCCTATGTTAATTTGGTTGTAAATAACTCGGATGTTGGGTTTCGACAAGGTTACAGGTCGCGGGTATTGGTGGTGTTCGAATTGATGTGTTCTTATGTTTCAGGTCAAACAAACTCATAGGGAGTTTATATAGGATTACACATTCGTTAGTGCAGGGTCAATTTCGATTATTATAAGTTTTAGTGCCGCATTTGTAAGTGGGTTGGCCGACTTTCGGCGAAGGTGATAACCACACTAAACGACCTTATTTTCAATTGTTGTGGCCCCGAGTTTGAAATGTGCATTATATGTTGTCGGGATGTTTAATTGGTCAAAAACCGAGTGTTTCGCGGCTTTTGGGACCGCCGGAAGGCCACCGGATAGTGGCCGGCGGAATCGAAGGGGAACGGGCGGGTTGGGTTTTTTTAAAATTTACACATATGGTCCCTGCACTTTCCAGAACTTATTATTTCATGTTAGAAGTTTTTAAAACAAGTTTTACATTAACATTTTTAACCCCTAAACTTTTTATAACACAAGATTATTATTATTATTATTATTATTATTATTATTATTATTATTATTATTATTATTATTATTATATTATTTTTATTATTTCCTTGCAAAATTACTTTGCGATAAACGGAGGAAATTAGTTTAATAATATTACGAAACTCGGGTTGTCACATTATCCCCTGTTGCAGGAATTTTCGTCCCGAAAATTGAAACACCGGGTAACAAACATGTATACGGAGAATGGTTAAACCGATAAATGGACTATGAAAATATATGAGAACAGTTAATACACACATTGAGTTAACAAACTTAATGCTAACTGACGTACTGGTTAGTGACAGATGTCACATACCATCACATTCACCACATGATCTTCAACAAGAAGAATCTTAGGATTTCTTTCTGATTTGGGAATATCTTGAATGTTTCTAGCACTTTTATTTATCAGAAGGTGACCATGAAACCCTATATTATCTGAGCTATTACACGCACGTGAAATTTTTATGAGGTAGAACAAATGTGAAATAGACCACAATGTTCTTTGCTTGATATCATGAGATGTCACAGTATCCCTCAGTTGAGAAAATTTCGCCCTGAAATTCAGTTGGAGTTAGGTTCTGAAGGTGTATCCACGAACAAGTGCGGATATTTAGACTTCATCTGATCCTCCCGTTCCCATGTAAATTCTGGTCCCCGTTTAGAGTTCCATCTTACGCGCACAATGGGAATTTTGCTACGCTTTAGTGTCTTGACCTCCCGATCCATGATCTCCACTGGTTCTTCGATGAAATGTAGTTGATCATCTATCTTTAATTCCTCCAAAGGCACGATCAATGATTCATCAGACAGACATTTCCTCAGATTGGATACGTGAAATACATCATGTATCCCCCTGAGTTCTTCAGGTAAATTCAACTGATAGGCTACTGGGCCAATCCGTTTGACAATCTCGAATGGCCCCACGTATCTTGGGCTTAACTTCCCACGCTTCCAAAGCGTATTACACCTTTCAGGGTGAGACTTTCAACAGTACTTTGTCACCAACCCGAAACTCCAATGGTTTACGACGCTTGTCAGCGTAACTCTTTTGTCGATCACGTGCTGCTGCCATACGGTTACGAATTGCACGATCTTCTCAGTCGTTTCGTGCATAAGTTCGGGTCCTGTAAGTGGCTTTCTCCTACTTCTGCCCAACAGATAGGTGATCGGCACTTCGTCCATGCAATGCCTCAAATGGAGCTGCCTTGATCGAAGTGTGATAACTGTTATTATAGGAGAACTCAACTAATGGTAGATGAGTTTCCCAACTGCTGCCAAAATCGATCACACAGGCACGCAACATGTCTTCCAGTGTTTGGATTGTACGCTCACTTTGACCATCGGTCTGCGGGTGATATGCAGTACTCATATCCAGCCGCGTTCCTAATGATCGTTGTAATGATTGCCAGAAGTGAGAAGTGAAACGAGCGTCACGATCAGAAATGATAGATATTGGTACGCCATGCCGAGAGACTATTTCCCTTAAATAGATACGTGTTAGCTTCTCCATTCGATCAGTCTCTCGGATTGCCAGAAAGTGTGCGGATTTCGTTAAGCGATCTACTATAACCCAAATGGTATCGCATCCGCTGGGAGTTCTAGGTAACTTCGTGATGAAGTCCATGGAGATTTGCTCCCATTTCCACACTGGAATTTCCGGTTGTTGGAGTAATCAGATGGTCTCTGGTATTCTACCTTAACCTTGGAACAAGTTAGGCATTTGCTTACGTATGTGGCTATCTCCGCTTTCATTCTCGGCCACCAGTAAAATTCTTTCAGGTCCTGATACATCTTGTCTGAACCTGGATGGATCGAGTAACAGGACTTATGGGCTTCATCCATTATCAACTCTCGCAGATTCCCGTGCTGTGGTACCCAGATCCGTTTCATAAAATAACGGATTCCATCAGTTCTAACCTCCAACTGTTTCTCCATGTCGCGCATGGACTCTGCCTTCAGATTCTTCGTCTTCAAGGCCTCAGATTGAGCAGCTTTGATTTGTGCTGGTAGGTCAGATTGGATAGTCATTGTAATGCGCGCACCGACGAGGCTTTAGGGTTTCCTTACGACTAGGGCATCCGCTACCACATTAGCCTTTCCCGGATGGTACTTGATCACACAGTCATAATCATTGAGTAATTCTAACCATCATCGTTGCCGCATATTTAGTTCCTTCTGGTTAATATGTGCTGGAGGCTCTTATGATCCGTATAGATCGTGCACCTGGTTCCGTATAGGTAGTGCCTCCAGATCTTCAAGGCAAACACTACAGCTCCTAGTTCCAGATCATGCGTTGTATAGTTCTTCTCATGCACCTTGAGCTGTCTAGATGCATAAGCTATGACTTTGTCACGTTGCATCAATACACCCCCAAACCCTGGATGGGATGCATCACAGTAAACAGCAAAGTCATCAGTTCCTTCTGGTAAGGCTAGGATTGGTGCGCTGCAGAGTTTATCTTTAAGCGCCTGAAACGCTGTTTCCTCTTTGCTACCCCACTTATAAATTATTCCTTTATGAGTCAGGGCAGTCAAAGGTTGCGCCAATTTAGAAAATCCTTCGATAAATCTCCGGTAGTAACCTGCCAAACCAAGGAATTGTCGCACCTCAGTAGGCATCCTGGGTGCCGGCCAATCCTTGATTGCTTTAATCTTTGAAGGATCAACATGTATACCTTGTCATTCACCACGTGCCCGAGGAATTGCACTTCACGCATCCAGAAGTCACATTTTGAGAACTTGCGTAAAGTTGTTCATCTCTTAGCAATTCCAGTATGGTTCTCAAATGTCCCTCATGATCCTCCTTATTACGGGAGTAGATTAGTATGTCATCAATGAAGACAATGACAAACTTATCCAGATAAGGTTTGCAGACCGGTTCATGAGGTCCATGAAAACTGTTGGGGCATTGGTCAGCCCAAAAGGCATTACGGTGAACTCGTAGTGCCCATAGCGTGTTCGAAACGCAGTCTTGGAGATGTCTTCCTCTCGAACCCTCAATTGATGATACCTGATCTCAAGTCAATCTTGGAATAGTAGCTAGATCCTTGCAACTGGTCGAACAAATCATCAATGCGTGGAAGTGGATACCTATTCTTGATTGTCACCTTGTTCAGTTCGCGGTAGTCAATACACATCCTGAAGGTTCCATCTTTCTTTTTAACGAAAAGTACTGGAGCTCCCCAGGTGAAGAGCTGGGACGTATGAATCCTTTGTCTAACAACTCTTGCAATTGCTTAGACAGCTCTTGTAGTTCGCTCGGTGCCAGACGGTACGGTGCCCGAGCGATTGGAGTTGCTCCTGGTGCTAGTTCAATTTGAAATTCTACCTGTCTGTGTGGAGGAAGGCCAGGTAGGTCTTCGGGAAATACCTCAGGAAAGTCTCTAACAACAGGAATATCTTCAACTCGCCTTTTATCCGCCTTCGGTTTCAGTAACAAGTGCCAACAAAGCAGGTGTCCTTTTCTGAGACATTTCTGAGCCTTCAAATATGATATGATGCCGACTACCGCACCCACATTTTCACCTTCCACAATAAGAATTTCATCGTCCGAAATAGGTAACTTGATCAGCTTCTCCTTGCAGACGATCTCAGCACTATTCTGGGATACCAATCCATCCCGACGACTACATCGAAGCTTCCTAGTGTGCAGGAATAAGGTCTACGTTGAAGGTGTGTCCGGATAAGCCTAGCTTACAGTTTTTAAACACTGTGTTGCTGTTATCGTCCTACCATCGGCTATTTCTATGGCATAATTAAACACTTGTGGGGGGGTGGTAGGCGGCGGTCGGCGGTTGGGGGCGGCGGGGTTTAGGGTTGTCGGGGGGCGTCGGCGGTCAGCGGTAGGGGTCGTCGGTAGTGTCGGTCGGTGGTGAGCGGGGTGGTAGATGGCGGTTAGTGGTGGAGGCAAGAGTCGGTGGAATTTGAAATCTTTCAATATTTGGAAGGATTTTGGAAATCCTTTATTTGAAGGAATTTGAGAGAATAATTCAAATTCAATTCTAATTCCTTTTTTAACCAAACACGTGAAGATGGAATTCAAATTCAATTCTAACGAATTCCTACCAACCAAACACAATAACCAATGGAATTCAGATTCCAATTCCATTGAATTCCATTGAATTCCTGCATACCAAACGCCCCCTTAAGTCATGGGTCGAATCTCACAAATGGGGGGTTTTCTTATAATTATGAGTTTCCTCCTAAATTGATAACTTGGTAGTGGAAATGATCGCGTGGTAACACTGGTGGCACGATTATATCCAGTGATCCGTGAGTGATTACAATTTAGCCGTTAAAAAAGAGCAATTCTGTTTTGTTAGTTGCTACTATTATTATTAAGGGGCCTACTAAAGAGACCCTTTTGGATATTCGAACGCACTCCTACGGGCAGTATTGACTGTCGGGCAGTCAATCAGTCATTCAAAAAGTAACGGCCCGTGAAGGAGTTCACAGTCTATTTTTTTCACGGCCCGTTAAGAGTTTCACGGCCGTTAGACTTTCACTTACGGGCATGACTGCTTTACGTGTCCTATTTTCACCTTTAATAATTTGACGAGAATATTATTCCTTGTTTTTCGTGTAATTTGTATTTATTCCTTTATTATTTGATATGACGTAATATCTCCCGATCAGTCGTGTAATTTTGTGATTTATTAGTTATTTGATATGACGTAATATTCCTCGATAGTCGTGTAATTTGTATTTTTACGTTATTTGATAGACGTAATATTCCTCGATATTTGTGTTAATTACGTGAAGGGAGCAATAGCCATGTGAACTACTAGATAAACGTTAGTTATAAATTCATTTAATAATCAAATTTCTACGATAAGTTTGAAAAATAGTTAACGTACGAGTCTTTTGGGATAGCAAACTGTTGGATCATGTAAGGCTGGTGTAACCAAACTACTTCACGTAGTCATTTTGGTACTACTTCAAAGGCTTCCGAAGCTGAGCAAGAGATCTTCCGAAAGTCTGAAAAAAACAGCTGAAGATATCTACTGAGGCAAAAGCTGAAGTCAATTGCTGAAGACACAGCTGAAGCCAACAGCTGAAGAATTATGAAGGCAAAACTGAAGTCAACTGCTGAAGACAACAGCTGAAGCAACAGCTGAAGACTATCTTCCGAAGACAAAGTCTGAAAGCTTCGAAGAAAAAGTCTGATGAAGAGCTGAAGACAAAGTCTGAGCTCCGAAGACAAAGTCTGATGAAAGAGCTGAAGACAAAGTCTGAGCTTCCGAAGACAAAGTCTGATGAAAGAGCTGAAGACAAAGTCTGAGCTTCGAAGACAAAGTCTGCTTCCGAAGACAAAGAAGACTCCAAGCCTCGAAGAAAGAAGCAGTCTTCCGAAGTATAAGTGCCTTCGGAAGAAGTTATTCTTCCGAAGTACTTTATCCTTCGGAAGACATTGCTATGACCAGCAGATAAAGTATGGTCCCTGACAGTCCGCTGCAGACCTCTGATACAGCATGGCATCTTCCTAAAGAGCCATGTTGTTACCATACTTTATTCTACTGTTCACCTTTTTATGATAGTACATGTTACCAACTTTAGTTGGTGACAAAAGGTAAGTCAGGGACATGTCCTGACTACCAACTCTCAGGCAAAATGTCTGAAAGACCTCACCTAGAGTCTTGTAGTATAGATGTAAGGTTAGAGGTGTCCAGCTGGTATCAAAGTATATCCGGCTGTAGGTAGTATATTATATATCTTCTCCCTGTAACTCTTTAGATAAGCGATTTGAGTCCAAGAGTCTTGTAATCCTTTGAGTTGAGAAGCAATATATAAAAGTACCTTGAAAATTTACCTGCTGTGTTAATTTCTTACTGCTTGTTACTTGTTATATTGTGATCAACTCTTCATAGACTACTTGCTGAGTGTGTTCACAGTGAGTTGAGAGAAAAACCACCCATAATCGATCCTGCAATTGGTATCAGAGCTCCAGGCTCTTGATTGTGAGATCTTACCATCCAAATCAACCTGTTTTTCACTCCTCACTACAAACCACTCACTCAAATGGCTGCTCTCTCCAAGGCTGATATGGAAACTGGTACCATGACCAAGTCCCCACTGATCACCCCTGAAGACTTTGACACATGGTGTATCAGAATGGAAGGCTTCATCAAGTGTCAAGATTCAAGGATGTGGGACTCCATTGTCAATGGTCCTTTCATACCAAGCACCACTTCTGCCACTGGTAATCGCATCATTCCAAAAGATGTTGATGATTACTCAGAAGAAGACAGGAAGAGAATAGAGCTGGATCAAAGGGCTATGACTTCTCTCCAAATGCTCTCCCCAACTCCGTCTACAGACGCTTCAAGAAGTGCAAAACTGCTAAAGATTTAGGAAGCACTGAAGCTGATGTATGAAGGATCCAAGGAAACCCAAGAGAACAAGAAGGCTCTTGAAGCAGCAGTTTGAGAACTTTACTTTCAAGGCTGGTGACCTTGACTCAACAATACTTCAGGTATGTTGAGCTAGTAGATACTCTGGAGGATATTGGAGTAGCTCTTGAGAATAGAGACATAGTTAGGAAGTTCATGTCTTCCCTTCCTAAACTATGGATACATTACTGTGTTGTAATCAAGAGAACTTCGGACCTTAAGACTCTTACTCTGACAGATGTATGGTATCCTAAGTGCATTCCAGATGGAGATGAACATGCAGAACTCCTCTGGTCACTCCAAAACAAATGAGTTCAGCCTTCATGTGGTTGAAAGGGAAATCACGGAACCACACATCAGTTGCTGTGTTACCCTGACAACTCACACAGCGGACCTTACATTACTCTACCTGAGACTCCAAAGTCTCAAAAGGTTCAACACAACTCCTCTCAGGATAGTTGTGCCTTTGTCTCTGGAAGTGGACACTCTGGTGATTTTCAATACTGCTTTGATGATCTTGAGTGCTTCAGTCCAGATGATGTGGAGTATATGGATATTGTCCAGCAGATGGCTCTTTTAACTTACAGAGCGAAGAAGTTCTTCAAGAGAACTGGAAGGCAATTCCCTCAAAACCCAGTCAACAGCAGGTTTGGGTTTGATAAAGCAAAGCAAAGTGTTACAACTGCAACCAACTTGGTCACTTTGCTAGGGAATGCAAGGCTCCCAAGAAACACCGGGAACCCCACAGGCCTCCACACATCCCACTGCTTCAAAGCATGAAGAGAAGTCAACTGAAACAGCTGCTGTGGCTCAAGAAGTTGACTGGAGCTTCATGGTACAGGATGTGACTCCTGCTCAAGCACTCATGGCCGGAACAGATGATGATCAGGTATATGAACATCTTTGTACTGCTGCCTGTATTGCTAAAGTTAAACTTTATAAGGATTACATTTCGGAAATCAGATCTGAGGTTGAGTCTTTAAATGTGCTAAAATCTGATTTTAAGAGAGCTGAATCTGACTATCAAAAGAAAATTGAGGAGTTAGAGAAAACTGTGTCTCTTTTAAAACATGAAAAGACTAATTATAAGACTCAAATAAAGATCTGATATCCAAACTATCTGAGGTTCAAGCCCAGTTGGTCACAGCTGAGGCTCAGGCCAGGAAGCAAGCTATTGCTGAGCAAAGCTTCCAAACTATTCTTGCATCAACCTCTCATTCAAAATGTTTTATCAAAACAAAGAAGGGTTGGGAACCAATGAAATAGCTCCACCACACTCTTATGAGTCTATTAGACTACCTAGATGTGGTACTGAAGAGCAAGAGGTTCCAACTGCTGACCCTTCTCCATTGGAACTAAAGGATGAGGCAAAAATAGTGGCCACCACAGGGGAGAAACAGGAGGATACACTCATCTCCACCTGTGAAGACCAAATCCTAACACCAAGGCAAGAAGAAGCAGAGCTAAAGCTGCTAGAAGGACTGCCAAGAAGGTTGCAGAGTCCAAGCTTAAGATCGACCCAAAGCAAAAGGGTCTGTCATTCTTCCGGATTTCAAGTGGTAGGTACTCTGATTCAGGAAAGGAGTGTAATACCAGCACTCCTGTCCTACTGAAGGATCAGAAGTTGAAAGGGAAAGTTGCTGATGAAGAGAAGAAACCCAAGAAACAGCAACCTGCAAGTTCCAGAAGACTACATTGCATGCATAATGTGTGGTCTGCACAACCACATGGCTAAAGATTGTTACTACAATCCAGCAAGCACACATTATGCAAATAATGTTAGAAAAGAAGGAGTCAGAGAAGGTTTCTCAGTTGGACCACTTCAAAAGGTCCAAATGATGAAAAAGGGAAAGTTGGTCTCGGAAGCCAAGTTGTTTTCGGAAGAAACTACTTCTTCCGAAGGGAAAATGGCTTCGGAAGCCAAACCTTCTAAGGTTCGGAAGAACAAGAAGGCTCCCTTGAAACCATCTCAGAAGAAGACTTCGGAAGAAAAGGTGGTGAAGGCTTCTTCCGAAAAGAAGCTTCGGAAGAAGACCATGCTGCACAAGCTTCAACAAGCTCATCTTCAAAGATCAACCAAGGGATGGATTGGAAGATCAAGGAAGATGCTGCAGCCCAAACCTCTTTACAATGACCTCTATTGAACCCCAATGCATATCTTTTGGTTCAATTATGTCACTATCTTTGGAAGAGCCCAAGACCAGCAAGGCTTGGGCTTCCAAACAAAACTAACCATCTCATCTTATGTGCAGGGACGTCCATTTGACAAGAACAACAATGTCTGGATTGTAGATAGTGGATGCTCCAGGCACATGACAGGGAACAGATCTCTCCTTCAACAATTCCAGAACTTTGATGGAGGGCCTGTCCAATTTGGAGGTGAGGCCGGAGGATATATTTTGGCAGAGGAAGTATATCCAATGGCAGAATAAACATTGACAAAGTTCACTTTGTCAAACAGCTTGAACACAATCTGTTAAGTGTTTCTCAATTCTGTGACCAGAAGCATCAGATGCTCTTCACAGAACATGAGTGCATTATCCTCAACCAGGGATGACAATTCCTCCGAATTGGTGCTTCTTAGATCTCCCAGGAAAGGGGATATGTACAAGCTGGATATGAACAATGCTTCTCCTATGGGTGAGTATCATGCTTTCTTTCAAAGCTGATAGTGATGAGTCAACACTATGGCATAAACGCATGTGTCATGTGAATTTTAAAACAATGAATAAATTGGCTAAAAATAACTTGGTACATGGTTTGCCTAAAAAGGAATTTTTCTGCAAAATAACTGTGTTGCATGCCTGAAAGGGAAACAACACAGATCATCTCATAAATCCAAATGTGTTAACTCTATCACTACTCCATTACACTTATTGCACATGGATCTCTTTGGACCCACAAGTATAATGAGCATTGGAAGGAAATCATACTGCCTTGTGATAGTTGATGATTTACAAGATTTACATGGGTATTCTTTTTAAGAAGTAAAGATGAAACTGCTGAAACTTTAAAAAATCTTTATTCTTAAAATAGAAAATCAAATTGATCACAAGGTTAAGATCATTAGAAGTGATCAAGGGACTGAGTTTAAGAACTTCGTTCTTGACTCATTCTGTGACTCAAAAGGGATTGCCAGACAATACAGTGCTCCCAGAACTCCTCAACAAAACGGTGTTGCTGAGAGGAGGAACAGGACACTTATTGAGGCTGCTCGGACCATGTTAGCTGATTCAAAGCTGCCTCTAACATTCTGGGCAGAGGCAGTCAGCACTGCATGCTATGTGCAGAACAGGGTTCTTGTAGTTAAGCCCCATGGAAAAACCCTTATGAGTTATGGAACAAGAGGCCACCGTTCATTGGCTTTCTAAGGTCCTTTGGCTGCAGGTGTACCATACTTAACACAAAGGACAACTTAGCAAAGTTTGCTGAGAAGTCGGATGATGCTATCTTTATTGGATACTCTTCTAGCTCTAAAGCTTATAGAGTATACAATATCAAGAATCAACAATTTGAGGAATCATCCAATATAGTTGTTAATGAGCACACTCCTGTGTTAGGGGAATGGACCTGAGTATATCTTTGATTTAGAATTGTTTCCAAACTATTCTAAACCATCTTGTGAGAATGTTTCAGCTGGAACAGGTGCTCAAGAGAATGCTGATGCTGATGCAAGTCAAGTTTGAGCTTCCCAGACCTCTTCCAAATTCTCCAAGAGCTGAAAGGCAACAAGCTTCAACCATTCACAGATCTGATAGTGTAACTATCTCCAGGAATAATGAAGCTTCAACAAGTGAATCACTTGATCAACCTCAAAGTTCTTCAGGTGATCCATTACAACACCAGGTTGAGGGAAGTAGTATTCTGAAGAAGGAACAGGCAATGTTAATCCTACTTCACAACCAACCATTGATGATGTTTCTCAATCATTCAATCAGTCCTCATTGAATGACTTTGAAACAGCAGTTGGACAGAGTGATCCAGTTCCTGATCAGAATATGTCTAACCTAGACTTATCTCTGCAACTGGAAGTGATTCCTCGTCTTAGGATTCACAACACTCATCCAACTGAGAACATCATAGGGATGTCTCTGAGGGTGTGAGAACAAGAGGACAAACTCATCATGGGAATGTCTGCTTGTACTCATGCTTCTTGTCTCAGATGGAACCAAAGAAGGTAGAAGATGCCTTAAAGGATAGTAGTTGGGTTGAATCGATGCAGGAGGAGCTGCTTCAATTCAGAAGACAAAAGGTCTGGAATCTATGCCCACTACCATCTGGTCAAGTACCCATAGGCACTAAATGGGTGTCAGGAACAAGAAAGATGATAGAGGCTTGATTATCAAGAACAAGGCAAGACTAGTAGTTCAAGGATACACCCAGGAGGAAGGAATCGATTATACTGATGTCTTTGCACCTGTTGCAAGACTTGAGGCAGTTAGGATCTTCCTTGCTTATGCTGCATCCAAGAACTTCACAGTCTACCAACTTGATGTCAAGTGTGCTTTTCTATATGGGGATATAGATAGGGAAATCTATGTATGTCAACCTCCAGGATTTGAAGACCCACAGCACCCCAACTATGTGTGCAAACTGGATAAAGCTCTATATGGGCTGCACCAAGCACCTAGGCTGTGGTATGAGACCTTGTCTCAGTTTCTCCTGAAGAATGGATACACTAGAGGTACCGACAAGACTCTTTTCATCAGAAAGAGTGGAGAAGACATTTTGCTTGTACAAGTCTATGTTGATGACATCATATTTGGTTCTTCAAACGACCAAATGTGCAAGGACTTTGAAAGCATAATGAAGCAGAAGTTTGAGATGAGTTCCATGGGAAAAATGGACTTTTTCCTTGGAATTCAGGTGAAACAGATGAAGGAAGGGTTCTTCATAAGTCAATCTAAGTATGTCTCAGACATCTTAGATAGATTTGAAATGAAGGATTGTAAACCAGCCAAGACACCCATACCCAGAAACCATAATCTTTGCCCTGACCTTGAGGGGGAGGATACTGATCAACATCAGTATAGAGCAATCATTGGTTCTCTGATGTATCTCACTGCTAGTAGACCAGATATCATGTTTGCCACATGCATTTGTGCAAGATATCAGGCTGCTCCAAAGGTGTCTCACCTAGCTGCTGCAAAGAGAATCCTCAGATACCTCAAAGGAGCACCTAAACTAGGTCTCGTATCCAAGAAATAGTGATTTCAATCTCTATGGATACTCTGACAGTGACTATGGTGGCTGCAACATTGACAAGAAATCAACATCAGGAGGATGTCAATTTCTTGGTGGAAGGATTATCTCATGGCAATGCAAGAAACAATCCTGTGTCTCTACATCAACTGCTGAAGCTGATACATTGCTGCTGCTAGCTGCTGTGCTCAACTGCTATGGATTCAAAATCAGATGTTAGACTATGGATTCAACTTCATGACTACTCCTATCCATATTGACAACAACAGTGCTATCTCCATTACTGAGAATCGGTGAAGCACTCCAAGACAAAGCACATTGATATCAGGTATCATTTCATTAGAGATATTATGAGAAAACAGCTGATAAGTTAATCAAAGTTGACTCAAATGAACAATATGCTGATTTGTTCACAAAGGCATTGATGAACAAAGATTTAAGTATCTCATATCAGCAATTGGGATGATAAACATTGAATAACTACTCTTTTGAAAACCTTTTTAATATGTAAAGTCTTGTGTCAATACAATTTAAGCCCTGTTACAAAAGATCTTTAAATTATTCCAAGTGTAAATTCCTTCCGAAGAGGAATTAACTCTCGGAAGATATTCTTGAATATCTTCCGAAGCCAAATTCCTCAATGGAAATTTTCTTCTCGGAAGAGTTTTGGTCTCGGAAGAAGCGATTGATTTACATCAGATCTACTTCCGAAACTTATACAACTCTCCATTCGGAAAAAGACAACTTACCTTCGGAAGGCCTGCGGACAATTTACCTTCGGAAGCAATCTTGCTTCGGAAGAGAAATTGCCTTCGGAAAATTACCTTCGGAAATGTTTTACATTCGGAAGTAAAGGTTTTTATATGTAACGGATATCTTTGGGCCCCACTCTGTAAAAGTAAAGATTTTGTCATGATGGTCAGATATTTAAAATTATCCTTGCCGCCACTATCATTTCTCCGCCGTAAACCACCATACCACCCACAGTAACCCCAAACAGTTACCCTATTACCGCCACTACCACAATTCAACCCCTTTTAAATAATCTTGACTGATCAATTTCATCTTCTTTTACCACTTTACAGCCCTAACTATTCCCTTCACTGTCAAACCTTCAATTTCACCCAAATTTCAAGCTTACCTTTTCTTCAATGGCGCTAAACCTCAGCACAACCAAGTCGCATTACTTGATTCGTCAAGGGATGCCGACTTCACCCAAATCATCACCTTTCTTACCGAATCCACATACCTCACTGCACTTACAGTTAACCCAACCGTATACTCCAACCATATGTCCGAATTCTGGAGCAACGGTCAAACTGCAGTTCTGAATGGGGTTCGAGTCCTGAGAACCCGCATTGTGGCCAAGAGTTGGTCATCACTGAACAGCTCATCAGGGAGCATCTCGAGCTTCATGATGATGGGGCTCCTACTGAGTTCCCCAAAGAAGACTTGGAAGGCACCTATATCCTCATGGGATATGGAGGGAATGTCAGCAGATCAACCGTGTACAAGTTCAATTTCTCTTACCATTGGAAGTTCCTGCTGCACATTATCCTGCATTGCCTCTCCACAAATCAGGGGGTTGGGATCAAATCCCATATGAACTAGGATGCCTAGTTCATGGGTTGGTGAGAGGTCTTCGCTTCAACTACTCACGATTTGTGTTGACCAACTTATCGAAATCTGAGCAGGGATACATTCTTCATGTATCCCCGATTTATTCAACACATAATCAACTGTGAGATGGAACCGAGCAAGCTTGTCTGCGCAGCTGCTCTTACGTTCCACAAGTGAGACCTACCATCTTCAAGATACTGAAGAAGAAGATGTCCGCCAACTTCACTGGAGGTACACTCCACTACCTCCAGAGATGACTGAGCGCATAGCTCCTGGTGACATCCCTGTTATCCCCACAGGTGATGAACCCACACCAGCAACATCCACCACAATGCCAAAACCTTCTTTACCATCAAAGCTACATATCAGAGACGTCCAAAACGAACCCTTGTTCAATCTACTCTGATTGAACAAGCTCCTCCTGTTCACACCCAAAGGGCTAGAGTGGAATCATGGGCTCCCACTCAGTCCGAGGTCACACCATCCTTCACAATTGACCTCAATGTGGGTTTTGAGCCTCCTCAGTCTCAAACCCCTGAGCCCGAACCCCAAGCCTTAAGCCCACAGGGTGAGTCTCTACACTCCCCTGTGCAGCCTTCTAGGGACAGCCCCACCATAGGCTCAATGCCTGTAGACATTGATCTAGGTCCCGGGTCAGTAGGACTAACCACCCTCTCTTTCACTGACCTTTTACTCCGCACTGATGAGATTACATCTCTCCATGGCCATGAAGTTGATCTACAACACCCTCTGAAAGATCAACAGAGCCAAGAGGGATCCCTTGTCTCTAGCCCCCATCAGAAGCCATTACTGAGGTGAGTCCCACTGATGTGGAGGGGACTCATGTAGGCTCAGCTGCCACTACTCAGAGTCTCTCATTGAGCTCTCAGGACAGTGGTAACATAATTAGGACTGAGTCTACGGCAACTTTGCCATTGACATCATCTCTGAAAGAGATGACTCTGAGCAAAGGAAACCAGGGTGCCAAGAAGCCACATCTGGTGGTGAGAGTGAGCATACTAGGTATGTTATCTCATCTCCCCGTGATTCTTCTCATGAAGATGAGGGAAGTATGCAACTAACACTTCAGTACTTGCTTTCTAAGGTCTCCAACCTGGAATCACAGGTGAGGATCTTAGAATCAAGGACTGCCACTCAGCAACTTGAGATTAACAACCTCAAGGCTAAACTAGCTGAGAAACAGACGGAGAGGTCTGTTAGGCATGTACCAATTCAGGTCTCAATGACTTCTTCCTCTAGCTCATCTAGCTCTCAAGATGATGCTACCAAAAAGGGGGAGAAAGTTCAGAGACAAACACTGAGGAACCACAGACCCAATCTTTTTCTTCCAACTCATCACACTACCTGAGTCATCTCAATCCTTTCTAGAGATTGACTCAAAGATGCTTCAAGATCTCTACAGACTTTCACAAAGTTTGTATTGAGATCATCCCTAGAACAGCCCAGCCCCGACACCACACTTATATCTTTGGGGCTGAGGAGCTTCAAAGACTGACTGCACCTTCTACCACTGTGGAAGAAGTTGGTCAAACTAAGGTCCACATGGAACCTGAGATTAGCTTCGAAGGGGAATGGGGACTGATGGCCCAGCAACTGAAACAGATGGGACAGAACTTGCAGCAGTCTCATCTTCCGAAGCTCAAGCTGAAGCTTCCGAAGCCTACATGGAAGCCTCGGAAGAACAAGAAAATCTTCCGAGGCCGAAATAGAAGCTGCGGAAGGCTTATTTCAGATGTCCGAGGAACTGACCATCACAGATGTTATTGCTGAAATAGCATCTGAGGTGAGCAGGGAGGACATTTCTGACATTCCCAACCCAAACACCAGCTGAACTTCTCTCTCAATCACAACCCTCCATCCAAGAACCACCACAGTCAAGCACCACAAAGACAAAGGAAAAGAAAATTGACTGCGGAAGAGCTTCAGGAGGAGGAGAGGATTGAGAAGGCAAAAAGAAAGGTAGGTTTCTACTGAAAAGCTGCTAGCTGCTAGTTCTAAGGCAGCTGCAGCCAATCAGGAAGAAATCAACCCAAAGAGAAGAACAGCACTCATTGACCAGCTCATCAGTCTAGGAGCTACAATGAGGAGATACTCCTGCTACCACTAGAGGAGTTGGTGACTTTGGAGAGGTCAACCAGGCTAAAACAAGAAGAAGAAGCCAGGTTGGCCTTGGAGAGGGAAGAAGAAGAAGAAGAGAAGCAGCCCTGAAGCTGAGAGAGGATAGGATCAAATTCCTACTCTCAAGAGGCTTCAGTCTTCCTGAACTGTCTCCACATGACAATGACATGATCCTGCTGCTCCACAATAAAGAGAGGATCAAATGGAGAAGAAAGGAAGAAGGCTGCTAGGGAGAAGTTGAGGGAGAGGAAGAGGAGGGAAAAAGAAGGAGGTCACTGCCACCAAGAAGTCAAATGACAAAGCCTGGATGAAGGACTATCTCCGGGCTCATGGCTTCTCTGGTGGCAGGTGGGACCTATGTCCGAAAGGACACTCCAGCGGATAGTCAGTGAAATCAAAGCTGACATCCGTTTGGGGAAAAGGAAGGAGATGTACAGGAGGGTATAGGGAAAGGAATGGTCTCAACCAGCCACTCAACCACAGCCACAACCCACACCAGAACCAACCCCTTTTCCCATCAAAACCGAACCCACTGATGAAACCTTCACCCCTCAACCCACAACTCTACCCAAACCTACCACATCACCTCAACCACCCAAACTACCCATCTAAAACCCAAGACACAACCCAAAACCACTAAACCTAAGCTACCCAACAAAAACCAAGACCATCCCCTCAGCCTCCTCAACATCTCTCCTTTGAGGAAATAAAGAGTTCAAGACGAGGCTCATCAACTGCACTACTTTGAGCAGCATCTCCTGTGAGGGAGAGCTTATCAACATCACCTATGTTGATAACTCTTCAAGCTCCCTCACCCTAGGCCAATTTCTTGAGTTGCTAGAGACACTTTGGGCCAGGCTGCAAGACTTCTTGGTCTCAACTCCGATATCCTCAATGCTGAGGAGAAGAGACTAAGAAGGAGACTGGTGACTCTGCTGGATACCAGGAAAGAGGACAGGATTCTGGTCAATCTCCTGGACCTAGGAATGCTATAATCCAGTGGAGGTTCGATGAACCTTCTCACAACTTTGTTGTGGAAAGGGAGAATGGTGAAACCAACAGGCTCAATGCCACTTCTCTACTGCATCTCAGCAGATTTGATCTTGCTGAGCTTGCAGAGAAGCCATTCTCCAATCCCTCCAACTCTGAGACTGCTGCACACATCAGAAACCATATCAGCGGTCTCCACTTGGCTGAACGAAGTAGAAGAGCCAAGATTGAAGAAGAGTTGAAGTTGAAAAGAGTGGAAGACAAGGAAAGACCAACCACCAAAGGCACAGCCTTCTACAGATGGTGGAAGGTCCTGAATTGGAACCAATAGTTCGATGGGATATGACTATACTCCCATCAACTAACTCTTTTCAGAGGGCCACAACAGAGGGTACATATAATCCAAGGTGACAGAGTAGAGGTTCTGTCACCAAGGATCTGTACAGATTCTCAGCACCACAGCAGGAAAGAATGAAGACACTGATAAACACTTACTTTCCTTGGTGCTGAGAGCTTTGAGAAGAAGAGAGAAGTGAAGTTTTGGTAGCATCAGCCTAGGGGGAGTTTGTTGGATCATGATAAGGCTGTGCAACCAAAACTACTTCACATAGTCATTTTGGTACTACATTCAAAGGCTTCCGAAGCGAGCAAGAGATCTTTCAAAAGTCTGAAGACAGCTGAAGATATCTACTGAAGGCAAAAGCTGAAGTCAACTGCTGAAGACAACAGCTGAGCCAACAGCTGAAGATATCTACTGAAGGCAAAAGCTGAAGTCACTGCTGAAGACAAACAGCTGAAGCCAACAGCTGAGACTATCTTCGAAGACAAAGTCTGAAAGCTTCCGAAGACAAAGTCTGATGAAAGAGCTGAAGACAAAGTTGAGCTTCCAAGACAAAGTCTGATGAAAGAGCTGAAGACAAAGTCTGAGCTTCCGAAGACAAAGTCTGATGAAGAGTGAAGACAAAGTCTGAGATTCCTAAGACAAAGTCTGCTTCCGAAGACAAAGAAGACTCCAAGCCTCGGAAGAAGCAGTCTTCCGAAGTATAAGTGGCTTCGGAAGAAGTTATTCTTCCGAAGTATTTATCCTTCGGAAGACATTGCTATGACCAGCAGATAAAAGTATGGTCCCTGACAGTCCGCTGCAGACCTCTGAACAGCATGGCACTTCCTAAAGAGCCATGTTTTTGACCATACTTTATTCTAGTTCCCCTTTTTATGATAGTACATGTTACCAACTTTAGTTGGTGACAAAAGGTAAGTCAGGGACATGTCCTGACTACCAACTCTCAGGCAAAATGTGTGAAAGACCTCACTAGAGTCTTGTAGTATAGATGTAAGGTTAGAGGTGTCCAGCTGGTATCAAAGTATATCCGGCTGTAGGTAGTATTATATATATCTTCTCCCTGTACTCTTTAGTAAGCGATTTGAGTCCAAGAGTCTTGTAATCCTTTGAGTTGAGAAGCAATATATAAAAGTACCTTGAAATTTACCTGCTGTGTTAATTTCTTACTGCTTGTTACTGTTTATTATGATCAACTCTTCATAGACTACTTGCTGAGTGTTGTTCACAGTGAGTTGAGAGAAAACCAC